>JAJJWX010000762.1:0-378717 GCA_023529315.1 Papaver bracteatum | reverse complement strand
ATACTAGTTTTCTAAAGCTAGAGTCGATTCTCCTTTAACCTTCGGTTTTCTTATTCTAAAACCAGGTTAACGACTTAAAGACTTTATTGGGATTGTGAATCCAGACCGATACTACTTTTCTTGTAGTTGTGTGATCTGATCTTGGTGTTTCTATCTTATGAGTACAATTATAATAATTTTCTTGATATTTCTGTCTCCGATAGGCAAGATAAAAGTAGTCACAAAAATCTTCGTCTCATTGTTTGTGATTCCTCAATAATCTTCTTCGCTGCGTCGATTAAGTTTATGGTGAGGTGATTGATGAAACTGAGCTGTTCTTTGAGAATATAAGTCTGGTTTAATCGATTGGTTATTGTTCACCTTTATTTATCAAATGACGGAACAAAACTTGTAGGTGTATTCGTGGGAGACGAATTTATCTATTACCTATAGACTTTTTTGTGTGAGACAGAGTTGTTTATTAAAGTATTCGACTTTGGGTCATAGAAACTCTTGGTTGTGGGTGAGATCAGCTTAGGGAATCAAGTGAGCAGTATCCTGCTGCGATCAGAGGCGTAGGAGAATATTTGTACCTTGGATCAGTGTGAGATTGGTTGGGGTTCAACTACAGTCCAGACCGTAGTTAATTTGGAGTAGGCTAGTGTTTGTAGCGGCTTAATACAGTGTATGTTTAATCTGTACTAGGTCCTAGGGTTTTTATGCATTTGCGGTTTCCTCGTTAACAAAATTTTGGTGTCTGTGTTATTTATTTTCCGCATTATATTTTTATATAATTGAAATAATACAGGTGTGTGTTGTTCAATCAATTAGAATATCCGACCATTTTGGTTGTTAATTTAAATTGATTGACACTTGGATATTGGTCTTTGGTACCATCCAAGTTATCCCTCTTTGATTAAACTCGCAAATCATATTTTCTTTAGTAAATAAAATTGAGAGATTGAGATAATAACTCCTTGAGATATTTTCTATTGATTGAGTCTTGTTGATTCTCTAGAAAACAACTCGGAGTTGTCCATATATATTTCTAATCTAAATATTGGGTGGTGTTGTTAGACCCCCGCTTTTTCACTTATAATCAACTTCTATGATATGGATCATCAATCTTTATAAGCGTTTTCAATTTCAATTTATCTATATTGTTAGTTCATTTAGTTTTCTCAAAAATAAAAAAATTTAAGTATTAAAAAATGAGAAGTATTTGATTACAACAATGAGGGTATGTACATCTATTACTGACTTTGACATGTCACCCCGTCGGCTAACCCTGGGCCAGAGGATTACCGAACGGTGGGGGTTAATGCAGCATTCTTGGATATGTGATGCGTTATTGAATTATGTACATGCACTCATTCTGCCGAACCGCTGCCTTACTGTTTGATTTGGCATCTCTTTCTACTGGAATCCTTCCCCATGGTCCTACACTCATAGACGCTGATAGGGGAGTCCCAAGAGATTGTATATAATTACATTCCCCAATAGAATGGTTACAAAAATTTCGTTTGATTGATGTGGTGAGGTCTTCTATTCCTAGACAAGAGATAAAAACATGTCAAGCAGGTACACTGTCTTCTTCTTCTGGAACTCTTCACACAGATGCAGGAATGCGTTGCTTCATGGATCTTATGGCTTGAGGTATTTTTCATTCCAGGGGTGGCTTAGGAATTATCCTTTTAGATTACGCAAGTAGTACGATCCCTTTCCTGCGATATCATGTATGATGAATGGTCCTCCCCATGTGGGTGCTAATTTGCCCCATTTCCTTTCTCGTTGATATTTTGGTATTGTTCGTAGCATGTACTGTACTTCTACAAAATTTCTGGTTTTAACATTTTTATTATAGTCACTTTCCAGCCTACGCTGATAATTTTCCATCCTTTGGAAAATTGTTTCCCTTCGTTCTTCTAGATCATCAAGTCTTTCTAGCATCATGCATGTCTGATGTGAGATTTTGTTGTGATGAGTTCTGGAGGTTATGGAGAGTAAAGCTAAAGCTTAACAAGTACATGTAATGTTGTTGTACTAAGAAGTTTATGGAGAAACGGGTACAATTTATTTGCAGTTGTTTTATGTCTATTTCTTAATCAAAGAATTCTAATTAAGGGCCAGATTATATGTAATGGACGAACATGCTATTTTTCGTTAGATAATGCTACCCATTTCTTCATAAAATTTCTAATGTAGTTAGTTGCTTAATAACTGAGAAAGTCATAACAGAAAAATATAGAAAACTAGTACGAGGAACTGATAAAGAATGAATTAGATAAACTAAATCAATGCTACATATTTTATAATGAAGTTAACATAGTCTAAAATGATCATATATCTGTCAAGGCTGTTAAAAATATTAGTAATTTGAAATTATTGTTTCCGGTAGTCCAAGAGTCTGATCTAGAATCATCTAATCTATAGGTTACATTCTAGTTTTGTCTTCCACAGGAGTTACCGAACTCTTAGAGTCTTTGTCTTAATGAAATAAAGTAGTGGGGTGTTAATTCCTAGTCTTTACTCTTCCATTGTAAGTGCCTATAAATTGGCTTACTGTTTTGTGATATAATCAAGCAAAAATTGGGATGAAAATTCAGTAACAAAGAGTAAAAGTTGCTAAAGAATCATACATGTGTTCACTTTTGTTTTCCGCTGCGCCAACAAATTTGGTATCAAGAGCCTGTTATGACTTCAAGTTCTAATTCAAAAAAATTCAATTACTCTCAAAACCCTATACCCGTTTTTTAAGGTGAAAGTTACGATTTATGGAGTCAACAAATGAAAACCTTATTTATCTCACAAGATTTTTGGGAATTTGTAGAAGATGGATATGATGCTCCAGAAACGGCGGAAGATATGGCAGCACTTTCTCCAGCAGAATTAAGGGAGTACAAGGAAATCATAAAGAAACATGAAAGAGCATTACGTTTCATCCAGCAAGGGTTAAGTAGATATATCTTTCCCGGAATTTCAAACGCCACAAATTCAAAAGAAGCATGAGAAATTCTAAAGAAAGCTTTTCATGGCTCAAAGAAGATTATTTCCATAAAGCTTCAATCCTTGTGGAGAGATTTTGATACTTTGTTGATGAAAGAAAATGAATTAATTCAAGTGTTTTTCTCGAGAGCTTCAACCATTATAAATCAGATTCAAGCTTTTGGGGATAAAATAGATGAGAAAAAAATTGTTGAGAAACTCTAAAGAAGTTTACCATCTAAGTTTGAACATGTTTTTGATGCAATTGAGGAGTCAAAAGACATCTCCATGCTTTCAATATATGTGCTGATGGGTTCTCTTGAGTCTCATGAACATAGGATAAGTAGATATGCCGAAAAGCCGATAGAGCAAGCATTTCAGTCCAAGCTGCACATCAAAGACAACAACAACAATGGTGAAAATGGAAATTGATCTCACAACAAAAGCAATTTTCACTCTAATGGAAAGAAAATTTTCAAACGTGGATGAAAATCATACCGTGGACGGGGAAGAGGTAATTTTCATAACAACTCAAGGTACGACAATTCAAATCCTTACTATAATGTGTGTAATAAATCTGGCCATGAAAGTGAAAACTGTCGATACAAGTGCACCATATGTAAGAAATTAAACCATATGGAGAAACATTGTTGGTCTAAGCAAGACAATGAAGCAAATTTCTCCGAAAAGGATAATACTTCTGAAAGTTTATTCTTTTCATGCTTTAATTCACACCAAGAAATACCAGAAAATATAGAAACACCCGAATCACCCGAGATTTGGTATTTGGATAGTGGTTGTAGTAACCATATGACCGGAGACAAAACTTGTTTTGTTAGTTTGGATGAAAATATTAACTCTCATGTTAAACTAGGAGATGGAAAACTACACAGGGCCGAAGGAAAAGGAGTTATTTATGTATCATCTAAAGTAGGACAGAAATTAATTCATGATGTCTTGTATGTTCCCGGTCTTGCTCAAAACCTTCTAAGTGTGGGGAAACTCATACAAAGAGGTTATGTAGTGAATTTTGAAAATGGAGAGTGTAAAATATTTAATGCAAGGAGATGACAACAAAGGATAGTGGCTACTGTGAAAATGGCATCAAACAAGTTGTTTCCTCTTATTATGGCACCAAATGAAAAAATTTCCTTGAGTGCTGAAAATATTGATGAAACTGTACTTTGGCACATGAGGTATGGTCATCTTAATTATGGCTCACTCAATCTTCTCAAAAAGAAAAACATGGTGATTGGTCTTCCTTCTTTTAACAACAACAAGCAAGTTTGTGAAGGCTGCGTCTACGGGAAGATTCATCGACTCCCATTTGTTAAAACTTCATGGAGAGCAAGAAAGCCACTTGAACTGGTTCATGCAGATATTTGTGGTCCGACTAAAATCCCATCATTTAACGGAAAAATATATTTTCTTCTTTTTGTTGATGATTTTAGCAGGTTGATGTGGATATATTTCCTTGAACACAAATCCAAGCATTTTCCAAGTTCCAGCAGTTCAAGGATTTGGTGGAGAAGCAAAGTGATCATCACTTGAAAGTTTTTCGTACTGATAATGGAGGCGAGTTCACATCAAATGAATTTGACAAGTACTGCACCGAGAACGGCATCAAAATAGAGCTGACGGTAAGGTATACTCCACAGCAAAACAGAGTAGCTGAGCGGAAGAATCGCACAATTGTAGAGATGGCACGAAGTATGCTCAAAGCAAAGAGACTTCCCAACAAGTTCTGGGCAGAAGCTGTCAATACTTCTGTTCACATTCTTAATCGATCTCCAACAAAAGCTGTCTTGAACAAAACTCCTTATGAAGCATGGCATCATAGAAAGCCGGAGGTAATCTCTTTTAAAGTATTTGGATGTGTTTCCTATGCACACATTCCATCACAAAAAAGAGAAAAGTTTGATACAAAAGGTGAAAAATATATTTTCGTTGGTTATAGTGAAAAATCTAAAGGTTATCGATTGTTTCATCTAGTGACTAATGAATTGGTTACTTCAAGGGATGTTATTTTTGATGAACTAACATATTGGAAGTGGGAAAGTGCAGTGACATCATCTCTCCTCAATATTTTGAAGAAGAACAAGAAAATGGTGAATCTGGCACCATACCAAATATCCCGGAAACTCCACCAACAAGTCTAGTAAGACAACCATCCCAAGAGCTAGAATCATCTCCTGATTCAAGCGTTCCTAAAAATATGCGATATTTACAAGAAATCTATGATGCTTGTGATGTTGTATTTTCTGCATTTGAACCTCAAAGCTTTGAAGTTGCTAGTAAAGATGAAAAGTGGCGAAGTGCAATGGATGAAGAGATAAAAATGATATCCAAGAAAAAAACTTGGGATCTTGTTGACAAACCTGATGGTAAGGATGTTGTTGGGTTAAAATAGGTTTACAAAACCAAGTTTAATGAAGATGGTTCAGTTATAAAACACAAAGCTCGTTTGGTGGCTAAAGGTTATTCTCAAAAGCCTGGAATCGACTTCAACGAGACGTTTGCACCTGTCGCAAGGATAGAAACAGTCAGAGTAATTCTCGCTTTAGCTGCTCAGTTCGACATGACAGTTCACCAAGTCGACGTCAAATCATCATTTCTCAATGGTGAAATCGAAGAAGAAGTGTACGTAGAGCAGCCGCAAGGGTATATTCAGAAAGGAAATGAGGGAAAAGTCTATCGACTTTGGAAAGCACTATATGGTCTTAAACAAGCACCACGTGCTTGTAATACCATGATTGATAAGTATTTTCTGGAAAATGGTTTTTCAAAATGCCCCAGTGAACCGTCTCTCTACATCAAGAAAAGAGGTAATAATGAGCCTCTTATTGTTTGCATTTATGTGGATGACTTAATCTGTGCAAGTACCAATTTAGAAATGGTGGAGGAGTTCAAAAAATCCATGATGAAGAGGTTTGAAATGACTGACTTGGGTCTGATGAAGTACTTCCTTGGCATTCAAGTGAATCAGTCACAATATGGTATAACACTATCTCAAGAGAAGTATGCTACTGATTTGTTGAAGAAGTTCAGTATGAGTGATTGCAAACCAATCGCAACACCTATGGCTTTGAATGAAAAGTTCTCAAAATATGATGGAGCGCAAAAAGAAGATGCATCTCTCTATCGAAGTCTGGTCGGTTCACTAATTTATCTCACAAACACAAGGCCTGATATTGTCCATTCAGTTGGAGTGTTATCTAGATTCATGCATGACACCAGCAAAATCCATTATGCTGCTGCAAAAAGAGTTCTGAGGTACGTCAAAGGTACTAAGAATTTTGGTCTCAAATACACAAAGGAAGAAGATAATAGTCTTGTCGGATATACTGATAGTGACTGGGCAGGTTTAATTGATGATCGAAAAAGTACTTCTGGCTATGTTTTTTCTCTTGTTTTTAAAGTGGTTACATGGTCATCAAAGAAGCAAAATATAGTGGCGTTGTCTTCCTCTGAAGCATAGTATATTGCTGCAACAAGTGCAGCTTGTGAAGCAATTTGGCTACGGAAAGTTTTGGATGATCTTCAACAACAACAAGAGTCAGCAACTACCATCTACTGCGACAACATGTCAACAATATAAATGACAAGAAATCCAGTTTTTCATAGCAGGTCTAAACACATAGAATTGCGGCATCATTCCATTCGAGACTTAGTCGAAAGAAATAATCACTACGGGAAAAATCATCATTGACAACACTAGATAAGAGTTGTAGTACCCCTACGACAACTCCATTTCATACATTGTGGAAGGGGGGTATTGTAGAAAGTCCAAACTTTTCTACAATACTTGAGTAAGAGTTGTAAAAGGTGATGTAATTCATGGTTCGACAATATTTTGCCAAAGTTGTGATTCTCTTTCGATTTTTTTTGAGAACCTAACACAACTCTTGCTTGTGTTGTAGAACTATCTTGGACAACATTAGTAGGATATCGTAGAAACATATGTAACAACAATTACTAGTATTATGAATAAGATTTGCACAACCCTTGTATGAATTGTCGAACTATCTTGGACAACACATACTTATGTTGTAAAGTAATTGTTTCACAATATCTAGCTTATGTAGTTGAAAATTGGAAGACAATGTCCATTAGTATTGTGAATATCTCACCTCACTACACTTCCTTGAGTTGTATAACTATTATGAACAACTCCTGCTGATGTTGCAAGATTTGATTTTATAATGATCGTCGTAGGTAGTAGAAATTTTTAACACAACACTTATTAGAAGTTGTGTGCATAAAACTATTTTGAAAAAAAAAATTATAGCTGGAAGCGAATTGGCGAAAATATTTCACATTCATAATTTCATATTAACCTGCCATTATAACACATTTACATTCATTCAAGACCTTTCACTCAAATTGCATTACCTAGCTAACTTCAAATCACTTTGAATGAAAGCGTGTTGCGCAACGAAAGAAAATAAAATGATAGATTCTTTGAACATGATTAAAAATATCATATAAATCGTAAAACGCAGATATGGGCCTTCCCTACAAATATGGCAGTAGCATATATGTTCCAGTATGATAGTCTGTCTTAGACGTGAGGCACTGGCTTAGAAGTGATACCGAACGACGATCATGGGAAACATAGAGGTAGATGATACCATAGAGGCACTGGCTTAGACTTGAAGTGCCATAGTTTTCAATGAACTTCATATCAGTTGGCATAGATTTAGCACATGCAAATCGTTCGTACTCTTCAAGTACAGACAGGCAAACACCAGTTCTGTATTTTCCTCAAACAACCAATAACACAGCCCGTCCTATGCTGTTGTTCATGCCAAGGAAATTTATTAGAAAATGCATACTTCTTAATCATTGAGCTACGGCCAGAAACAAAAAATAGGGAAAGGAGGTTGACTGTTAGGTCATGTTGCCATACCTTTCTATGTTTGCAGTGCAGTAGAAATCCCTCATCATATGGCTGCACATAAAAGACTTTAGTAAGTTACATGCACTGTAGTAGAAGTTTGTTATAAGTAGCACAGCCAAAATCCACATTTAAGAAGAAAATCGTCATACACGCACCTGGCAGTTCACTATATACCCCTTGGCTTTCTATATATCCATCCCACTCCAATCATCATCCAATAAAGAAGATATGACAGTTTAATCATATCAAGGATTCCATTCAATATTACAAAAATAGAAGACAAAAAAATCAAACACTCGCATAATTGATAGTCATAGTAACTCAAGTAAATTCCTTACCCGCACAATAAAAAAATTGGAGGTCCTTCTCTGCACCAGTATGAATAGGCATAAAACTGCAAATAAAGATAAAACAAGGTTATTCATATCCATAAGAGTATAAGAAATTACAGACTACACCAGTATGTTTGCTAATCCATCCACTTAAGTCACAAAACATGACATTAACATACATAAAATTCTAGTCCAGGGAGTGAATAATAGTGTACCTCCCATCAGATTATTGAAAATCGGTAAATTTAGGATCATTGGAGTAGCTCACATCAGGTTGTTTAAAATTCTCTTTCTCAGCCACGTCAATGTGCCTCCTTGAAGCTGTTGAAGCAATATGTAAGTTGGTCAATGACTGGACCCTTTTTAGTGGACTCCTTGTAATGCTCCTCAATAGGGCCACATTGTTGTAGTTCCATCATCCGTGTGAACATATTTATCAAATAAAAAAACATATTAAAACACTCAACTAAAGTTGAATGGGAATACTATTAATACTTGTGATCGTGTATGGATCAGCAAGTAACTGAACTTGTCCGTGGCACTCTAACATACACCTTTGCAGATGCTAGATCATCTTTTGATTTTGTTTTAACTTCAACCCTCACAGGATTCCTCAATACTTCTTGAGCAAGCTCCCCAACTACGTCGGTTTTAGAATATAAATCAATCTAAGTCCTTCAAAAATAATTCATACTCATGAGAATGGGTATTGTGTGTATCTGTAAAGCGTCATGAGAGCATATTCAGCTTTACCTCAAACACATTGTTGCATCCATTGTGACCACCAGCATCTGTAATTGCTCTACAACTTCATCTGTAAAAGGGACTCTCTTTCTAAAAATCACCATCATTTGATTCACAGCTGCTAGATTCTGGTTTTGATTTCTTAGATGCTACTTGCTTTGTAACAGGAACCTCCTAAAATAACAATTTCAAATATGTGGGACAAACTAGAAACTAGAAACTACACATAAATTACTTGAATGGTTTAGATAACAGTTAAATACTTGAAATGAAAATTATCTTACATCATCAGAAGATGATTCTCCTTCACTGCTAGATTCATCTTTCTTCTTAGGACCACCTTCTCAAATGATTTCCAGCCTTTTAAGAATTGCAGCACTTGGTATGCAATCTTTAGATAATCCACGAGCACCTATGTAGAAAAAATGATCAGATTGCAAGAAGACAATGCAAGTATTTGGGTAGTGAAGTTTGTAACCTATAGTAAGTAACCTAAAAAGGAGAATTTAACTCATTCTTTCCTATAGATTTCGCATTTTGAGTAAATTGTATGACTCTCGACCACATGTTTGATGTAAGGTCCTCTTCTTTTGATTTTATGCATATTTGGTATGTTTTTCCTTAACACCAAGTTTGCTTTCATTCTCGAACCCTGGACTTCTGTGGAAGAGACCGCCTAAAAATATACTTGGCCAACTGATTTGGAACATTGAACACGATTTTTTGCTGAAATAAACAAGTTTCAAGTCATCAAATCAACAGGATTCATCAAGCCATTCATTCATAACTGTTACTCAAAATAACAAGAATATGAGAGATAAAAATTATAGATTACATACAAACAACTTATATACCACACATCTTCTTTGTAATTCTGTGAAACCTCCCTCCAATCCACGTATTTCACTGGATAATATACACGGACAAGTTTGCCAGCCCGAGTAACTAATTTGTCTGCATTGTCATCTACAGGTGTCCCATACATATTTACAGTTACCATAAACTTTGGCTTGGAAACAACATTGGTTTGAGTGGTTAAATAAGTATAAGTACTAGTATCACTAGTTTGTGGTGAAGGAACAGTTGTATGTACACTGTTAGAGGCTTGAATAGTTTCCATTTGCATTCAAAACAAAGAAAAACTATAAGAACCATAAACCGTAGACTTTAACAGTACCGGAAAATATAAGTAAATAAAGAAAAATAAAACAGAGGATTGAAACCTAAACACAACTCAAGCATATCAATACCATGAAACAGTCTAAAAATAAAAGCAGAAAAAAAATACTCAGTAACACAAAATCATAGCTTGCCGCAGAACAAGAAAACTTTGATAAGTTTACAATATGACTTGCTGCAGAACAACAAATAATGAAGAGGTCAAAAGAATAAAACCCCTTTTCAAAACCAAAACAAGAACCCCAAAACAAACAGAATCACAAAACCAATTTTACTCAAACACTAACACTAAACACAGTAGATCCAGAGGTTCGCAAAATTAGCTCAAATCATACAGAGAAGAAACAGGACAATCGACCAATGCTGCATAAGAAAAAGAAAACAAACTTCCAGCATCACTAAAATCAATCAATGCTACGGAGAGAAGGAGATTCAGAGGTAAATCCAAATATTCTTCCAAATGAATCTCCAAAACTCACCCCCAAAAAACTGAATAGAAATGGAGAAAAAGCAGTAAAGAAGAGATAAGTATTCGCAGAAAACAAACATAAATCCTAAAATCATAATAACAGAAACCAAAGCCATTCAAATAAACTGAAACTATAAAATCTTAATATCAAAACCCAAAACCATTTTAACTGAAACCCTAAAATCTTAGTACCAGAAATTTATAATATGAAACGAAATTGAAATTAATATTAAACTAAAACTGAAATTGAGAACATGGAAAATCTTATTATCATGAAATTGATAAAATTAAATTGAAATTGATACTTACTGAACTAAAACCCTAATATCAAATCTTTATATCAGAAATTCATGATGTTAAATGGAAACAAAAAGAAAGTTTTCACGATATTACCTTAAGAGAGGCAGCGACTGTGAGAACTGATTCAAAAAATAGAGAGACTTGAGAGATAGGAACCCTAAGTTTCTAGAAAAGAATATAATCAAGTCTGGAGACTAGATTATATAGAAAAGAGAAGGGGGAACTGAAACTTAGATTTGAAACCATTATGAAACTTTAGAGTGATTTGGCGAAAAATCTTGGGGGGGAACGAAATTTGGGGGATTTGTAGAGCGGGAGAAGAGAAGAGGGGAAATCTGGAATTTTTAGTGTTTCTCGAACTTTCATATTTGGTTTATGAAAAAAGACGTGGTTAAACAAGAGCCACGTTAGCTATTTGATTACCATTCATTTTACTACCCTTAATCAATGGTCAATACGGATCTAATGAAATGGATGGCTAAAAATAAAGGCATTTTCTTCATACGGATCCACAATTGACGGTTCAAAATTAACCATAATTTTCGAGACCAAATTTCTAGTCAATTACAGTATCATTTTCGGAGACACAAATCCGATTTTGTTATAAACTTTAAATATTTCGTTGGATAACAACACAAAGACGTTATCACAAATCAGTTTTTGAGACACGAATCCGATTTCGTTATAAACTTCGGATATTTCGTTGGGTAATAACACAAACTTGTGTCTAAAGGACATTATCATATAGAGATGCACTTATCTATACCAAATATTAGGTTTCGGATAATGTAAGGCAAATCTAATTTCTATTCGGTTTCGGATAATATAAGGTCAATCTAATTTCTATTTGGGAATCCATTTGTAAAACGAGATTGAGGAAATGGAAGTAAGTGCATAAAATCCGAAGATCTAAAGTCACTAATTGGTTTATGAGAAACGAATCCGATTTTGTTACAAACTCGATATTTCGTTCGGTAACAATACAAAATTGTATCTAAAGGATGTTAT
This sequence comes from Papaver bracteatum, assembly GCA_023529315.1. Classification (NCBI taxonomy): domain Eukaryota; kingdom Viridiplantae; phylum Streptophyta; class Magnoliopsida; order Ranunculales; family Papaveraceae; genus Papaver; species Papaver bracteatum. The sequence continues at coordinate 366,821 of JAJJWX010000762.1, read as the reverse complement.
CAGATTGAGATTAACTTGTCTAAGCCAAATATTTTGTTTCGGATAACAAGGTCAATCTAAATTCTACTCGGGAATCCGTTTGTAAAACGAGATTTGAGTAAATGGAAGTAATTGTACAAAATTGGAAGATTTCAAGTCGCTAATCAGTTTATGAGACTCGAATCCGATCTCGTTATAAGCTTCGGATATTTAGCTGGATTTTTTTATTTATTTTGAAACTAGCCATAGGTCCATCCTTCCCCCTGGCAGCGTAGCCACCGGCTTACTACCCTTGGGCAAACTCGGCCCCCTTCCCCATAATAAGTTAGTAATAATTACACGAGTTCTCCAATGTTTAAGAGGAGACTCTAACTGCTGACCTCCTACTTGAGATTCAGACTCCTAGCCAACTGGGCTAACCCCAGATGGTGATATTTCGCTGGATAATAACACAAACTTGTGTCTAAAGGGCGTTTTCAAATTGAGATTGATTTGTCTAGACCAAATAGTAGGTTTCAGATAATATAAGGTCGATCTAATTTCTATTCGGGAATCCATTTGTAAAACAAGATTGAGGAAATGGAAGTAAGTGCATAAAATCGAAAGATCTTGAGTCACTAATCGGTTTCTGAGAACAAATCCGATTTTTCTATAATCTTCGGATATTTTGTTCGGTAACAAGGTCAATCTAATTTCTATTCGAGAATCCATTTGTAAAGCGAGATTTGATAAAATGGAAGTAATTGTACAAAATCGGAAGAGTTCGAGTCGCTAATCAGTTTCTGAGACTCGAATCCAATCTCGTTATAAACTTCGAAAATTTTGTTAGATAATAACAAAAACTTGTGTTTAAAGGACGTTATCAGATTGAGATTGACTTTTCTAGACCAAATAGTTGGCCTCGGATAATATTAGGTCAATCTAACTTCTATTCGGGAAATCCATTTGTAAAACAAGATTGAAAAAATGAAAGATTGAAAAAATGTTTCAAACCCGATCTGGTAGATTAATTAGGTTTTCAGTGAACCGAAAAGAAATCAAATTTTTTTTAGCTAGGTTTTCTTCGAGGCGGAAGACTCAAGAGAGAAAATAGAAGTTAAGTGAGGGAAATTTCATTTGGTATTTTATTGAACGGTGGAGATTTAGTTAGGGAATGTCATACGAATTAGGGATATTTTTGGACGGTAGAGATTTTGACTAGGGATTCCAACTTCAAATATGGTATAACGACTCCGAGATCGAAACCTGGCCGCTAGTTGACTACTGCAAGTCGGAAACTTCGTCAGAACGATGAATCCATTCATTTACAGGTAAGATTCCTTCAGAATATTCTTCAAAACCTTAAACAAACCCTATTCTGGAATATTGTATGCGTACCTTGGCTCCGAGATCGAAACCTGGCCATGAGAGGACTACTATAAGTCGGAAACTTGGTAAGAACGATGAATTCATCCATTTACATGTAAGATTCCTTAGGAATATTCTATGAAACCCTATACAAACCCTATTTTTGTATATTGTATGCATACCAGGCTCCGAGATCTAAACCTGGCCGGGAGTGGACTACTCTAAGTCAGAAACTTGGCAAGAACGACGAATCCATCCATTTACAGGTAAGATTCCATCAGAATATTCTATGAAACCTTAAACAAACCCTATTTCTGCATATTGTATGCAAACCAGGATCCGAGATCGAAACTTGGCCTCGAGTTGACTACTCTATGTCAGAAACTTGGTAAGAACGACGAATCCATCCATTTACAGGTAAGATTCCTTCGTATTACTCTACGAAACCTTAAACAAACCTTATTTATGCATATTGTATGCATACCAGGCTCCGAGATTGAAACCTGGCCACGAGTTGACTACTCTAAGTCAGAAACTTGGTAAGAACGACGAATCCATCCACTTACAGGTAAGATTCCTTTGGAATATTCTACGAAACCTTAAACAAACATTATTTCTGCATATTTTATGCATACCAGGCTCCGAGATGGAAACCTGGCCGCGAGTGGACTACCCTAAGTCAGAAACTTGGTAAGAACGATAAGATTCCTTTGGAATATTCTCTGAAATCTTAAATAAACCATAGCTATTCGGGAATATTGTATGCATACCCTGGCCCCGAGATAGAAACCTGGTCGTGAGTGGACTATTATAAGTCGAAAACTTCGTAAGAACGATGAATCCGTCCATTTACAGGTATGATTCCTTCGAAATATTCCCTGAAACCTTAAACAAACTATATTATGGTATATTGTATGCATACCCTGGCTCCGAGATCAAAACTTGGCCGTGAGTGGAGTACTATAAGTCGAAAACTTCGTAAAAACGATGAATCCATCCATTTACAGGTAATATTGCTCCGGAATATTTCCCGAAACCTTAAACAAACCCTATTCTGGCATATTTTATGCATACCTTAAACACTTTTCTGGCGACTTCGATAAAGAAAGTGGCTCCGAGCTCGAAACCTAACAGCGAGTTGACTACTATAAGTTGGAAACTTCGTAAGAACGGGGAATCCAACCATTCATAGTTAATATTCCATGGAATATTCTACGAAACCTTAAACAAACCCTATTTCTTCATATTGTATTTCTCGGAGATCGAAACTCATATTAACTACTCTAGAGTTGGACCTAAGTTTCTCATTCGGATGAACTGAAGATGAAATTTATTAGATTTGAACATCACAGGTTCAAAGATTACTAGAGTTCGACCTGGGTTTCTCATTCGTATGAACTGAAGATGAAATTTATCAGATTTGAACATCACAGGTTAGAAGATAACTAGAGTTCGACCTGGGTTTCTCATTCAGATGAATTGAAAATGAAATTTATCAGATTTGAATATAACAAGTTCAAATATTACTGGAGTTGGACCTAAGTTTCTCATTCAGATGAACTAAAGATGCAATTTATCATATTTGAACATCACAGGTTGAAAGATTACTTGAGTTGGACCTGAGTTTCTCATTCGGATGAACTTAAGATGAAATTTATCAGATTTGAACATCACAGGTTAGAAGATTACTAGAGTTCGACCTAGGTTTCTCATTCGGATGAACTGAAGATGAAATTTATCATATTTGAAAATCACAGGTTAGAAGATTACTAGAGTTCGACCTGGGTTTCTCATTCGGATGAACTGAAGATAAAATTGATTAGATTTGAACATCACAGGTTAGAAGATTACTAGAGTTCGACCTGAGTTTCTCATTTGGATGAATTGAAAATAAAATTTATCAGATTTGAATATCATAGGTTCAAAGATTACTAGAGTTGGACCTGAGTTTCTCATTCAGATGAACTGAAGATGCAATTTATCAGATTTGAACATCACGGGTTCAAAGATTACTAGAGTTCGACATGAGTTTCTCATTCGGGTGAACCGAAAATGAAATTTATCAAATCTGGTGCAATAAATATTATGGAGACTTTGAAAATAACCAGACTACCCTTATAGGAAATATGTAAAGTAAATAATATAAAATGTGAAAATGACCATATTACCCTTAATGGAAATAAGTGCAATATATAAATATTATGGAGACTGTGAAAAATGACCAGACTACCCTTATCGAAAATAGGTAAAGTAAATATTACAGAATGTGAAAATGACGATATTACCCTTAATGGAAATAAGTGCAATAATATTATGGAGACTGTGAAAATGACCAGACTACCCTTATCGGAAATAAGTAAAAAAATATTACAGACTATGAAAATGACCATGTCACCCTTAGTGAAAATAAGTGCAATAAATATTATCGAAACTTTAATAATGACCAGGCTACCCTTATTGGAAATAAGTAAAGTAAATATTATAAAATGTGAAAATGACCATATTACCCTTCATGGAAATAAGTGCAATAAATATTATGGAGACTGTGAAAAGTGACAAGACTACCCTTATCGGAAATAGGTAAAGTAAATATTTTAGAATGTGAAAATGACCATATTACCCTTGATGGAAATAAGTGAAATAAACATTATAGAGACTGTGAAAATAACCAGACTACCCTTATTGGAAATAAGTAATTTTCAGAGAAGGCTTCGCGCTGTTTGCGGCTCAGTCACCTGAGCATTATTTTTTGAGCATTACATTTCGTTTTACAACACTTATGAAGGGTTGTCATAAAGTTAGTGTATTAAAGAACCACAAACTTGACAGAACCTGTGATAGTGTAGGATGGTTAGTTTTGTAGATTTCCATGCCCGAGGCTCATCATCGAATCCCCCCAACCTCATTTTTTCCAACATTATATATTTTTACTTCAACAACACTTATAAGTGTTGTTATAGGTTTCTATTTAAAAAAAATGAAAAATACCACAACTTGTGAACTGAAAGGATGGTTGATGAGCTACACTTCCATGCAGTAGGTTCATGTTCGAATCTCCCCTTTAACATATTTTTCGTTATCATATTTTTGTGTTCTTCAACAACACTTGTGAGAGTTGTGATAGGCTAAGTCACTACACTTATAAAACAGAGTTGTTATAGCTAAATGTCGTCACAACTCTTTTTCTTAAGGAGTTGTCGTTTGTTTTCTTAGCGCAACCCCTTGGTCCTAAGGGTTGGAAGTGATAATATACGATAACTCTTCCCTTGAAACCAGTTGTAAAACATAAGACTTTCTACGATATTTAGCAAAGAGTTGTAAAATGTGTTCTTCAACAACACCTGTGAGAGTTGTGATAGGCTAAGTCACTACACTTATAAAACAGAGTTGTTATAGCTAAATGTCGTCACAACTCTTTTTCTTAAGGAGTTGTCGTTTGTTTTCTTAGCGCAACCCCTTGGTCCTAAGGGTTGGAAGTGATAATATACGATAACTCTTCCCTTGAAACCAGTTGTAAAACATAAGACTTTCTACGATATTTAGCAAAGAGTTGTAAAATGTGTTCTTCAACAACACCTGTGAGAGTTGTGATAGGCTAAGTCACTACACTTATAAAACAGAGTTGTTATAGCTAAATGTCGTCACAACTCTTTTTCTTAAGGAGTTGTCATTTGTTTTCTTAGCGCAACCCCTTGGTCCTAAGGGTTAGAAGTGATAATATACGACAACTCTTCCCTTGAAACCAGTTGTAAAACATAAGACTTTCTACGATATTTAGCAAAGAGTTGTAAAACCCCAGTTGTAGATGTATATTTTTCCTGTAGTGTATGTAACGGTATTCAACAAAAAAATAAATGTGGTTGAGGATTTGTCAAACTTGGAAATTAAGAGTGGCAAAGATATTTATTTCTGCCCGGACAAATGGAAGGAAAACCAAGTTTTGAATAGAAAATTTCCAAGAATCTTTAAAATCTCAACTCAAAAAAATGCTACCACTACGGGAAAAACATTGATCAACTACTCCCGAAAAGAGTTGTCATAGGTCTACGATGACGTTTATCGATAGGTTGAACAGGGGGGGGGGGGGTTGTAGAAAATCCTCAAATCTATACAACTCTTGAGTTAGAGTCGTAAACATAGTTGTCGATTAGTTTTGTACAATGCTTGCTTCAGTTGTGAATGTCTTTAAAAATTTCCTCTTTAATACTAACACAACTCATATATGGGTTGTGAAAATAACTCATACACTACACTTGTTTGGGTTGTAGAACATTCGTCGACAACCATGGTTAGAGTTGTATGTCAATTCTTTGACAACTATGATTAGAGTTGTTTGTCATTTCCTTGACAACTTTTGTTTGAGTTGTAAGTCACTTGTTTGACAACTTTATATAGCAGTTTTGGTTATTTTTCATTTGTGAAAAAAAAAAATTAATTGGTCACAACATTCAAAATATACTAGCATTCCAAATGTAAACCATCAAAATGTGTCAGCATTCAAACACTTGAACCAGTCTTGGATCTCAATATTTACTGAATCTTAAGATTTTATATAAACAAGAGTAAACTCTGATAGTAACACCATTCTTGGTTCTGCTACATTTATTATAATTGCTTTTGAAAATTCAGTAAACTTCTATACAAAGACCTAAGTTTGTTTATTATCTAAAGTTAATTGAGTCTCAACATACAGAATTTGCGGCATTCCTTCGTGCTTTTTTAGCCTCTTTATCAGTCTCTTTCCAGAACTAATACGCTTGATTATCTGTAGGAAGTTCATGTATGCAAACTGGGCATGATTTTTTTTTTCCTGTTGCCATTACATAAAAGTAGATTTCAGATTCTGGTAAACCATCGAAGTACGAAATTTACAATAGGATCAATTAAAGTTTAAAATGTGATTAAAGGGGACTAATTACCAGCTATGGCATCAAACAGAGAGGGTGAGAAAAGTTCTTGCAAGGCAATTCCTGCATTTTGGCATTTATAACCAAGTTCTCGCTGCAAACCTCGTTAAGGTTTCCTCTGTCACAGTGATTGTTGGAAGGTTTGCGACCACTTCCTTACTTGATGTAGGCGCTCTTAGAGGACGAGAACCAAGACTCTACATCATAAAACACAAGAACAAGGTTACATAAGAAGCCTCCTAATAATTCAGCCCAACTTAGCCTCTCAAGGGACTTAGATCAATGAAAGTTTCTCTTTTGCACACTTCGTATCCTTACTTATGAAACACAAAAGGAAGAAACCATGCAACGAAAGATTAACAATACCTGCAGTGAAGATTTTACACATTTCAACCTTTGGAGATTGGGTCCTCACTGATGCTTGAAAACATCCTCAATTTACTTCATCCTCAACTTCTAACATCCTTGAAAACAGCACAAGGGTCAAAGTTTCGGGTTGCATAAAACATTCATCTTTGATTCAAATTAAACCACCAATAGCTCAATAGAAAGATAACAATCTCCTCTACAATTTTCGTTAGACATCATGAACTAAATAGGTCTCTAGCATACCTATAAAAGTCTATAAAGACACCTACTCACCGCAGTTACAAGCAATTTTCCAGATTTCATAATAACTCTAAAATTATCAAAACATAATCAATTCAACTCTAAAACAAGCAACAAAAATCTCTAAAGTTTGATAGTTCAATATACTTTAATCCCTACATAAGAACTAAGGCTAATCCAAACATCTTACTCAACCCAGTTTGATTATAACTTACTTCATCCTCAACTTCTAACATCCTTGAAAACAGCACAAGGGTCAAAGTTTCGGGGCGCATAAAACATTCATCTTTGATTCAAATTAAACAACCAATAGCTCAATAGAAATATGACAATCTCCTCTACAATTTTCGTTAAGATATCATGAACTAAATCAGTCTCTAGCATACCTATAAAAGTCCATAAAGACACCTATTCACCGCAGTTACCAGCAATTTCCAGATTTCATAATAACTCTAAAATTATCAAAACTTAATCAATTCAACTCTAAAACAAGCAAAAAAAATCTCTAAAGTTTGATAGTTCAATATATTTTAATCCCTACATAAGAACTAAGGCAAATACAAACACCTTACTCAACCCAGTTTGATTATAACTTAATTGATGCTCAACTTATAACATCCTTAAAAACAGCACGAGGGTCAAAGTTTTAGGGTGCATAAAACATTCATCTTTGATTCAAATTAAACAACCAATAGCTCTATAGAAAGATAACAATCTCATCAACACCACACTCGATTGATTCGTTTTTACTCCTTAATAGAGATTTCATCTCTGAATCTCCAGAGAAGATAAGAAGAAGAAGAAGAAGAAAGAGAGAAAAGAAAATAGAAAGAAGAAACAAGGGTCGATTAGAGTTTCGGAACACAATTTTGGGGGTAAGAATACTCTGGACCGTGGATAAGGAGGTCATACGGATTGGATAAAGAATCGGACGGTGTAGGTTTATTTTGGGATTCTCATACTGATTGAGAAGTTTGTGTTTCTCTTTGTGTTAATACAAACTTATGTTTTCAGTTTAATTATCAATCTTCGACATGAAAAAAAATCGAAAAAAAATATTAATAAATTTAGGACATTGTTATCGACATTCTGATATAAAAAAATTTAAAAAATGTATAAGAAAGAATCGGGAAAATGAAAAATGAATTCGATAATTAGTGTGTTTCTTTGTGCTTTCTCTTTGTGTTTTTGTGCTTTCTCTTTGTGCTTCCGGTTTGAATTTCGACTAGTCGCATAGGTCATGAAGTAATTTGAACAAGTCATACATGTCATGAAGTAGCTTTAGTTCACACAGGTAAACTCAGGTTATAAAAATTCAGGATGGTTCCAATTTCAAACTTAGCTGGATACATCATCAAAATCGATAAATATGAAGCTCAGTGTTGATTCGAACTTAAAATGTGGTATAACAACATAGAAACTATGAGCCAAGAAGCTTCGGGAGGGTTTTGACTTCAAACTTAGCATGATACATCATCGAAATCGATAAATATGAAGCTTAATGTTGATTAGAACTTCAAATACGGTATAACAACATACAAACTATGAGCCACGAAGCTTCGGGAGGACATACAAACTATGAGCCAAAAAGCTTCGTTAGGGTTTTGACTTCAAACTTAGCATGATACATCATAAAAATCGATAAAAATGAAGCTTAGTGTTGATTCGAAATTCAAATGTGGAATAATGACATACAAACTGTGAACCAAGAAGATTCATTAGGAGTATTCCCCGAAACATTAAACCAACCCTATATCTGTATGCAAATTGTATGCAAACCCCGGAGTGAATTACTATAAGTCGGAAGATCGAAATCCATCCATTTACAGTGAGTTCTTTCGAATTAAAACATTAAACAAACCATAAGTCAAACCCCTGAAAAACTTCCCATGAAGAAAACTCCGTAAGAGCGATGAATCCATCCATTTACAGGTAAGATTCTTTCGGAGTATTCCCCGAAACATTAAACAAACCATATTCTGGCATATTGTATGCAAACCCTGGCTCCGAGATCGAAACCTGGACATGAGTGGACTGCTATAAGTCGGAAACTTCGTAAGAGCGATGAATCCATCCATTTACAGGTAAGATTCCTTCGGAATATTCTCCAAAACATTAAACAAACCATATTCCGACATATTGTATGCAAACCCTGGCTCCGAGATCGAAACCTGGCCGTGAGTGGACTCCTATAAGTTGGAAACTTCGTAAGAGCGATGAATCCATCCATTTACAGGTAAGATTCCTTCGGAATATTCTCCAAAACATTAAACAAACCATATTCCGACATATTGTATGCAAACCCTGGCTCCGAGACCGAAACCTGGACGTGAGTGGACTGCTATAAGTCGGAAACTTCCTAAGAACGATGAATCGATCCATTTACGGGTAAGATTCATTCGGAGTATTCCCCGAAATATTAAACAAACCATATTCCGACATATTGTATGCAAACCCTGGCTCCGAGATCGAAACCTGGCCGTGAGTGGACTACTATAAGTCGAAAACTTCGTAAGAGCGATAAATCCATCCATTTACAGGTAAGATTCCTTCGGAGTATTCCACAAAACATTAATCCAACCCTATTCCAGCATATTGTATGCAAAACCTGGCTTCGAGATCGAAACCTGGCCGTGAGTGGACTACTATAATTCGGAAACTTCCTAAGAACGATGAATCCATCCATTTACAAGTTAGATTCTTTCGGAGTATTCCCCGAAACATTAAACAAACCATATTCTAGCATATTGTATGCAAACCCTGGCTCCGAGATCGAAACCTGGCCGTGAGTGGACTCCTATAAGTCGGAAACTTCGTAAGAGCGATGAATCCATCCATTTACAGGTAAGATACCTTCGGAATATTCTCCAAAACATTAAACAAACCATATTCCGGCATATTGTATGCAAACCCTGGCTCCGAGATCGAAACCTGGCCGTGAGTGGACTCCTATAAGTCGGAAACTTCATAAGTGCGATGAATCCATCAATTTACAAATAAGATTCCTTCGGAATATTCCCCAAAACATTAAACCAACCCTATTCCGGCATATTGTATGCAAAACCTGGCTCCGAGATCGAAACCTGGCCATGAGTGGACTACTATAAGTCGGAAACTTCCTAAGAACGATGAATCCATCCATTTACAGGTAAGATTCTTTCGGAGTATTCCCCGAAACATTAAACAAACCATATTCTGGCATATTGTATGCAAACCCTGGCTCCGAGATCGAAACCTGGCCATGAGTGGACTGCTATAAGTCGGAAACTTCATAAGAGCGATGAATCCATCCATTTACAGGTAAGATACCTTCGGAATATTCTTCAAAACATTAAACAAACCATATTCCGACATATTGTATGCAAACCCTGGTTCGGAGATCGAAACCTGGCCGTGAGTGGACTCATATAAGTTGGAAACTTCGTAAGAGCGATGAATCCATCCATTTACAAGTAAGATTCCTTCGGAATATTCTCTAAAACATTAAACAAACCATATTCCGGCATATTGTATGCAAACCCTGGATCCGAGATCGAAACTTGGCCATGAGTGGACTGCTATAAGTCGGAAAATTCCTAAGAACGATGAATCGATCCATTTATAGGTAAGATTCATTCGGAGTATTCCCCGAATAATTAAACAAACCATATTCCGGCATATTGTATGCAAACCCTGGCTCCGAGATCGAAACCTGGCCATGAGTGGACTGCTATAAGTCGGAAACTTCGTAAGAGCGATGAATCCATCCATTTACAGGTAAGATTCCTTCGGAATATTCTCCAAAACATTAAACAAACCATATTACGGCATATTGTATGCAAACCCTGGCTCCGAGATCGAAACCTGGCCGTGAGTGGACTACTATAAGTCGAAAACTTCGTAAGAGCGATGAATCCATCCATTTACAGGTAAGATTCCTTCGGAATATTCTCCAAAACATTAAACAAACCATATTCCGGCATATTGTATGCAAACCCTGGCTTCGAGATCGAAACCTGGCCGTGAGTGGACTACTATAAGTTGGAAACTTCCTAAGAACGATGAATCGATCCATTTACAGGTAAGATTCTTTCGGAATATTCCCTGAAACCTTAAACAAACCATATTCCGGCATATTGTATGCAAACCCTGGCTCCGAGATCGAAACCTGGCCGTGAGTGGACTAATATAAGTCGGAAACTTCGTAAGAGCGATGAATCCATCCATTTACAGGTAAGATTCCTTCGGGGTATTCCCCAAAACATTAAACCAACCCTATTCCAGCATATTGTATGCAAACCCTGGCTCCGAGATCGAAACCTGGCCGTGAGTGGACTACTATACTTCGGAAACTTCCTAAGAACGATGAATCCATCCATTTACAGGTTATATTCTTTCGGAGTATTCCCCGAAACATTAAACAAACCATATTCTGGCATATTGTATGCAAACCCTGGCTCCGAGATCGAAACCTGGCCGTGAGTGGACTCCTATAAGTCGGAAACTTCGTAAGAGCGATGAATCCATCCATTTACAGGTAAGATACCTTCGGAATATTCTCCAAAACATTAAACAAACCATATTCCGGCATATTGTATGCAAACCCTGGCTCCGAGATCGAAACCTGGCCATGAGTGGACTCCTATCAGTCGGAAACTTCGTAAGTGCGATGAATCCATCAATTTACAAATAAGATTCCTTCGGAATATTCCCCAAAACATTAAACCAACCCTATTCCTGCATATTGTATGCAAACCCTGGATCCGAGATCGAAACCTGGCCGTGAGTGGACTACTATAAGTCGGAAACTTCCTAAGAACGATGAATCCATCCATTTACAGGTAAGATTCTTTCGGAGTATTCCCCGAAACATTAAACAAACCATATTCTGGCATATTGTATGCAAACCCTGGCTCCGAGATCGAAACCTGGCCATGAGTGGACTGCTATAAGTCGGAAACTTCGTAAGAGCGATGAATCCATCCATTTACAGGTAAGATACCTTCGGAATATTCTTCAAAACATTAAACAAACCATATTCCGACATATTGTATGCAAACCCTGGTTCCGAGATCGAAACCTGGCCGTGAGTGGACTCATATAAGTCGGAAACTTCGTAAGAACGATGAATCCATCCATTTACAAGTAAGATTCCTTCGGAATATTCTCCAAAACATTAAACAAACCATATTCCGGCATATTGTATGCAAACCCTGGCTCCGAGATCGAAACCTGGCCGTGAGTGGACTGCTATAAGTCGGAAAATTCCTAAGAACGATGAATCGATCCATTTACAGGTAAGATTCATTCGGAGTATTCCCCGAATAATTAAACAAACCATATTCCGGCATATTGTATGCAAACCCTGGCTCCGAGATCGAAACCTGGCCGTGAGTGGACTACTATAAGTCGGAAACTTCGTAAGAACGATGAATCCATCAATTTACAGGTAAGATTCCTTCAGAATATTCTCCAAAACATTAAACAAACCATATTCCGGCATATTGTATGCAAACCCTGGCTCCGAGATCGAAACCTGGCCGTGAGTGGACTACTATAAGTTGGAAACTTCCTAAGAACGATGAATCCATCCATTTACAGGTAAGATTCATCCGTAGTATTCCCCGAAACATTAAACAAACCATATTCTGGCATATTGTATGCAAACCCTAGGCCTGAGATCGAAACCTGTCCGTGAGTGGACTACTATAAGTCGGAAACTTCGTAAGAACGATGAATCGATCCATTTACAGGTAAGATTCCTTCAGAATATTCCCCAAAACATTAAACAAACCATATTCCGGCATATTGTATGCAAACCCTGGCTCCGGGATCGAAACCTAAACGTGAGTGGACTGCTACAAGTCGAAAACTTCGTAAGAACGATGAATCGATCCATTTACAGGTAAGATTCTTTCGGAATATTCCCCGAAACATTAAACAAACCATATTCCGGCATATTGTATGCAAACCCTGGCTCTGAGATCGAAACCTGGCCGTGAGTGGACTACTATAAGTCGGAAACTTCCTAAGAACGATGAATCCATCCATTTACCGGTAAGATTCTTTCGGAGTATTCCCTGAAAATTAAACAAACCATGTTCTGGCATATTGTATGCAAACCCTGGCTCCAAGATCGAAACCTGGCCGTGAGTGGACTGCTATAAGTCGGAAACTTCGTAAGAGCGATGAATCCATCCATTTACAGGTAAGATACCTTCGGAATATTCTCCAAAACATTAAGCAAACCATATTCCGGCATATTGTATGCAAACCCTGGCTCCAAGATCGAAACCTGGCCGTGAGTGGACTCCTATAAGTCGGAAACTTCGTAAGAGCGATGAATCCATCCATTTAAAAGTAAGATTCCTTCGAAATATTCTCCAAAACATTAAACAAACCATATTCCGGCATATTGTATGCAAACCCTGGCTCCGAGATCAAAACCTGGCCGTGAGTGGACTGCTATAAGTCGGAAACTTCCTAAGAACGATGAATCAATCCATTTACAGGTAAGATTCATTCGGAGTATTCCCCGAAACATTAAACAAACCATATTCCGGAATATTGTATGCAAACCCTGGCTCCGAGATCGAAACCTGGCCGTGAGTGGACTGCTATAAGTCGGAAACTTCGTAAGAGCGATGAATCCATCCATTTACAGGTAAGATTCCTTTGGAATATTCTCCTAAACATTAAACAAACCATATTCCGGCATATTGTATGCAAACCCTGGCTCCGATATCGAAACCTAGCCGTGAGTGGTCTACTATAAGTCGAAAATTTTGTAAGAGCGACGAATCCATCCATTTACAGGTAAGATTCCTTCGAATATTCTCCAAAACATTAAACAAACCATATTCCGGCATATTGTATGCAAACCCCTGGCTTCGAGATCGAAACCTGGCCGTGAGTGGACTACTATAAGTTGGAAACTTCCTAAGAACGATGAATCGATCCATTTACAGGTAAGATTCTTTCGGAATATTCCCTGAAACCTTAAACAAACCATATTCCGGCATATTGTATGCAAACCCTGGCTCTGAGATCGAAACCTGGCCGTGAGTGGACTAATATAAGTCGGAAACTTCGTAAGAGCGATGAATCCATCCATTTACAGGTAAGATTCCTTCGGGGTATTCCCCAAAACATTAAACCAACCCTATTCCAGCATATTGTATGCAAACCCTGGCTCCGAGATCGAAACCTGGCCGTGAGTGGACTACTATACTTCGGAAACTTCCTAAGAACGATGAATCCATCCATTTACAGGTTATATTCTTTCGAATATTCCCCAAAACATTAAACAAACCATATTCTGGCATATTGTATGCAAACCCTGGCTCCGAGATCGAAACCTGGCCGTGAGTGGACTCCTATAAGTCGGAAACTTCGTAAGAGCGATGAATCCATCCATTTACAGGTAAGATACCTTCGGAATATTCTCCAAAACATTAAACAAACCATATTCCGGCATATTGTATGCAAACCCTGGCTCCGAGATCGAAACCTGGACGTGAGTGGACTACTATAAGTCGAAAACTTCGTAAGAGCGATGAATCCATCCATTTACAGGTAAGATTCCTTCGGAATATTCTCCAAAACATTAAACAAACCATATTCCGGCATATTGTATGCAAACCCTGGCTTCGAGATCGAAACCTGGCCGTGAGTGGACTACTATAAGTCGGAAACTTCCTAAGAACGATGAATCCATCCATTTACAGGTAAGATTCATCCGTAGTATTCCCCGAAACATTAAACAAACCATATTCTGGCATATTGTATGCAAACCCTAGGCCTGAGATCGAAACCTGTCCGTGAGTGGACTACTATAAGTCGGAAACTTCGTAAGAACGATGAATCGATCCATTTACAGGTAAGATTCCTTCAGAATATTCCCCAAAACATTAAACAAACCATATTCCGGCATATTGTATGCAAACCCTGGCTCCGGGATCGAAACCTAAACGTGAGTGGACTGCTACAAGTCGAAAACTTCGTAAGAACGATGAATCGATCCATTTACAGGTAAGATTCTTCGGAATATTCCCTGAAACCTTAAACAAACCATATTCCGGCATATTGTATGCAAACCCTGGCTCCGAGATCGAAACCTGGCCGTGAGTGGACTACTATAAGTCGGAAACTTCCTAAGAACGATGAATCCATCCATTTACCGATAAGATTCTTTCGGAGTATTCCCTGAAAATTAAACAAACCATGTTCTGGCATATTGTATGCAAACCCTGGCTCCAAGATCGAAACCTGGCCGTGAGTGGACTGCTATAAGTCGGAAACTTCGTAAGAGCGATGAATCCATCCATTTACAGGTAAGATACCTTCGGAATATTCTCCAAAACATTAAGCAAACCATATTCCGGCATATTGTATGCAAACCCTGGCTACGAGATCGAAACCTGGCCGTGAGTGGACTCCTATAAGTCGGAAACTTCGTAAGAGCGATGAATCCATCCATTTAAAAGTAAGATTCCTTCGAAATATTCTCCAAAACATTAAACAAACCATATTCCAGCATATTGTATGCAAACCCTGGCTCCGAGATCAAAAGCTGGCCGTGAGTGGACTGCTATAAGTCGGAAACTTCCTAAGAACGATGAATCAATCCATTTACAGGTAAGATTCATTCGGAGTATTCCCCGAAACATTAAACAAACCATATTCCGAATATTGTATGCAAACCCCGGCTCCGAGATCGAAACCGGCCGTGAGTGGACTCGCTATAAGTCGGAAACTTCGTAAGAGCGATGAATCCATCCATTTACAGGTAAGATTCCTTTGGAATATTCTCCTAAACATTAAACAAACCATATTCCGGCATATTGTATGCAAACCCTGGCTCCGATATCGAAACCTAGCCGTGAGTGGTCTACTATAAGTCGAAAATTTTGTAAGAGCGACGAATCCATCCATTTACAGGTAAGATTCCTTCGGAATATTCTCCAAAACATTAAACAAACCATATTCCGGCATATTGTATGCAAACCCTGGCTTCGAGATCGAAACCTGGCCGTGAGTGGACTACTATAAGTTGGAAACTTCCTAAGAACGATGAATCGATCCATTTACAGGTAACATTCTTTCGGAATATTCCCTGAAACCTTAAACAAACCATATTCCGGCATATTGTATGCAAACCCTGGATCTGAGATCGAAACCTGGCCGTGAGTGGACTAATATAAGTCGGAAACTTCGTAAGAGCGATGAATCCATCCATTTACAGGTAAGATTCCTTCGGGGTATTCCCCAAAACATTAAACCAACCCTATTCCAGCATATTGTATGCAAACCCTGGCTCCGAGATCGAAACCTGGCCGTGAGTGGACTACTATACTTCGGAAACTTCCTAAGAACGATGAATCCATCCATTTACAGGTTATATTCTTTCGGAGTATTCCCCGAAACATTAAACAAACCATATTCTGGCATATTGTATGCAAACCCTGGCTCCGAGATCGAAACCTGGCCGTGAGTGGACTCCTATAAGTCGGAAACTTCGTAAGAGCGATGAATCCATCCATTTACAGGTAAGATACCTTCGAATATTCTCCAAAACATTAAACAAACCATATTCCGGCATATTGTATGCAAACCCTGGCTCCGAGATCGAAACCTGGCCATGAGTGGACTCCTATCAGTCGGAAACTTCGTAAGTACGATGAATCCATCAATTTACAAATAAGATTCCTTTGGAATATTCCCCAAAACATTAAACCAACCCTATTCCTGCATATTGTATGCAAACCCTGGATCCGAGATCGAAACCTGGCCGTGAGTGGACTACTATAAGTCGGAAACTTCCTAAGAACGATGAATCCATCCATTTACAGGTAAGATTCTTTCGGAGTATTCCCCGAAACATTAAACAAACCATATTCTGGCATATTGTATGCAAACCCTGGCTCCGAGATCGAAACCTGGCCATGAGTGGACTACTATAAGTCGGAAACTTCGTAAGAGCGATGAATCCATCCATTTATAGGTAAGATACCTTCGGAATATTCTTCAAAACATTAAACAAACCATATTCCGACATATTGTATGCAAACCCTGGTTCGGAGATCGAAACCTGGCCGTGAGTGGACTCATATAAGTTGGAAACTTCGTAAGAGCGATGAATCCATCCATTTACAAGTAAGATTCTATCGGAATATTCTCTAAAACATTAAAAAAACCATATTCCGGCATATTGTATGCAAACCCTGGATCCGAGATCGAAACTTGGCCATGAGTGGACTGCTATAAGTCGGAAAATTCCTAAGAACGATGAATCGATCCATTTACAGGTAAGATTCATTCGGAGTATTCCCCGAATAATTAAACAAACCATATTCCGGCATATTGTATGCAAACCCTGGCTCCGAGATCGAAACCTGGCCATGAGTGGACTGCTATAAGTCGGAAACTTCGTAAGAGCGATGAATCCATCCATTTACAGGTAAGATTCCTTCGGAATATTCTCCAAAACATTAAACAAACCATATTACGGCATATTGTATGCAAACCCTGGCTCCGAGATCGAAACCTGGACGTGAGTGGATACTATAAGTCGAAAACTTCGTAAGAGCGATGAATCCATCCATTTACAGGTAAGATTCCTTCGGAATATTCTCCAAAACATTAAACAAACCATATTCCGGCATATTGTATGCAAACCCTGGCTTCGAGATCGAAACCTGGCCGTGAGTGGACTACTATAAGTTGGAAACTTCCTAAGAACGATGAATCGATCCATTTACAGGTAAGATTCTTTCGGAATATTCCCTGAAACCTTAAACAAACCATATTCCGGCATATTGTATGCAAACCCTGGCTCCGAGATCGAAACCTGGCCGTGAGTAGACTAATATAAGTCGGAAACTTCGTAAGAGCGATGAATCCATCCATTTACAGGTAAGATTCCTTCGGGGTATTCCCCAAAACATTAAACCAACCCTATTCCAGCATATTGTATGCAAACCCTGGCTCCGAGATCGAAACCTGGCCGTGAGTGGACTACTATACTTCGGAAACTTAGTAAGAACGATGAATCCATCCATTTACAGGTTATATTCTTTCGGAGTATTCCCCGAAACATTAAACAAACCATATTCTGGCATATTGTATGCAAACCCTGGCTCCGAGATCGAAACCTGGCCGTGAGTGGACTCCTATAAGTCGGAAACTTCGTAAGATCGATGAATCCATCCATTTACAGGTAAGATACCTTCGGAATATTCTCCAAAACATTAAACAAACCATATTCCGGCATATTGTATGCAAACCCTGGCTCCGAGATCGAAACCTGGCCATGAGTGGACTCCTATCAGTCGGAAACTTCGTAAGTGCGATGAATCCATCAATTTACAAATAAGATTCCTTCGGAATATTCCCCAAAACATTAAACCAACCCTATTCCTGCATATTATATGCAAACCCTGGATCCGAGATCGAAACCTGGCCGTGAGTGGACTACTATAAGTCGGAAACTTCCTAAGAACGATGAATCCATCCGTTTACAGGTAAGATTCTTTCGGAGTATTCCCCGAAACATTAAACAAACCATATTCTGGCATATTGTATGCAAACCCTGGCTCCGAGATCGAAACCTGGCCATGAGTGGACTGCTATAAGTCGGAAACTTCGTAAGAGCGATGAATCCATCCATTTACAGGTAAGATACCTTCGGAATATTCTTCAAAACATTAAACAAACCATATTCCGACATATTGTATGCAAACCCTGGTTCCGAGATCGAAACCTGGCCATGAGTGGACTCATATAAGTCGGAAACTTCGTAAGAACGATGAATCCATCCATTTACAAGTAAGATTCCTTCGGAATATTCTCCAAAACATTAAACAAACCATATTCCGGCATATTATATGCAAACCCTGGCTCCGAGATCGAAACCTGGCCGTGAGTGGACTACTATAAGTCGGAAAATTCCTAAGAACGATGAATCGATCCATTTACAGGTAAGATTCATTCGGAGTATTCCCCGAATAATTAAACAAACCATATTCCGGCATATTGTATGCAAACCCTGGCTCCGAGATCGAAACCTGGCCGTGAGTGGACTGCTATAAGTCGGAAACTTCGTAAGAGTGACGAATCCATCAATTTACAGGTAAGATTCCTTCAGAATATTCTCCAAAACATTAAACAAACCATATTCCGGCATATTGTATGCAAACCCTGGCTTCGAGATCGAAACCTGGACGTGAGTGGACTACTATAAGTCGAAAACTTCGTAAGAGCAATGAATCCATCCATTTGCAGGTAAGATTCCTTCGGAATATTCTCCAAAACATTAAACAAACCATATTCCGGCATATTGTATGCAAACCCTGGCTTCGAGATCGAAACCTGGCCGTGAGTGGACTACTATAAGTCGGAAACTTCCTAAGAACGATGAATCCATCCATTTACAGGTAAGATTCATCCGTAGTATTCCCCGAAACATTAAACAAACCATATTCTGGCATATTGTATGCAAACCCTAGGCCTGAGATCGAAACCTGTCCGTGAGTGGACTACTATAAGTCGGAAACTTCGTAAGAACGATGAATCGATCCATTTACAGGTAAGATTCCTTCAGAATATTCCCCAAAACATTAAACAAACCATATTCCGGCATATTGTATGCAAACCCTGGCTCCGGGATCGAAACCTAAACGTGAGTGGACTGCTACAAGTCGAAAACTTCTTAAGAACGATGAATCGATCCATTTACAGGTAAGATTCTTTCGGAATATTCCCTGAAACCTTAAACAAACCATATTCCGGCATATTGTATGCAAACCCTGGCTCTGAGATCGAAACCTGGCCGTGAGTGGACTACTATAAGTCGGAAACTTCCTAAGAACGATGAATCCATCCATTTACCGGTAAGATTCTTTCGGAGTATTCCCCGAAAATTAAACAAACCATATTCTGGCATATTGTATGCAAACCCTGGCTCCAAGATCGAAACCTGGCCGTGAGTGGACTGCTATAAGTCGGAAACTTCGTAAGAGCGATGAATCCATCCATTTACAGGTAAGATACCTTCGGAATATTCTCCAAAACATTAAGCAAACCATATTCCGGCATATTGTATGCAAACCCTGGCTCCGAGATCGAAACCTGGCCGTGAGTGGACTCCTATAAGTCGGAAACTTCGTAAGAGCGATGAATCCATCCATTTAAAAGTAAGATTCCTTCGAAATATTCTCCAAAACATTAAACAAACCATATTCCGGCATATTGTATGCAAACCCTGGCTCCGAGATCAAAAGCTGGCCGTGAGTGGACTGCTATAAGTCGGAAACTTCCTAAGAACGATGAATCAATCCATTTACAGTAAGATTCATTCGGAGTATTCCCGAAACATTAAACAAACCATATTCCGAATATTGTATGCAAACCCCGGCTCCGAGATCGAAACCCGCCGTGAGTGGACTGCTATAAAGTCGGAAACTTCGTAAGAGCGATGAATCCATCCATTTACGTGTAAGATTCCTTTGGAATATTCTCCTAAACATTAAACAAACCATATTCCGGCATATTGTATGCAAACCCTGGCTCCGATATCGAAACCTAGCCGTGAGTGGTCTACTATAAGTCGAAAATTTTGTAAGAGCGACGAATCCATCCATTTACAGGTAAGATTCCTTCGGAATATTCTCCAAAACATTAAACAAACCATATTCCGGCATATTGTATGCAAACCCTGGCTTCGAGATCGAAACCTGGCCGTGAGTGGACTACTATAAGTTGGAAACTTCCTAAGAACGATGAATCGATCCATTTACAGGTAAGATTCTTTCGGAATATTCCCTGAAACCTTAAACAAACCATATTCCGGCATATTGTATGCAAACCCTGGCTCCGAGATCGAAACCTGGCCGTGAGTGGACTAATATAAGTCGGAAACTTCGTAAGAGCGATGAATCCATCCATTTACAGGTAAGATTCCTTCGGGGTATTCCCCAAAACATTAAACCAACCCTATTCCAGCATATTGTATGCAAACCCTGGCTCCGAGATCGAAACCTGGCCGTGAGTGGACTACTATAATTCGGAAACTTCCTAAGAACGATGAATCCATCCATTTACAAGTTATATTCTTTCGGAGTATTCCCCGAAACATTAAACAAACCATATTCTGGCATATTGTATGCAAACCCTGGCTCCGAGATCGAAACCTGGCCGTGAGTGGACTCCTATAAGTCGGAAACTTCGTAAGAGCGATGAATCCATCCATTTACAGGTAAGATACCTTCGGAATATTCTCCAAAACATTAAACAAACCATATTCCGGCATATTGTATGCAAACCCTGGCTCCGAGATCGAAACCTGGCCATGAGTGGACTCCTATCAGTCGGAAACTTTGTAAGTGCGATGAATCCATCAATTTACAAATAAGATTCCTTCGGAATATTCCCCAAAACATTAAACCAACCCTATTCCTGCATATTGTATGCAAACCCTGGCTCCGAGATCGAAACCTGGCCGTGAGTGGACTACTATAAGTCGGAAACTTCCTAAGAACGATGAATCCATCCATTTACAGGTAAGATTCTTTCGGAGTATTCCCCGAAACATTAAACAAACCATATTCTGGCATATTGTATGCAAACCCTGGCTCCGAGATCGAAACCTGGCCATGAGTGGACTGCTATAAGTCGGAAACTTCGTAAGAGCGATGAATCCATCCATTTAAAGGTAAGATACCTTCGGAATATTCTTCAAAACATTAAACAAACCATATTCCGACATATTGTATGTGAAACCCCTGGTTCCGAGATCGAAACCTGGCCGTGAGTGGACTCATATAAGTCGGAAACTTCGTAAGAACGATGAATCCATCCATTTACAAGTAAGATTCCTTCGGAATATTCTCCAAAACATTAAACAAACTATATTCCGGCATATTGTATGCAAACCCTGGCTCCGAGATCGAAACCTGGCCGTGAGTGGACTGCTATAAGTCGGAAAATTCCTAAGAACGATGAATCGATCCATTTACAGGTAAGATTCATTCGGAGTATTCCCCGAATAATTAAACAAACCATATTCCGGCATATTGTATTCAAACCCTGGCTCCGAGATCGAAACCTGGACGTGAGTGGACTGCTATAAGTCGGAAACTTTGTAAGAGTGATGAATCCATCAATTTACAGGTAAGATTCCTTCAGAATATTCTCCAAAACATTAAACAAACCATATTCCGGCATATTGTATGCAAACCCTGGCTCCGAGATCGAAACCTGGACGTGAGTGGACTACTATAAGTCGAAAACTTCGTAAGAGCGATGAATCCATCCATTTACAGGTAAGATTCCTTCGGAATATTCTCCAAAACATTAAACAAACCATATTCCGGCATATTGTATGCAAACTCTGGCTTCGAGATCGAAACCTGGCCGTGAGTGGACTACTATAAGTCGGAAACTTCCTAAGAACGATGAATCCATCCATTTACAGGTAAGATTCATCCGTAGTATTCCCCGAAACATTAAACAAACCATATTCTGGCATATTGTATGCAAACCCTAGGCCTGAGATCGAAACCTGTCCGTGAGTGGACTACTATAAGTCGGAAACTTCGTAAGAACGATGAATCGATCCATTTACAGGTAAGATTCCTTCAGAATATTCCCCAAATCATTAAACAAACCATATTCCGGCATATTGTATGCAAACCCTGGCTCCGGGATCGAAACCTAAACGTGAGTGGACTGCTACAAGTCGAAAACTTCGTAAGAACGATGAATCGATCCATTTACAGGTAAGATTCTTTCGGAATATTCCCTGAAACCTTAAACAAACCATATTCCGGCATATTGTATGCAAACCCTGGCTTTGAGATCGAAACCTGGCCGTGAGTGGACTACTATAAGTCGGAAACTTCCTAAGAATGATGAATCCATCCATTTACCGGTAAGATTCTTTCGGAGTATTCCCTGAAAATTAAACAAACCATGTTCTGGCATATTGTATGCAAACCCTGGATCCAAGATCGAAACCTGGCCGTGAGTGGACTGCTATAAGTCGGAAACTTCGTAAGAGCGATGAATCCATCCATTTACAGGTAAGATACCTTCGGAATATTCTCCAAAACATTAAGCAAACCATATTCCCAAGATATTGTATGCAAACCCCCGGCTCCGAGATCGAAACCCGCCGTGAGTGGACTCCTATAAGTCGGAAACTTCGTAAGAGCGATGAATCCATCCATTTAAAAGTAAGATTCCTTCGAAATATTCTCCAAAACATTAAACAAACCATATTCCGGCATATTGTATGCAAACCCTGGCTCCGAGATCAAAAGCTGGCCGTGAGTGGACTGCTATAAGTCGGAAACTTCCTAAGAACGATGAATCAATCCATTTACAGGTAAGATTCATTCGGAGTATTCCCCGAAACATTAAACAAACCATATTCCGGAATATTGTATGCAAACCCTAGCTCCGAGATCGAAACCTGGCCGTGAGTGGACTGCTATAAGTCGGAAACTTCGTAAGAGCGATGAATCCATCCATTTACAGGTAAGATTCCTTTGGAATATTCTCCTAAACATTAAACAAACCATATTCCGGCATATTGTATGCAAACCCTGGCTCCGATATTGAAACCTAGCCGTGAGTGGTCTACTATAAGTCGAAAATTTTGTAAGAGCGACGAATCCATCCATTTACAGGTAAGATTCCTTCGGAATATTCTCCAAAACATTAAACAAACCATATTCCGGCATATTGTATGCAAACCCTGGCTCCGAGATCGAAACTTGGCCGTGAGTGGACTACTATAAGTCGGAAACTTCCTAAGAACGATGAATCCATCCATTTAGAGGTAAGATTCATTCGTAGTATTCCCCGAAACATTAAACAAACCATATTCTGGCATATTGTATGCAAACCCTAGGTCTGAGATCGAAACCTGTCAGTGAGTGGACTACTATAAGTCGGAAACTTCGTAAGAACGATGAATCAATCTATTTACAGGTAAGATTCCTTCGGAATATTCCCCAAAACATTAAACAAAGCATATTCCGGCATATTGTATGCAAACCCTGGCTCCGAGATCGAAACCTAGCCGTGAGTGGACTGCTATAAGTCGAAAACTTCGTAAGAACGATGAATAGATCCATTGACAGGTAAGATTCTTTCTAATATTCCCTGAAACCTTAAACAAACCATATTCCGGCATATTGTATGCAAACCCTGGCTCTGAGATCGAAACCTGGCCGTGAGTGGACTACTATAAGTCGGAAACTTCCTAAGAATGATGAATCCATCCATTTACAGGTAAGATTCTTTCGGAGTGTTCCCCGAAACATTGAACAAACCATATTCTGGCATATTGTATGCAAACCCTGGATCTGAGATCGAAACCTATCCGTGAGTGGACTACCATAAGTCGAAAACTTCGTAAGAACGATGAATCGATCCAAATTTATCAAGATATATCATAGAAACTCGTAAAGATGAACCATTTACAGGTAAGATTCCATCAGAATATTCTCTGAAACCTTAAAAACCCTCTTTTAGATATTTCTACCCAATATCAGAAGTCCTAAATTTCTAGAATTTAGTGAGGGGTGTTAAGGAAAATAGTTTTTAGCAGAAGTGAGAAAAATTTAGCAGAACCGGAGACCAAAATAATTTTTAGCAGAAGGGAGAAAAATTTAGCAGAAGTGAGAATATTTTTGCAGAACTGAATAAAATCTAGCAGAAGTGAGAAAAATTTAGCAGAAGTGTTTAACCCTCTACGACGACTCTTGAAGGGGGTTGTAGAAGGTTTATTTATCATAAGTGAGAAAAATTTAGCAGAAGTGGGATTTTTTTTGCAGAAGTGAATAAAATCTAGCAGAAGTGAGAAAAATTTAGCAAAAGTGTTTATACCTCTACAACGACTCTTAAGGGGGTTTTTTAGAAGGTTTATTTATATTTTTCTTCTTATCTTTTCAATCTCCCATCATAACCATCCATTTATTTTTTTTCCTTAACATTTTTTTTCTTATCATTTTTTTTATAAAAGTAGATGTAAAAAATAATCAGACATGAAAATGTGGAAGGATGGTTGGAATCCCAAACTTGGAAGGAAGAGGCTCAGGTTCGACTCACCTCACCCTCATTTTTTTTTTTTTTTTCAAAATCAAATTTTTTTTACAACTATTATAGAGGTTGTGATTATGCATGACAAAAAAAAACACAAAACTATACCAACATTGTGAATACAGAAGGATGATTGATGACTTGTTCTAACGCGTAGTTGGCCTATGTTCGAATCTCTCCAACAGCTTTTGTCGAACCAATATTTTTTTTTAACTTCAACAACTCTTATGAATGTTGTTATATAGTGATTCACTATCTTTAAGTTATGAGTATTTAAAGTCTAAAGGTGGTCACTACTCTTTGCACACAAATGTTGTGGTTTTGATTCTCGTCACTACTCTTTGGTCCTCTTTGTCCTAAAAGTTGGACGTTTTTTAACTTTGACAACTATTATTTGGTAAAGGTAGTAAAACATGCCACCTTTCACAACTTTAAAAATACGAGTTGTAAAGTTACAGTTGTAGATAACTGTTTTTCCCGTAGTGTACTCTGCAGGAGAAGGTGGTCAACAATACTTGGGACATTAAGTTTAGAATAAATCTTCATCAATCAGAAATGCAGGAAATGATGCAGCTATTTGAGTGGTTTGGATCTCCTCCAATTCAAAATGACTAGGAAGATAACTTGAAGTACAATCTTGCCGGTGGCTTTTCCAGCAAAAACTATTACAACTGGCTAATGGAACAACAACATCTTCAACTACAGCCTCAGCAACCACATAGTAATCCTCCTCCTCCTCCTTATTAGTGCATATGGGTAAAGTTTGTTCCTACTAAGTGTTGATGGTGGTCTTTAGTTTAGGGTTAAAATCATAAAACGCTAAACCCTAGCAGACATTTAAAACAAGCATTTACTAGGCGCATTAATAAAAGCTATTAATATGTCCCTAATAATTACCAGGGTATATTTTTTCAAATTAGTGTTACGAAAAACCAAACCCTAATTCCCCCGCGTGCCAATGGAAAATCATCCCAGACACGCCTAGCCCAAGCTAGCCGTGCCATGCCAATCGCACCGTGCCATTGCCCTAGCTATGCTAGCCGCATCTCGTGTGCCAATGGAAAATCATGCCAGCCACACCCTACCGCGCCAAAGCATGCCAACCATGCTAGCCGCACCCCGCTTGCCAATGGAAAATCATGCCATCCACGCCTAGCCCAAGCTAGCCGCGCCATGCCAATCGCATCGTGCCATGGCCCTAGTTATGCTAGCCGCATCTCGTGTGCCAATGGAAAATCATGCCAGCCACACCCTACCGTGCCAAAGCATGCCAACCATGTTAGCCACACCCCGCGTGCCAATGGAAAATTATTCTAGCCACGCCTATCCCAATCTAGCCGCGCCATGCTAATCTCACCGTGCCATGGCCTTAGCTATGCTAGCCGCATCTCGTGTGCCAATGGAAAATCATGCCATCCACACCCTACCGTGCCAAAGCATGCCAACCATGTTAGCCGCACCCCACGTGCCAATGGAAAATCATGCCAGCCACGCCTAGCCCAATCTAGCCGCGCCATGCTAATCGCACCGTGCCATGGCCCTAGCTATGCTAGCCGCATCTCGCGTGTCAATGGAAAATCATGCCAGCTACACCCTACCGCGCCAAAGAATGCCAACCGTGCTAGCCGCACCCCGCGTGCCAATGGAAAATCATGCCAGCCACGCCTAGCCCAAGCTAGCAGCGCTATGCCAATCACACTGTGCCATGGCCCTATCTATGCTAGCCTCATCTCGTATGACAATGGAAAATCATGCCAGCCACACCCTACCACGCCAAAGCATGCCAACCATGCTATCCGCACCCTGCGTGCCAATGGCGAATCATGCCAGCCACGCCTATCCGAAGCTCGCCTAGCCATGCCAAT
This sequence comes from Papaver bracteatum, assembly GCA_023529315.1. Lineage (NCBI taxonomy): Eukaryota > Viridiplantae > Streptophyta > Magnoliopsida > Ranunculales > Papaveraceae > Papaver > Papaver bracteatum. The sequence continues at coordinate 340,030 of JAJJWX010000762.1, read as the reverse complement.
CACACCGTGCCATGGCCCTAGCTATGTTAGTCGCATCTCGTGTGCCAATGGAAAATTATGCCATCCACACCCTACCACACCAAAGCATGCCAACCATGATAGCTGCACCCTGCGTGTCAATGGAAAATCATGCCATCCACGCCTAGCCCAAGCTAGTCGCGCCGTGCCAATTGCACCATGCCATGGCCCTAGCTATGCTAGCCGCACCCCGCGTGCCAATGGAAAATCATGCCAGCCATGCCTATCCCAAGGTAGTCGCGCCATGCCAATCGCACCATGCCATGACCCTAGCCATGCTAGCCACGTCTCGTGTGCCAATGGAAAATTATGCCAGCCACACCTAGCCTGAGCTAGTCGCGCCATGCCTTGGCCCTATCCACGCCATGCACCCATGGAAAACCTTTGGCCCCATATGCCAAACCACACCAAAGCATACCATGCTACGCCAAGGCATGCCATGATAGCATGGCCATGCCGTCGTCCCTCATGAAATCTTCCTGAGTTTTTCTTTCAGGATGTTTTTCCCTTCCGAACGAGTTCAAAACCTAAATCTCCCAGCATAAGGAGATAGTAAATTCTTTTCCGGTTGATTTGAGGGGCGGACCATCAAAATACGAGTCCATACTAGAATTATGTAGCGGTTCTAGTGTAGGGAACCAATTAGGGTTTCCAAACCAAATTGAAGTCAGGCGCCCATCCACGGTTGCCCTTCAATCTCAGGAGCAAATCCTGGCCGTAAAAAGTCTCCTCATGACTTTATCCCTAGCTTGGTCACGTACTTAGCCAAGATAGCCGCGCCATGCCTCGCTATGGCCCCTCATGTCGCGCAACCATACTGGCCTTCCCCATGCGGCTACCAAATTGAAGCCAGGCGCCCATCAACGGTTGCCCTTCAATCCTAGGAGCAAATCCTGGCCGTCTAAAGGTCCCTTCACGACTTTAGACCCGAAACCATAGCTTGGTCGCGCACCTAGTCCAGGCTAGTCATGCCATGATCCCATGGAAAAACCTTGGCTCCTCACGCCAAGTATAAACACACCCTGGCTCTGCCACCCTATTGGACCTCATTACACGGCTACCAAAACAAAGGCGTGCAACGATCAACGGTTTCCCCTCTTCTAAATATGCAACATCTCGACCGTCGAAGGTCACCTGGCTAGAAAGTTCCCCAAGATCAACTTTCCAATCCACAACAACATTTTACATGTTTTCTAAAAGTATTCGAGACATCAACACAAACAGGGGGATTCTCTTTGGGTATTGGTTTGGTAGTCTACAACGTGCGGCGTACGCTACACCCCTCATAAGGAAGTGTCATAAGGGTAAGGCACCTAGTAAATATGGGAGTTATGTGGGAAACGTTCATGGGACATAAAGCCGTGAGTTAACAAACTTTATGGACATCATTCAATTCCATAATGTTAACAGTTTCATGAAAATCAATTTCATGCGTTAGCCACTTTATGTGACATCAAATCCATGCATACGGTTACCACCTCCTCCCATTTACTCCTCACTCCTTAATGAGACCTGAGTACGTTTCTACTAAAACTTATATAAATAGGTCTCACCTATTTCCATTCCAAAAACAAGTTCATTCGGACAAGAGAACACTCAGAAAACTTACCTACTAGATCCCCTCATGAGCTCTCGTACTTCTATGAAAATAAGTTGTACAAACCCAATTGCTCTTCCGGAATAAAATATTCTGGTATCACACTCTCCTTGCTTCCCTCCCCAAAACCAACCCATTCTCCTCCTCTTTGTGACCGAAGCAAGTCTAGAATGGCCATTTCTTGGTTTAGGCCGGACTTGTACAGATTGATATCTCAAACCTAAAAGTGCTTAACGTGCAACACATTTGTTTAGGGTTTAAACCAGTTTCTCACTCACCTACCGAATTTACCGAAATTGGCAGAAGCTATTTTCACCTATAAACAATTGGCGACCACGGCGGGAGGATTGGTCTATCGGTTACAATGTCAATTTTCGACTGTCAATCTCGTTCTTCGACCCAAGCATCAAGATGGTAGGAGAAGGTGACTCACTCCGACTCAGTCACTCTATGACTCGATTATCAGTCATGACACAACAAGCGATGGATGGAACTCCCCAAGGGTTAGAAGAAAAACGGTCCGCCCAGGGATTGATGGCTCGGTCATTTGACAACTCAGCAACGATTCAGAACACTGGGGACTTCCCTCAGCCATGTTTTTCGAAAAACTTGGTCCTTCGCCCGAAAAGTTTATTTTTATCAGAAGACCTGAGAAACCGAGTAAGTCTTATTCTGGAAAAATATGTGGTCTGCTTTTTCAAGTTTGATAAAACCTATAACCATGTTTCATCCTGTGTCATCTACTAACACACGGTTCCATGGCCTACTTGGTACGTGTGCATCACTTTCATTCATAGCCATTTCAATTATAAACATTTATCCAAAAATATATAATCAAAAATTGTCAAGGTAAATTTTGTCCGTCAACCCCAGAAAACCAGAAAATCAAAAACCCGGCGTCTCTTTTGCCTTTCAAATTAAAAAAACCTAAAGGTAAGAGGTCCAGAAGATAGATATACATTCAAGGAAAGTTATCCAACAACGGCTTGCTCCTCTTGGCGAAGGCCTCCTTTGTGCTCTCGAGGGATGCCCTTTTCAATTTCAATCGCCAGCGTAATTTCTTGAATTATGCTTCCTACTTTTTCACCGTATACGCGAATGGACCTTCGAATTCTTCGCCCAGCAATATTTCAGCAACAGAGAGACCTTCAACGAACCAAGGAATGTTGAATTCGAAGCCCATGCACATGTCACAATGGAACTTCCAGCTCGAGATTACATCCTCAGAAACCGTGTAACCAGTCACGTTGCGCATCTCATCAATCGAATACAAGGCCTCCTCCACACGTTTGACCAATGCATGTCGACTGGTGATCTTCTTAGTCGTGGTGATATGACCATAGTTCTGCCAGATCTTGGTGTATAATGTCACATATCTAGACGGCGCGCTGAAGCCTCCAATTAGCACATGTCCTGGGAAACGGACCAAGTATGGAGGGTCAAAGATGGCTCGTGCAACTGAACCAACAACTGGCAAGAAATCCCTAACTATAATTTCACCGCCCCCGAAGCACCCTCCGCCACCTAAGTCGCGGCAGAGCTCTCAAGACAATGAATCTCTATGTTCAAATTGCTGGCTGGTGCAGTTTCCGCAGTATCAAACATGATTACGTCTTCGCTCTGCTGGTCTTCCCCTTCAAGATCATCCTCAAGAGCCGTTTACTCCTAAAAAAAATCAAGATTTAGTTTGCTGCAAAAAAAAAAAAAATATGGAGGGGACTCACCGATTCAGTTTCAGATTGACCAGACGAAAATTCAACACTGCTATCGGAAGAATTGCTCTCACCACCACCAGACTCGGAACTTTCATCCTTCTCAGATTCTTTATCACCATGGAAAGTCTCGCCCTCGCAATCTTCTATCTCGAAAAGCGATGTTTTCTGGCTGCTTACAAGTCTGGCAAAGGCGTTTGTGCTGCTGAAACCCTGGACGAAATACAAAGACGCCTTCTAAAAAAAAAATTAAATAGACAGAGAAAAGGGCAAGGGAACATAAACGATCCAAGCTAAGTTAAGAAGAGAGCCGCACATACCCGCATGTTGAATGAGCTAAAAGACGGCAGAGCCGTGGGATCCGACTGGAAACCGCCTGCACTATTATTAGATCTTCGCTCCTTCACTTGGGGACTGTCCATGTATGGACCAACATATTTTCTTTTGGTCGAAGAGATATCCCTCAACAACGGATGTTTCGCTAAAACCTCGACGGAAGGCCTACCACAGGTATTCTTCACCACAAACTTCACAAATTCTTGGATAACAAGGAATTCATCCTACCAAAACACGTTATATATGGAGGTCATAGATGGACTCCGCTTCCCGAGAAAAAGAATACTTTTACCCCGGAACAACAATACTAACATCAAGAACAATCGACAACAGAGTTTCTTGAACAACCGGCTGGCAAGCAAGTGGGACCCCTTGGTCAAAACCCATACGCCGAGCATCACTATCAATCTTATAAGAAATCGCTTTGCAAGCCCCTCGAAAAAAAGATGGCACGTGACCAGGTGTACAGCTGAGCATGCACACCATCTCTCCAATGCTCAAACCCTCATCATCAGAAGACAAAGACATGTTCGAAACGGGAGCGAAGGTACTAACCTGAGTCATGGACGCATGTACCAGAGCCCATGGACGAAAATTAACCGCATACGTGTTGTCAAGAAACTTAATCAATTTCAGACTGGTTTTTTGGTGCCTGTTCGACCAATACAGTATTCTAGATCCGCCCAAGGACTCAAGAAGTATGGCTAACGATTTCGGTGCATACTTCGCGAAATGCTCCCACAACCATGCCTAGAGAAAGGAGGAATGAACGTATGAATTCACCTTCATATGACCATTTGAAGCGCGCATGTCCGAAACCATCTGGTCTAGGTGTGCATACATGGAACCAAGAAACAAACCACCGAGGGGAAGAACGACACCTTTTGCCAATTTTATGGCAAACTTGATAAGTTCATGTCTTATTTATTTCTTGCCCGAGCCGTCATCAAAAAAAACTCTGGATAGCCAAAGGGCCAAGAATGCCGCAACGTGAAGCGTATTATTCTTATAGTTTGGCTCTAACGCGTCAGGAAACCACTGGCACACCCACAAGTCATAGAAGCACTTCGTCTTATTCTATTTCAGAACGAACCCCTTTAATTTTAAAACTAAAGCGGCGTGCATTTCTTTTTAATCAGCAGACAACTTAACATCAATATTTCCAACCACGGGAAGGTTCAGCAGTACAGCCACACTTTCCAAAGAAATGGTCATCTTGCCCCACCTTCATATGGCCGTATGAGTGTCCGGGCACCATATAGAAACAAAAGCAACCAACCCTGGAATGTCTTTCCTAATATGAAGCACTGAAGAAGCCGCAACAACACCAACAATATGCGCCCTGGTCAAATTGGTCTTTACAATTTCCTGGTCCATCATGAATTGTACCCATTTTTCAAAGGAGCGCAACGGACTTGTAGGGATTTTAAATTCGATAAGAAAGGCATGATATTCTTCTCTCTGAAGGCAAAACCTAATTACTCCTTCTGGTCGAGCCTATCGATTTTCTCCTTCACTCTCTGAACCGGTCAAGACGATTGGCATGTATTGTGGATGGTTCCTCTTAGCCGTGGATGATGTTGTGAAGAACTCGTCATCTATGTTTGGGTTGGAATTACTCACATCTTTCGGTACCACAGAAACAATTGAAATCTTAAAGAAATTCTCTTACGGTGTTTTTCACCACTGCGATAACTACAAAGGAACAAGAGGAGAAGGAATTATTACACAAAGTATACAGGAGTCATTCTTACTAGATGCAAGGGAGCCACTCTGGGCACAAGTCAATTGGTTCCAAGGTCTTTTGTAAATTTTTTTTTTTATTAATAATGGGGCTAGCATACTCTACATCATGATTACACGCAACTAGGAGACTCATTCCTAGCCAGATAGACGCGACCAATGACCAAAACAAGGAGCAAACCCTAAAAAACTAGGTTTTCATGAAGAGACATGGAAATCACCATCACGCACCTTCCTTGCACAGTGAGAAGGAGCGGTCAATGCTACTATGGTGTTCATGCCTAGGTGCCACAACAAGATAGGGAACAAATACATAGGATTCACGCCAATATTTCTACAAGGTCGTGAAAAGGAGCGCCTACACCTAGGGTTTACACCAACAACAAAAAAGGGAGAGGGAAAAGAAAAAAAAAAGTGTTTGAAGACATACCTAGGGTTTGCTCGTCTGCTCCTCTCTACTATTGTCGCACGGCTGGGAGAAATGGATAATTGTACATAGGGGAATCCGGTCCTCCTTTTATAGGGACATGATATGTGGGAGTTTGAGGGAAGAGAGGATTTCCTATTTTGATCCAAGAAGGGAAAAGATGAAACCGGTCCCGCGCCGAAGAACGCCCATGACATTGTCGTGGCTCCCCTTCCTACTAAAGCCGCATCGTGCCAGACCGCGCCTCACCTTGATATGGTCCAAACCGCGCCTCGCCTTTCCATGGTCCAAACCGCGCCTCACCTTTCCACGGCCCAGGCCAAGCCATCACTCCGTTTTTCCACGGCCCCACCACGCCTAGCCACCCTTGCATGTTACACCATACCAATGCCATGGCCAAGACCATGCATTCTCTCGGCCCTTTCAAAGCTACCCACCTACTCCGCCTTCCGAGACGGTGCCCCCTTTGTCGTGGCCACTAACAGGGAAAAATAAAACTCGCCCTACCACTTAAAAGTTTAGTCGGACTCTCCTGACGATCTTTTCAATGATTTACATTGTCTGTCTCCATCATATGATTACCCCACAACAAGGCACCTATTCCGAGCTAAGCAAGGGACTTAATGTTGATGGTGGTCTTTAGTTTAGGGTTAAAATCGTAAAACGCTAAACCCTAGCAGACATTTAAAACAAGCGTTTACTAGGCGCATTAATAAAAGATATTAATATGTCCCTAATAATTACAAGGGTATATTTTTTCAAATTAGGGTTACGAAAAACCAAACCCTAATTCCCCGGCGTGCCAATGGAAAATCATGCCAGCCACGCCTAGCCCAAGATAGCCGCGCCATGCCAATCGCACCGTGCCATTTCCCTAGATATGCTAGCCGCATCTCGTGTGCCAATGGAAAATCATGCCAGCCACACCCTACCGCGCCAAAGCATGCCAACCATGCTAGCCGCACCCCGCATGCCAATGGAAAATCATGCCAGCCACGCCTAGCCCAAGATATCCGCGCCATGCCAATCGCATCGTGCCATGGACCTAGCTATGCTAGCCGCATCTCGTGTGCCAATGGAAAATCTTGGCAGCCACACCCTACCGTTCCAAAGCATGCCAACCATGTTAGCCGCACCCCGCGTGCCAATGGAAAATCATGCCATCCACGCCTAGCCCAAGCTAGCCGCGCCATGCGAATCGCACCGTTCCATGGCCCTAGCTATGCTAGACGTATCTCGTGTGCCAATGGAAAATCATGCCAGCCACACCCTACGGCGCCAAAGCATGCCAACCATGCTAGCCGCAGCCCGCGTGCCAATAGCGAATCATGCCAGCCACGCCTAGCCCAAGCTAGTTGCTCCATGCCAATCACACCGTGCCATGGCCCTAGCTATGCTAGACGCATCTCGTGTGCCAATGGAAAATCATGCCATCCACACCCTACCGCGCCAAAGCATGCCAACCATGCTATCCGCACCCCGCATGTCAATGGAAAATCATTCCAGCCACGCCTGGCCCAAGGTAGCCACGCCATGCCAATTTCACCATGTCATGGCCCTAGCAATGCTAGACGCACCCCACATGCCAATGGAAAATCATTCCAGCTATGCCTAGCCCAAGCTAGCCGCCTCATGCCAGTCGAACCATGCCATGGCCCTAGCCATGCTAGCCACGTCTCGTGTGCCAATGGAAAATCATGCCAGCCACACCTAGCCTGAGCTAGTCGCGCCATTCCTTGGCCCTAGCCACGCAATACACCCATGGAAAACCTTTGGCTCCATATGCCAAACCATACCAAAGCATTCCACGCTACGCAAAGGCATTCCATGATATCCTGGCCATGCCGCCGTCCCTCATGAAATCTTCCTAAGTTTTGCTTTCAAGATGTTTTTCCCTCCAGAACGATTTCAAAACCTAAATCTTCCCGCGTTTGGAGATAGGAAATTTTTTTCCGGTTGATTTGAGGGGCGGACCATCGAAATCCGAGTCCGTACTAGAATATTGTAGCGGCTTTAGTGAAGGGAACCAATTAGGGATTCTAAACCAAATTGAATCCAGGCGCCCATCAACGGTTGACCTTTAATCCCAGGAGCAAATCCTGGACGTATAAAGTTTCCTGATGACTTTAGCTCTATCTTGGTCACGTACCTAGACAAGCTAGACGCGCCATTCCTTTCCATGGGACCTCATGCCGCGCCACCATACTGGCCTTTCCCACGCGGCTACCAAATTGAATCCAGGCGCCCATCCACGGTTGCCCTTCAATCCCATGAGCAAATCCTGGTCATAAAAAGTCTCCTCATGACTTTAGACATAGCTTGGTCACGTACCTAGGAAAGCTAGACGCGCCATGCCTCGCCATGGCCCCTCATTCCGCGCCACCATACTGACCTTCCCCATGCGGCTACCAAATTGAATCCATGCGTCAATCAACGGTTTCCCGTCAATCCCAGGATCAAATCCTGGCCGTCTAAAGGTCCCCTCACGACTTTAGACCCGAAACCATAGCTTGGTCGCGCACCTTGTCCATGCTAGTCACGCCATGATCCCATGGAAAACCCTTGGCTCCTCACGCCAAGTCTAAACACACCCTGGCTCTTCCACCCTGTTGGACCTCATTACACGGATACCAAAACAAATGCGTGCAACGATCAACGGTTATCCCTCCTCTCAAGATGCAACATCTCAAACGTCGAAGGTCACCTGGCTAGCAAGTTACCCAAGCTCAACTTTCCAATCCACAACAACGTTTTGCATGTTTTCCAAAAACCTTCGAGACATCAACACAAACAAGGGGATTCTCTTTGGGTATTGGTTTGGTGGTCTACAGCGTGCGGCGTACGCTACGCCCATCATAAGGAAGTGTCATAAGGGTGAGGCGCCTAGTAAATATGGGAGTCATGTGGGAAACGTTCATGGGACATAAATCCATGAGTTAACAAACTTTGTGGACATCAATTCCATAATGTTAACAGTTTCATGAAAATCAATTTCATGCGTTAGCCACTTTATGAGACATCAAATCCATGCATACGGTTACCACCTCCTCCTATTTACTCCTCACTCCTTAATGATACCGGAGTACGTTTCTACTACAACTTGTATAAATAGGTCTCACCTATTTCTATTCCAAAAACAAGTTTATTCGGATAAGAGAACACTCAGAATACTTACATGCTAGCTCCCCTCATGAGATCTCGTACTTTTCTAAAAACAAGTTGTAGAAACCCAATTGCTCTTCCAGAATAAACTATTCTGGTCTCACACTCTCCTTGCTTCCCTTCCCAAAACCAACCCATTCTCCTCCTCTTTGTGACCGAAGCAAGTCTATAACGTCCATTTCTTGGTTTAGGCCGGACTTGTACAGATTGATCTCTCGAACCTTAAAGTGCTCAACGTGCATCACATTTGTTTATGGTTTAAACCAGTTTCTAACTCACCTACCGAAATCGGCAGAATCTATTTTCACCTATAAACACTAAGACTCGGACTTTTATGTAGCTAGTTGCTCAAAATACAATACCTACATCTGACAACCTAGTTATAATGGGTGTCCCAATTCAGAACATGACATGGTCACTCTGCAACTCCATACCAGAATCCTTCAATCACCTATTTGTATTGCAGATATGCTCACAGAATTTGGTCATATTTTATTGGAGGATAGAATGTGAGATGGGTCTAGGAAGGCACAATAGAAGAACAACTTCAAGCCTGGAAATTTAGAAGAGGAAGAAATGGAGGAATAAAAATATAACTAGTCCTCATTTTTGCAATTGTTAGAGGAATATGGGAAGAGAGAAATCGCAGGGTGATGGCCATCAAACCTCCAAGATCTGAAAGTGTAATCATAAATGAGGTTAAGGCTTTCATATTTTGCTATGGGATGAGAGAAATGGTTCTAGGGATCTTCTTTTATAGAACTAGTAACTCATTTGAAAGTTATGATAGAGAGAATAGAAACTCTGTAACTATCGAAAAATGGGGACCTTTTGGTCTTTTTACATTTTATTTTTATATAATTTTAACCTTACACTTCAAAAAAAAATATTTTGCCAAACACCCTTTAAAGCACTGCTATTGATTGGCTCTTCCTCGGCACACCCAAAAGTGTTTTATTTCATTGGTGGTGAAAGAGATAGTCGTAATGTTCTCACCCAAAAGTGTTTTATTTCATTGGTGGTGAAAAATATAGTCGTAATGTTCTCCCTTTAAAAGGGAAACCCACATTAGTGTCTCAAGGAAGTCGGAATGAAACTGGCAATAAGTGGAGCGTCCCTCATGCTTATATTAAATAGTCATGCTTAGGAAATAGTCTATGTGGGACTATCTATCTCGAACATGCCCTTTTCACGTTTAGGGCTCTTTGAGTCCTCTATATCGTGGACCGCTCATGCATTCATTTAAACTCTTGATCAAAGATTCATTCAACGTCTTGATCACAGAGAAACAACTGATTATTTACCAGTAAAGTCTTGGCTTGAGAGTACTCTACATCGTGCACCGCTTATGCATTCATTCAAAGTCTTGGTCAAAGATTCATTCAACGTCTTGATCAAAAAACAACAACTTATTATTTATCGGTAAATCAGTAAATTCCTGGATTGATCAAAGATTCATTCATCATCTTGATCAAAGAGAAATAACTGATTATTTACCGGTAAAGTCTTGGCCATCAGTTAATATTAGCACTTGGGCTTCCAACTCAAAACCAATTGACAATGAGCGGAGCGGCTCTCATGCCTATATTGAATAGTCATGCAGAGGAAATAGTCTATGTGGGACTATTTATCTCCAACATGCCCCTGATGCGGAGGAAATAGTCTTTGAGTCATCTACATAGCGGACTCCTCATGCATTCATTCAACGTCTTTATCAAAGAGCAACAACTGATTATTTATTGGTAAAATCTTGGACATTAGTTAATATTAACACTTGGGCTTCCAACTCCAAACCAATTTAAAGGAATGGAGTGTCTCTCATGCTTATATTGAATAGTCATGCTTAGGAAGTAGTCAACGTGAGACTAATTATCTCCAACATGTCCCCTCCACGTGTAGGGATCCTATATCGAGTCCTCTACATCATGGACCCTCATGCTTATATTAAGTAGTCATGCTTAGGAAGTAGTCTATATTGGACTATTTATCTCAAACATGTCCCCTCCACCTATAGGGTTCGTGGACCGATGTATGGTTGCCCTTCCTTCTACATGTAGGGATTGTGGACTGTTGTATAGGTAGGGGCGAGCATTTGGACCGCAATCCGCGGATTTAACCGGGACCAACCGCATTTTACGGATGAATGCCTAAATCGTTCGCTAATGGGTTGGATGCGGATGAGATTTTTTGGAATCCAACAGACTATGGATTGGGTCCGGATGCAACCTTGGAAATCCGTTGGACATCCATAACCGTTAGATTAAGCATATTTACATAGTTTTTAGAAAATATGTAGATACTTTAGGAATTTTTAAGGTGTTAGCTTGGAGTGTTATTCATGACACATTTATATATATATATAGATAGATATAGATAAAGATATAGAATGTGTAGGTTCTATAAGGAATCGTCTATGTTGGTTTTATTTTTTCATTGTAAATTTTAATTAAAAAAAATCCATTGGATTATCTATACCCAATCCGTTCATTTGTGTATCAATTGGATGCAAATCCGTTGGATGTTGGATTGGATGCGGATGCCAAATTTGAAATCCGTAATTAATTGGATTGGATGCGGATGAGGTAAATACCGGTCCATACTGGCCCATGCTCACCCCTATGTATGGGTAACATGCCATCTTTGGTCATGCCTTCTTGGGTCTTACTTCTCATATAGGGCCTAGCTCTGACACAATATTAACACTTGGGTTTCCAACTCAAAATCAATTTGAATAAGTTAAGCGGCCCTCATGCTTATATTGAGTAGTCATGCTTAGGAGGTGGTCTATATGGGTAGAAGCGTAAAACATGTCGTAGCAGCACATCCAAGCCCACGAAGCCACATGCTTAGAGTGTTGTCTGCCATGTTGTGTTGTGTCGGAGATTAAGGCGTGTTATGCTGTGTTGTGCCAAAAATAAACGTGTTGTGTTGTGTCGGGCACATTATTTTTATGTTTCCTAATAAAAATATTTTCAAAATATTTAGGTATTATATGTGTTGTTACAAAAATATATGAGTCCACGCAATGATAAAATGTGAAAATTGGCTAGAACAATGACTTTTTATGAAATAAACACAAAACATGATGTATTGTGTTATGTTATGTAGTGTTTTATGAGTGTTATGACATGATTATTTAACGTGATATGTTGTGTCACGTGCTTATCCGTACCGCGTGTTGTGCTATTGTGTCAATTAATCTAGCCCACATTAACCAGCGAACCTAATTAACGTGTTGTGTCGTGCGGGACTAAGTCATGTGCTGACCAGGACCGTGCTAAAATTTTAGCCTGCACATGCTTAGACTTACAGTTGTAATCATACATTTTTGGCCATGTTACCCATGTACCTGCCAAGACTTTATTTTTTATTTTTTTATCAATAAGACTTTCTTTATTATTATTTTTGTCATGCCATCTCCGAAGGTCCTACGGTCCTACCCAAGAGGAACCGTCATTCTAACTATACTTCTCGTGGAAATCCATCCAAAAACAGAATTGGAATGAGAAAAAGTAACCTTTGTTTTTGACAATATCTAGGTGCAATCTGCTAGTATCGCACTGAGTATACTCACATGGTTGATTGACATGGACTGCAGGTAATCAATAGATAAGTAATAATGATGTGCAGAGGTGATCCTAGCTAGTTGGAGTAGACCTGCATCTTTGTATTCTAAATTAAAATTTTAAGCTTATGCTTCTCAACCAACAGTCTCCATACGAACAGGCACTCGCACTTGAATGAATAAAGAACCAAACAACTAATCACCAATATTTCAATAGCTTTCCCGCATTTCCAAAGCTTTTCAAAAGAGTGCTTGTTTATAAAGCTTTTCCAAAGCTTTCCCATTTGTATCACCTACTTCCACGCATTATTCCAGCAACAATTTCAGTCTTGGAAGTGGTACAAATCTTTTCTTCTTCTCAGATTTCTTATCCGTTTTACTTGAGAGATTTTGTTTTCTTCTTCTTATTCTTCTTCTTATTTTTTTTTTGTTCGTAGTGGTTTTAACATTTGGTTTAGTTTTGTTGGCTAAATATTCTGATGTTGCATGGATTTTTACTCAATATGGATTTTTTTTTGTAATTTTTTTTTTTTTTTTAATGCAGATTTGAATTTATTTCGCCAGGCATCATGGCACAAACAATAGCTTCAGGTATACAAATGATGGTGGTGAAACCCACAGTTTCCGTGAATTCTTCATGGAAGATGACTAATTCGAGTGCTGCTGTTTTTGGTGCTAATTCAAAAACAAATTCATACTCTATGTTCCCAAGGGCTTCATATATTTCATCAGTAAAACCTTTGTCATGTAACAATACTTCTACGCCATCTAAATCCAATAAAGTCATCGAAAGGGAAATGTCTCCATCTCCTGAGAGCAAACCTACTCTTCCTGGTTTGCCTATTGATCTGAGAGGTATATGAATATTGTTAAGAAATTTACTTTTTTGTTATGGCTTTTTATTGAGCCTTATGGCTAGACAAATCTATAGTCGTCTTAGCAATGTTAAGTTCTTATCATCTTTTACACGGATTACATAGCACTACAAGAAACTTAACCAATTGTAGCACCCAATGATTATGGCATAAACCCCTATTAGTGTCGTGATAACTTATGTAGCAATACGTCTATTGCTGCACCCACTTTCTATTACTGCAGCAATAGATTATACTATTTTGCCACACTCTTTTGATATTGTTGCTATAATTTTTTGGCAACTGTTTCATTTTGCAGCAGTAAATTATAACTTTTAGTTGCACTTAAGAACTATTACGACTAAATTTTTTCTTTTGCAACATATATATTGAAGATGTGATAATATATAGTGTAGCAATAGGTAGATTTTCTTGTAGTATCGCATCCTAATTCCTTTGGGTACATTATAGTAACTAGTGATCATTAAACTGACATTATTAAGGGAAAAGAGCATTTATAGCTGGAATAGCTGATGAAAATGGGTATGGATGGGCGATCGCAAAATCTCTGGCTGCTGCGGGTGCTGAAATTTTAGTCGGTACATGGGTGCCTGTACGTCAACTACTCCACCCTCCACGACTTCTTATGTTTTTACTTGTCTTCAATGGTTACTTTTTTGCAAATATAATCCTGACAAAATGCTTATTCCTTTGTAGGCACTGAATATTTTCGAGACCAGTCTACGCCGTGGAAAGTTTGATGCATCTCGCGTGTAAGAACTTTCATCCATGTCAACCGCAGGTTTATGCCTTACAGGAGGATGTTACTAATGCAAAATTTGATGTTCCACAGTTTACCAGATGGGTCACTAATGGAAATTACTAAAGTTTATCCACTAGATGCTGTTTTTGACCACCCCGAGGATGTACCCGAACATGTAACTGCTTTGCAATGCTTGTATCATGTTTTCTATAATTTAACCTTGAAGAGATGAAATTAGTTATATCCTTCCGTTTGGTTCGTGCAGATTAAATCAAATAGGCGTTATGCAGGATATTCTAACTGGACCGTTCAGGTATTGTATTCTATTTTACTCTTCCTACAATTGCATACCGGAGAACTTTGATAAATTAGTCCGCGATAAATTAATAACTTTGTTAAAATAATAAAATTCTATGGTCCCAATCAAGCCTGCATAAGATAGATTAAATCTTGATCAGTTAATAATTTTAAAATAAATGCAGGAAGTAGCTGAATGTGTTAAGAAGGATTTTGGAACTATCGACATCCTTGTGCACTCCCTTGCCAATGGACCAGAGGTACAATCTGGTTAAATTTTCCTTTTATTTTATCCTGCATTTTATGTTGCCTTTAGTTTAGACTCATGTGAATTCCTGAAACAGGTTAGTAAGCCTTTACTGGAGACATCCAGAAAAGGATATCTTGCAGCTTTATCTGCATCTAGTTACTCCTATGTTTCATTACTGAAGCATTTCGTTCCAATAATGAACCCGGGCAAGTGTATATAATTAAAGATCGGTTCAATTCTTGATATTCCTTTCTTTCTTCTCTTACCTTCTTTAATTTAAATAAGTAAATAACACTATTTGAAATTTCGAATCCCCTTTCGTCCTGCAGGTGGAGCTACAATTTCTCTAACACATAATGCCTCTGAAAGAATCATCCCTGGGTACGTTTTCTAACACTATATGTGTTCACGTAGCTGATAAATCCGTAAAGATAGATCTTACTCTCGACTAATTCTCGATACAGGTACGGTGGGGGCATGAGTTCAGCTAAAGCTGCTCTGGAGAGCGACACCAGGGTCAGTGTTTCTTATTAGCTAGCTAATTTAAATGCCTTCTCTCTGTCTTTCTACCTCTATACCTTACAGGATAAGGCAGTACTTGATCCACTTTCTATTTGATGCAGGTGCTTGCTTTTGAAGCTGGAAGGCGCTATAAAGTCAGGATCAACACTATATCTGCTGGTATGCATATGTTTATATAGATAGTAAAGCTTCCTAGTTTACTGCAATCACTTGTGATGGTCAAAGTACCTAAAGAAAGTTATATTTGATTTCTCTCTTTCCCTTTGGTACTGTATCCATGAATAGCACTCATTCTTAAGCAACCTGAAGATTTTTCTTGTTTTTCCTCTACTTAAAATCGTCAGGTCCTCTGAGAAGCCGCGCTGCAAAAGCCATTGGCTTCGTTGACACAATGATAGAATACTCAATAAATAATGCACCGTTGCAGAAAGAGCTGGCAGCAGGTACGCAAGCCATCAATAGTCTTGGTAATTTCTCTTTTCTTGTTTTCTACAATTCTTGCTAAGCATCTCCAAAATATTATGAAACAGATGAAGTTGGCAATGCTGCTGCATTCTTGTTATCACCGTTGTCTTCAGCTATTACGGGTTCAGTTGTTTATGTTGACAACGGTCTAAACGCAATGGGGATGGCAGTTGATAGCCCAGTATTTGGAGACCATAACATTCCAAAAGACAACTAGATCAGCTAGAGGGAGAAGATACTCTATATAATACCTAATGGACTAGAAGTGAGGTATTATTTTGATGAATTTATCATAGAGGGTGTTGCACTTTTCATATGTAGACCCACGGTTACTAATGTCCAAGAAAAAATATCCTTAACTTATCGTGTGTATTAATTTGAATGGCGGAGAACAAAATGTATGGAAGAGCTATGTTTAGGGTTTTTTCTCATGAAATGAAAAAGTAATGTACTGAAAGCTCCTAAAAGGAATTTTCGAATGAGACGTTTTGAATGAGCCTGTTGCAGTAATTCTGGAATGAAACGTTTTGGATGAGTCTGCCACACCGAGCTGCACGTCACACATTTCCATACTTTATCAACACTCCTCTTACAACTACCACAAGCACATTTGCCAAGCAGAAAATCATAGGTACTGCCAAAAGCACGCCTGGCTCGCAGACCACGTCTACCAAGTGCACACTTGCCTCGTAGAAAACCTAAGAGTGAGGTGTTGGCCGGGAAAGGACCTAAAAAAATAGTGCAATTCTGGGGATTTACTCTTCGTTATCAAAATTCCTAAAGCGAAATTTAGGACTTTTGACAACCATTTTATACCTACAGTAGACTTTTCGCTACGGTTTTGATCAAACGAGGACTCATAGAATCTAGTTGACTGACCCCATCGTACTATTGACCAGTCAAAAATGCGTGTGCACTCCCTTCGAGCACTCGAAAATGGCGTTGTTAACCGTTGATTGCATCATGTTGACTAGTCAACATGAGTCTAGTTGACTGTTTAATATTTCAACAAGCTTGGTAAAGGGGCGGCAGGAAATGGTAAAGGGCGGCATGGGTGATAGCAATATCCCTCTAATTGGTTAGGGGGTGTCCTATAGGGTGTATAAGTTTACTGGATTACCCTTTTCACCTTTAATGGACTAATTTACCCTTACTTCTTTGATTAAAAAGACTGAATTATCCTTCCCCATTTTTAACCTAATTGAATCAGTAAATCAAAATTGTTTCTCTTTTCTTCTCCTCTTCTCCTCCTCTCCTCCATTAAAACTGATATTTCATCGTCCTCTTCGATTCATTGGCGATTTGAAAAATTTATAATACCCAGTTAGAGTTTAGTCTATTGTGTTTGATTTAAGTTAGTTTTGCTTCAAAAATTAGGGTTTTGGATCGAAATTGAAACTGGAATTTGTGTGTTGTATGTGAGTTACGGTTGTTAATAACCCAGATACAAACCGTACCTGTATTGGTTGAAGAACATACGGTTTCTAACAACCCAAATACGAACCGTACCCTAAACAAATTGAGAATTAGGTTTAGGTACGGTTGGTAACTTAATGCAAGTTACCAACCGTACATCATCCTGAATGTAAAGAATTTTTGAAGTGATAATGTACGGTTGTAAACTATAGTTGACTTACCAACCGTACATAATCATGTATGTTAAGAATTTTTGAAGTAGTGATGTAAGGTTCGAAACTATAGTTGACTTACCAACCGTAGTTTAGTTACGGTTCGTTTCGTTTCGTTTCCTTTTTTATGAACCATAATGAGTTACGGTTCGTATCCAAGATTTTCTAGCAACCGTAACTGGCATTACGATTGGGTTTTCCCCAAATTGAACCAGTTACGGTTGGTAACTTGCTTATTTCCAACCGTATGTTTTTCAGAAAATTTTAAAAATTTGATCTTTTTACATACTTTAGATAATTTTGATCAACAAAAAGCTAATGGGAACTAAGTTTGATCACCCACCTCTAATTTTCCACTTGAATCACTCATTTTGGTTGAGTGAATCAAAATCTAGTGTTTCACAAATATCACATTATTTTTTAATTTTTTTATAACTCTAAAAATCTGATTTTAGAGTTATTATAAGTGAAAATTGATTATCAAACAATAATCTTGATTATCATCACTAATCTTGATTATTAATAATAAGGGTTAATTGGTCATTTCCATATTTTTTTTAATAAGGGGCACTTGGATTACCACCTAATGACCCTTTTTGTCTTATTAGGTTTGACGCCCCTCTACCATTTCCTGCCGCCCCTTTACCAAGCTTGTATTTCAAACCCACTGTCGGTGCACTCCAAAAATCATTCCTTTTGTATTCATCATGTAGTCATGTGTGTCATCATTTCATGGACATATATAAGCGGTACTTTTTTGGTCGTATTTTGCCCTTATGGTCTTACTTTTTTGTTTTGGAATAGTTGAGGACTTTGGGGCACGCGGAATTTCGCCTTTTTATGTCATCTTCCGGCAATAATATCCCTATATAATAGTATCACTAAATAGCCAGGGCTGAAACAAACCGGTAATATTATCACTTACTTCGGAGTAAACACTTCCTTCTCAACTAGAGATAACACATCCTAAATATTGGAGTAGCATTAGAGTTTCAAAAGCAATCAGAGGTATTGACATTGGGGATCCTATCATAAAGTTAACGTTAATTTATATTCTCACAAATTGGCTTGGAGGCTAATTAATAATCCAGATGACTTATCAGTTAGGATTCTTGGTGGAAAATATTTTTCAAGAACTCATCCTTTCCACAAAAATAGGGAGTATAATATCTATTGGGTTTGGCACAATATTAGAATAGGGTTACAAGTGGCTAAAGCAAACAATATTTGGCAAGTTGGTAATGGTAGAAACATTAACGTTTCTCTATATAATTGGATTGCTGGAATGGTCAGTTGACTGATTGGAAAAATGAAGATTTAAAGTATGTCTCTGATCTTATTGGTGTTGATGGTGGCTGGGATTTGAATTTGATTGATTCTTCTTTCCCTTCCGAAATAGCCAATAAGATTAAGTCTATTTATACTAATGTCAATATTCAAGATAATATTTGATGGAAGGGTAGTAGAAATGGTGAGTTATCAACAAAATCAGCTTATAGAATTTTAGCACATGAACAATCTAGTGGATTAGATAAATTTTGGTTGAAAGTTTGGCATTTGAATTTACTTCCTAGAGTAATTCTATTTGTTTGAAAAATGGCGGAAGATGTCTTCGTTCTTAGGTAAAAATTGCATGATGTTTTAGGTTATTTTGATCCTTATTGTATGCTTTGTATGGCTGATATTCGAGAATCTTCAAAACATCTTTTTAGGTAATGCAGTTCTACAAAAACAGTATGGTTTGGTTTAGGAATTCAAATGCCACGTGCTAATAATGATTTTATTACATTGGTGAAGTCTTTGTTTATATCTCCCTTTGAGGAGTGAAAAGAAGTTTTCAATATTATATGTTGGAAGATATGGAATTACAGGAACATGGTAGTGTTTCGGGGAGAAAAAACCAAATTCGATAACATGTATAATTTTTATTAAAAATGCTATAAATGAATAGGGTCATTAATGAAACAAGAAAATGTGTTTACAATAAACATGGATTTCTACAGTGCTAGAGGCAAGAATCCCCTTCCACTAATACGAATAAACACGACAAGAAGTGTTCATGTAGATGGTTCTTATGATGAGAACACATGTGAATTTGGGGTTGGTTTAGTGCTGTGGATTAATCATCATCATTAGTATAAAAAAAGGTTTGTATAAGTTTTCCTTTATTAGTGGTGGTCAGGATTTGTCTGGATAAAGATAAATCTACGGCTGTAGTTCTCTTGGCCACACCCTCATCTCGCACGTGTAAGTGATGGCCAAGATTTCATATCCCAATTAATAAATCTATGGTTGTAATTTGTCCCCTAAAACTAACATTTAATGACCCATTAATGGAAATCTAATATAATAAATATAGTAGATGATTAATATAATAAATACCTAACTAATTAGAGTTCCACACTAATTGATATTAAATGATTTATTAATTGCTCATAATAATGTTTGTTCACTAATTGATCATAATAAATAATCTATTGATTTTTTCCATTATAAAATTTCTCTTAGTTAAATTAATAAATTTGTATTTTTTATATTAATAAATAATTTTGATAAAAACAGAAAAAATATCAATAGTATTGTAGTGGAATTGTAGGGAAAGCAAAGAGGAAGAAGGTTTCTATTGATTTTCATCAACCTTATTACATAGCTATAGTATCCTTTATATACATAGAAAGGTAAACCCTAACTATATAGATGGGCCGCACATCTATGGGCCGTAGGCCCTACAACACCCCCCCTTGTGCGGTCCAATGGAACTTCATATGCAGTGCTTCACATATAGTGCTTCGTAAGTAGTTCTTTAAATGTCGTCCTCTCCTTGATGACTTGTGCCGAAATCAATTGCCTCATTAAAACTTTGACAAGGAAAAACCCAGTGGGATAAAACCTTGGTAAAACTATTCACATGTTATCTCGTAGTTTACATGTAGTTCATCACATGTAATACGATCTTCAAAGATCGACGAGTCTAAGTTAATTGCCTCGTTAAAACTTCTTCAGGGAAACCCAAAGGGACAAAACCTGAACTAAAGAAAAATATTACAATATTAACTAAACCTAGAACATAGTTGGATGCGTATATGTTTCCTCATTAAAACCTTGACAAAGGAAAAAGAGTACAACGTGACAGATGCAAGTAAAGGTGATCAGTTGCAGATGATCACATTGATCCGTTGAAGTTGACTAGTTGATTCACAACTCCTAAGGAAGAAAATCCCTATAAGAAAGACAATAGTCTTAGCTGGGAAATTACATTCCCGGTGTTTGTTGTTGTCTCATTAAAAACCTTGCCGAATAACAAAACCCTTTGGGAAAAAAGTAACCTCGGTGAAGGAAAATAGTTCGACACACCATTATATGCTCCCCCTGATGTCAGACAATTTTCATTAGTCTAATGCAATCAAAAGGAGTTTATCACACTTTACTTTGGTACCTTGTAAGCTTATAAGACCATGTTGTTGATTCTGGAAGTTAAGTTTCTTAACAGACTATCATGTTTCATTTCTTTGATTCAGATATTTTCAGTAATATCAACGCGATCTTTATGTCTTCAACGTTCAACATACTTGATATTTTAGTGTTGTCTCGCTAAAAACCTTGTCGAGTAACAAAACCGTTTGGGAAAAATTATTCTCGATCGAAGGGAAAAAGAGTACAACACATCTTCAATTTCGAAGTAAAATATGTCAACATCATATACTTGGATCATCCCCTGATGTCGGCATCTCCCCCTGATTACTTTCATTGGAGAAGAGATTATCGTTCCTTCATAATCAACAACTTTTGGATTGCACTTTCATTAGCATTCCTTTTAATGTCTTTGTAGGGATAAAACAAACTCATGTCAATGGTTACTTTAAAGTATATGATTACATTCATTATACCTTTCCAATGACGTTGCATTGGCACTGAGCTATATCTAGCTAACTAGTTCCATGAGGATGTAAAATTTAATCGAGTACATTATTACATTAAGTACAACAATGCGTCTATTGTACTTAGATATGGGAAGTTCATCTCCCAACACATATTTGTCATTTTCCTTTAGACGAAATGGACACTTACTTACATTTGAACCTCGACTAATCATGGGAGTGCTATCAGGATGCATGTCTTTGTTAAATTGCCTGACAACTTTAGACAAATGCAAACTGGTGGGATAATATACCAAAAGCTCATTATTTGTTCGAGCTTTCCCTAGATTTTTCATCTCAAATTCGGATTTCAAATACCTTTTAAGGTCTCTTATTACATCAAGAGTACCCATCATGTATGTACCATCAACATAGATAGCTACAATTTGAAATCAGGAACTTTCTTGTGAATACGCAAGGAAAAATAACTTACTTGTCTATCCCCTCCAAATCAAGTAGTCACTTGGACGGGTATACCACATCCGCCTTATTGCTGGAATCTATAAGTGAGCGTCTATCTAACTGTAAACGCACTTCGTGGTTTAGAGTCATTTGATTTGGGAAACTAAAGTCTATCAAGTACATTTGTAAATATCTTCTATCTCTTGATTCTTTCATAGATACGTAACAACCACATACATATGCTACATTTCAAGTCCTTTTGAAATTACCAAGCTAACTAAGTAGCAAAATTCTATATTGCTCATTACAACAAAGTAAACAATTCCAGGGATTTGTGAAATACCTCGCGCCACAAGGAGAGTCTTTATACTGTTACGACTTCATTATTCTCGCTGTGCTTTGTGACAAATAATCATGTTTGTCCATAGGATTTACACTTGGTTGGTTAGCACTACCACACAAAATACCTAAATATTTTTCAAAGAATCAAATTCTTCCTGGATTGTGTAGGCCAAATATGCTCTTTATTGTTGATATTCAAACAATAAGAAGCATGGTTCGATCTCATGGTGCTCGATTTCCATTAGCAACTGTATATGAAAATAATAATCATTAATATGCTCACACAATATTTCAATTGACTCGTGTGTGTTCTACTAATCCACTTGGGATGTCATTGTTCTCTGGAATCATTAAACTTCGGAGCGTCCTCCAGTATTGATTCATGGACATAGTCAGAGACAATCAAAAGAGATGAT
Source organism: Papaver bracteatum (assembly GCA_023529315.1). NCBI lineage: Eukaryota > Viridiplantae > Streptophyta > Magnoliopsida > Ranunculales > Papaveraceae > Papaver > Papaver bracteatum. Next base: position 317,614 of record JAJJWX010000762.1, on the reverse strand, counting down.
GTCATTAATGATACAAATTAGGTTGTGCCTTAATCATCTACTTCCTTTCTAGATGAGCATTAATCGAACCTAGTGGCATCTCTATCTTCTTTTGTGGAGCCACGACCTTAACTACACTTCCACCAAGTGTAGTTGCAACACCTTAGTCTATGGTGTACCCCATACTGAGGATTTCTAAACTTGCAGGAATATTTACAGATGGTATGTGTGATCTTGTCACTTTAGCGACATCAGTGTACATTCTGAAAATCGATTATTCTTTATCACTTCACATTTACATTTGTGGAGTACAAGAATCAACATGAGACGACATAGTGGGAACACACCACGACAATTCCTGTCGTTCCCTTAGAAAATAATTATTCTTATCTCCCCCTAACGACGGGAAGAATGTCTCATTAAAATGACAACCCGCAAATCTAGCGGTAAGATATCTCCTTCCAAAAGTTTTAAAATGAGGATAATTGTTGGGAACTCATTTCCAACATAACTACTTAACAATTTTGAAGACCCGTCAGAGTACGATGTGGAGTCGTAATGGCACATATATAGTTTAACCAAAAATGCGTAAAAACACGAATGTCAGGATTAAATCCAGTTACCAACTGGTACGCAGAAAAGGTTGACTAATATTGGGTTCTAAAAACAAATTAAGTAAGATGTGTGTAATATTGCATATCCCCAAATCAATAAAAGATAGGTTGGTAAGTATAACCTATTCCTTAGACACCATCTGTAACGTTTGATGGTAGTCTCTGCGAGACCATTGGGTATAAGATGTTCTATATTGATCTTATTAAACATGCAATATTCATCAAGTCCTTTTGATGTAAATTCTCTAGCATTAACAAGGGTGGTTAGCCTTTGCACTTTGCATTGTGTGGTATGTGCTAGTAGTTTTCAAACGCAAATTTCTTAGGAACTATAACTAGTCCAAAAAGTCAAAACATTCACTAGATCCATCAGTCAATTTAATGGTCCGCATTCTGCATGAATATTTTTCTAAATTTCACCTTGTTTTCTTTGTAATATGGAATTTTTACCATTTGCATCTTAGGATGGTCTCGGTCCTGTTTTACTAAAGACTTTGTAAAAATGAGTGATATGCTTTCTTACTTAAAAGCATAATGGGAGGGAGGAGGGGGTTGTGCATCTGGTACTTTACAAAACACTTATATTGAGAGATATGTCGTTACTTCGCATTATGTCAATCTTTTTCCCATTGTATTGTCCACTCAAACACAGCGATGTACGTATGAATCCTTTCAAAACAAAACATCACGTCACAACCAGAGTGCCTTTATGGTTATGACAAAGTCTGTATGAGTCAATTTCCAATATTTCATAGTTGGAGTCAATATGGATTCAAGAATCCAAATTAATACTATAGTGATTTACATTTCACTAAATTGACTCATTAGTCTCTCTAAAGTATGTTTCCTTCCAAATACATTAGTGACTATAAAAGATGCAATCAATTACATTATCATCACAGTCAGGATCCACATGATATCCATTTGCATGAGTTTCTTTGGAATTTAACAAGGTGTGATTATCTCTACGTACATACAGATTTTGTGACGTATTTGTTCTATCTTGAAAATAATTTTTGATCAGTGTTGCGCTCGATGATCGAATCCTCGTAATCGCATTATAAGGAAATAGTTCAACAACTAGTTTAAATTCCTTAAGCTAGTGGAAGAAAAACAACTATGAGTTAGACATTTGGGTCTTGAGAGTTTTAATAAGTGGTGTGGCCTTATTATGTAATAAAAGTGGGATTCAACTCAAGTACTTTAGATTGAATATATATTACATTTCACCCAATATATCTCAAGTTCTTTAGAGAATTTATGTCTCGTGTTTTCATTCCATAGGTGCAAATATTGGATCTAGTTCAAATGAATAAGATAGTCAATTGGCCCGGAAAGTTCTTGTTGCCATTAAAGTTGATGTGAAAATTGGTTGTTACTATGATACACATACACATTATATTGTATATACCAACACCTATGACCAGGTGCATTTCCAACTCTTTTATTTATGATGGGAGCTAGAATTACATTTTAGTTGATCCCATGTTCAATTGATACCTATACTTTGGTGTCATTACTGCTGGGAAAAAAAAATATTTTTTTTTCCTCATGATATATATGTCCTTTTTCACATGATTTATATGAGTCGGTGCGTCTAACCCTCATTACTTTGGGGTTCTTTCCATTTTCATATTTACTATATTTAGCTTAATTTGAGAAATTTCTTTATCTCATTAGGCCAAGAGAATCTCACTACACATGTCAACCAATTACTTTAGGTTGAATATATTACTAAAAAAAAATAATCTCTTGTTGTCATACTTCAACATATACCGGTTCGTTAGTATTATGGATGAAATAGAGAAATGAAAATTTTCCGACTCAAATAAAAAAATTTGGGAGTTCTTCCACACAAAAAATGAAATAGATGTGATTTTATTTGAACATATGTTTTGAAAATTCCATGGAACATTCAAATTTTTGGGAAAATATCAAGTATCCAATAATGGTGCTCAAGTACTTCTAAGCCCCAAATGAATACATTGTAATTGAGTTTGTACAACCAATTAAACAAAAGACACCATTCAACTATATCCAATATAATACTCAAGAGAACAAAATAATATTAAGATCAAAATTCTTAATGATCTAGATCAACAATCATAATTTAAATTGACTATTTATATGATATGGACTTATCTTAAGAAGAAGAAAAAACAGAACTGGGCATGTTCTAAAACAAATTAAAATAAAATAAGCCCATCAGGTATTTAATGTAAAAACCCACGTTACAGTTACAGTTACATACCTCAGATTTTGGTTCCCACTGTATTTACACAAAACCAGAATGTTCTTGGTCGCCGGGAAAACAGTTAGAACATGGCATACCTGGAATAAACCGAGGTGGGCTGGACCAAACCGAAATTTCCCAGCGGAAATTTACTTTTCCTCCTCGGAGTTTTCATTTGCAGGCCGAGATTTCTTACCGATTGAACATCGTGTACATAAAACAATCATCGAGGACACGAATAAATTAATCTTTGTAGAATTCGGATACGAGCACATACAAATAGCAAAACCAATAATCATTCTTTGACACACAAATTCATACATCCTACCTTCATGATTTAATAATAATTAAAAAATATTTTTGACAACAATATATAATATTATGACAAGGTAATGCTCTTGGCAGTATCATGGCAGATAAAGAGTACTTAAACAGTGTATGGCATATCACATCATCCGAGATGGTAAGAGAAATAAAACGAAAAAACATACGTTAAAAAATGACAATGTGTAAAGTCCAAAAACATACGTTACAAAATGATTTTATTTTTCATTTTATTTTTCATTTTTTTTTCAAAGACGTTACAAAATGATAACATTCATTGTACAAGTTTAGTCAAGCGTTACATATAAATGATTAATTACATACAATTAATTAATTTAAAGTAATTATCTAATCCTAGTAAGATTAACCATAAAATTAAACAACCATCAACATAACAATCTAATCCTAGTAGGCAGTGTTGATCATGATTAATCAAAAACAAAAAGAAAAGAAAAATATCCTCAATCAATACAGTAAACGGCCAAGAGTCAAAGAAAATGTCATGGACTTCAATCAAACACGTCATAGCAGTACACGGTATAAATTAAAGTTAAACATGTCATGTTATACCTATAATAATAATCAAAAAATGCTAAATCAATCAAAAACTTTGCACAGAAGACAAAACAGACATCCTACTCTAGATGTGAATAGACAAAACCATAGTAGTTGATTGCAAAGAAAAATATAATACTCCCTCCATCCCACATATATAGGCGGAGAGAGACATTTCTCTTAGATTAAGAAAAATGCATTGGATTCATAATTTTTTTATGTTTTTTCATGTTTTACCCCTTGTCCTATTAGTAATACAATTATCTATACACCATTAATAAGGGCATTCGTGGAAATATTCATCTTGGAAATAGTAATTCGCCTATCTAATGGGACAATCAAAATTCAAAATTTCTCCTATATAAAAGGGACGAAGGGAGTATTACTTTTCCTTCATAGTTTAGCTCATAGACTCATAGTTTAGAAAGAAAATCACTTTACATTAAACAGTATATATCATCATGATTAGTCACAATCGAGCATGGTAGTGCTTGAAAATTGATGGTCCGACGGAATAACATGTGAATCCCACTAAACAAACATTTTATCATCACATCTAAGATAATCTACATTTAATTAAGATTAAAGATAATCTACATCTAGCATCACAAAATCAGATCTGGTCACAACATTAGATGAATTAAAAGAAAATTATATTATATTATAATATCAATAGTACTTAGCTTTTGATTCCGCCATGAACAGACGGGATCCCAATTTATTCCACGAACTGGAGAACGCAAGCACCTCGCAACCCAACAAATATCAAACGCTCTGCGGTATAGCATCGTGCATGATAACGTTTTGTAGTGGAATTGTAGGGAAAGCAAAGAGGAAGAAGGTTTCTATTGATTCTCATCAACCTTATTACATAGCTATAGTATCTTTTGTATACATAGAAAGGTAAACCCTAACTATATAGATGGGCCACACATCTATGGGTCGTAGGCCCTACAACAAATAGATATTAGTTGCAATAGTAGGTTGTGAAAGCGGCGGCGAAGGTCGAATGAATCACTAATCTAATAATATCAGTAAATATTAGTTACGGCACGGGTTAAGCCCTATAAACACATAAATAACCACTAATCTAAGGAACAATCACAAGAGACCTAGATCTTCCGATCACTCATATAATGGAACACTTTATGTTTAGTTTATGAAATCCCATTAAGCAAAATCAATACTAATACTTTGTTACTTCCACTTTTTTATTATTATAATCAAGAATATAAAGCACAGTTTGGATAACTTTGCTTATGTAAGTGGCGGTTCAAATTTTTCCTCACAAGAGATAAATCTAGGGAGGTAATCGTTTGTCATAGGTGATGGTTGTGATTGAGATTAGAAATGCATCTAATGGACAAAAGTTATCATGTCATTAAGGTTCCATAATTCTTCATAATAAATAGTCTATTAATTAAATGTCAAACTAAAAAAGATAATATATAAATTATTCTACTAACGATGATAATAAAAGTATATTTTTATTATCTAATACTTAGAATTAGTTTGGTATTGCTGCGATCTTTACAAAAGTGCTTTTCCGATGTACGTTATTGTGTGGAGCTATGTAAAAAAAATAATTGGTTGCCGATGTAAGTTACTGTGCCGATCTTTGTAAAAAAAAACAATTGAACGGTTGCAAATTATAAAATAAAGCTAAAACTATTTTAAAAAACAGACATATCTCTGAAAATATCACGTTCAACTATAGTTAGTGAGAAAATGACAAAAGCAGACATATTTCTGAAAATTGTCTATTCTATTTTATAGTGCGTAAAGTAAGTAAATTTTCTACTATTAGAGTACGTACACATGTGATATTAAATTTACTAATTAGTATTACTACTAAAAAGTATTATTTTTCTAAACCACTTTTTAAAAATCCATAATCTCTTAATATTTATCGTTGAAAATAAAAGTATATTTTAGTGATACGACATAACATAAAATGTAGTTTGAAAATAAAAAATAATTATCTTTAAAGAATATAAAATATAAAAAATAAAAATTGGTGATCATATATAGATTCAAGGATAATTGTTGTCAGTTATAAACAAAATGGGATAGAATTGGAAAATAAAATATGAAGCTAGGGTGAACTATAGCTTTTGCTTTTGAAGCTTTTAAAAGCTCCTTCTCCCCACTTTACAAATTGATAAATTTTGGAAGTATACACTTTATGAAATCTTTAATAAACAATAAGATGAAAAAATATTGCTATCAAAATGTTTTCAAAATACTTTTTTTGAATGAAAAAAGCAGCACCAAACTTAGTTAAATTGGCTAACAATTATATAAGTGGACCATAATGACGGTGGCAAGTATTGGTGCCCAGTGAGTAATTTCGCATAGCCTCACGAATTTCTTGATAAATGGTTTAACGTTATTTTTATTCAATGATGATGGATAGCAGAGTTTATTGTTAGTAGAGCTTATTGTTATTAGGCTAATTACTTAATGATTTGACTTACTAACTAATCATGATTTTATTATTTTTATGCAACAAATAACCTCACATTTAGAGGCATAATGTCGTAGAATGTAATGGCCTTCCCTCTACCAATAATGTCCTTATTAAGCCACTACGTTCATCTGATAGTAGTGAGTTTTCAATGGTAACCGATGCGTTCATCTAGCAACAGCTTCTTAAGAGGTCACCCATCCCAAGATTACTCAATACCAAGCATGCTTAACTATAAAGATTTTTCACCAACTACGAAGCCAATTATGCTGAAAAGGTCTCGGTGTTAGCAAATGACAAACCATTACCTCTATTCCAACTTAATTTGGAGCCGTCCTCGGGTACGGAATATGTTCAATCCTAGACTCTGGCATTTTTTCTCACTCATGAGACTCTGGAATATGTTCAATCCTTCAAGAATACTCGTTTTCCCTCGACATGTAAACCGTGGTCGACTCTAATACCATGTTTAAGGACCTGATCTTTGCCAATATTGTTCCCACTTAGTCATTGTGGTTATCCGATATCATGGAATTTCCAACTAAAACTGATGTGGACATCCATTAGCAGTTTTCTGGGAGGTATCCCATACCTAGATTACTCTCACCCGAGAACCCATAAATTCAGTGAGTTTTACCAACTCTGGATCCAACTATGTTGGAAAGGCCACAATGTTATGAAAGGAAAAGCCATTACCTATATTCCATTCGGTGAACTCATCCTGCCAAATTGAATTACGTACATAATATTTATGGGAATTTTGAAAAACTAGAACTACATCGTATGTGGGTAAAATAATTACCATCGGAAATGACTTAACATTTTAAAGTATAATATATTAAGTGAATGAATTAGATTTTAAGTATGTCATCATCATTAAAATAGTAAGAACATACAATAAGCTTGGACTTCTCCATAAATAGCACCGAGGCTTTTTAGTTAAAAACCCCATACCTCTTATCCCAAGGTGGTAAAGTGGGGTTTCGTGTTATGTGGTTGGGCCTTGAGTAGTGTCTGATGGTCCATGAAGATCCTAACAATTGGTATCAGAACCAGTGGTTAGGGCTATTGTTCGAACGTTGAAGTTGTTATGGATGTCACCCGGTTTAGGGCGCAAGTGAAATCAAACTCAAGGTGAAGAAGGCAAGGCCCAAAGTTGAACTGGCGCTCAAGGTGGAGTTAGTATTTCACTCATTAAATAAGGTGGACCAGGGTTCTAGATCGGAAAGGCAATTCTCAAGGATGAACTGGCGCTCAAGGTGGAGTTAGTGTCTCACACATTAACTCTCAAGTAGTATGGTTCTATGTGGGCAAGGAAATGCCCAAGATGGAGTTGGTTCTTGCCATCTCATTAACTCAAGGTGAAGTAGGATTGTAGGGCGTATAGTGACAATAATCCTCATCGATGAGTAGCATATACAAATGGTAATCATATGGTGAAGTCTGATTGGACTGGTGAAGTGGTTTAGTATCGTCAAGGTGGAGATTGTTGGAGTATGTGGCACGATAAACCAATTAATTATAGCTAGGGATACTCCCACATGGAAGAAAGAGGAGTACATGTTGAGCTTAATAAACTTGGGCATCTCCTTACGTAGCGCTGAGGCCTTTTAGATTAAAACCACACAACTCATATCCCAAGGTGGCCAAGTGGGGACATGATCGGTTCTATGTTGTTGGGCCCATAGTACGTTCCTATTTTCCATGAACATTCTAACACCATTCATTAAATATAAGAAAGATGCAAAAATGTAATACCATTTCAAAAGATCGATAAGATATCTTTTTAAACTAAAAAACATATTAAATAATATATTTTTTTGGGACAAAATATGTAAAAATTAGTTTCGATATAATTTGATTGTTGGCTTGAGGATACAACTCAAAAAAGGAGAGACATAGTATGAGAGGATGTCAAGGAGGAAAATGCTAGAAAGGATTGAAGTGAAGAATAAAAATATCTATCGGGTTTCCCTTTAATTTTGCAACGATAAGAAAGGTAAACTTGATATTAATACATATTATATTTGATATTCATATGTCGGAAAATTCATAACTAAATAAAAATTATGCCCGTGCCATTACGGCACGGGTTAAGACCTAGTATTATATATATTAAAGTTTTTGCAGGATTCATAACAGCCTAGCTAAATGGGCAAGGTGTAAAAAAGGTACTTCTGGTGTAAGTAATTCCCTTCGTAACAGCCTAAAATGTGATGTAATTAGTGCTCTGTCCTAAGGCTGTGATATCTTTATATATAACTTTCCCCAGCTTATAATAGCAGTACATAAACAACCAGAGATGCCAATTCAGCTCAACTTGTTGTTAACTCACTACACTCTCAATCTCCCGGCCCCATATGCGAATCAAGGAATGGCCAACTTGTGGGCAGACGAAGCCTAGTTATATGCTGGGTCCTAGGGGTATATTTTAAAAGATCTAGTTAAGGATTTATTGATAAACACATAAGTTCCAAGGTACATAATAAACCAGAGTTGCGACAAAGAAAGAATACCTTTCACGGCATAATATAAAGAGAGTCTCCAGAAGGAACAAATGCACAAGCAGACTCATAAAGTGTATAAAAACAAAAGGGTAATTATCAACCTTTGTGCATAGAAGTTTCCACGTTCATAGACCAAGGTACTGGGTTTTCGCCGCCTACTAGTAGAAGTTGCTCTAGTCGTTGAGAAAATTCAGTTATTCTTGCACTTCCATGTCCTTCTCGATTAATCATAGGTAAGGTGGTTAATGACTTGCTTTGGAAGAGTTCTAACTCGAGGACTTTCATCGTAGTATAATCGACCTAAATTCTGAATAGCAGAGAGTCATTGCCACTTTTTTCTACAAATAAATCCTTCACCTTCCTAATGCTTATAGTTATAAATAAAAATAAAATAAAAATCATTATCAAACAAGTTACAAGAAACTGAAAGGAATTCTAGCATCAAGCTGGGCTCCAACCCCTTTCTGAATAACAATAACCCCTTATAGTTATTGTTCATATTTTTGTTATTCAGTTATTATTTTCGTAATTCGAATAGAGTTTAGAGACAACTTTATTGAGTGGAGGTCAAAACAAAATTAGATAACCTCGTCAGGTTGGTAAAGATATTAATACCAGAAAACATGAAAAAAAACTTGCGAAACTGACTGTGCCTACCACTCTGAAATCTGATGTAGCTGCGAAGAAGCATTTTGCTATCTCATATTACCTGCATTAAGGTAATAGAAGGTTTGGGGCTAAGAACAATTTTTGGAGCGCATTACTAGTGCTTTCGAAATAATGACCAGTCAACTGGACTCAAGTTCACTGGTCAACACTACTCAGTGATCGTTCAACAGTACATTTTCGAGTGTCAAGTAGGAGTGCATCCGAGTACTTGGGTTAGTCAACTGACTCAATTTTCGTAGTAACCTGGTCAATATTCCGATAGAATCCCCGTTTGACCAAAACCGTTACGAAAAGTCTACTGCAGAGGGTTAAAAAAGTATAATACCGTTGCCAATAGTCCAAAATGTCGTTTTTGGAAATTTAGAGCTGGAACATTACATGCCCGGAATATCACCTTGTTTTAAGTCCTCTCCTGGCCAACAACTCTTCGTACAGACTGGTTTGAAGTCCTAACTGGTTTGAAGTCCTAACTGGTTGTTAATTATCTGTGTTATGTTTCAAGTCCTAACTGGTTTGAAGCTTAACTTAGATAAAAGTTCCTTGACGAGTGTTGGGGAAGATGAGGTGATTGAAGAGCTGTCGTAGGAACTGGGATGTAAAATAGAGAGGCTTCCTCTGGTCTATTTAGGTATTCCAATTGGTGCTAGCAAGAGAAGCGCGGCGATTTGGGAGGTGGTCATCCTAAGAATGAAGAAAAAGTTGGCTCCTTGGAAAATAAAATTTCTAAACAAAGCGGGAAGGGTAACCTTAATCAGGAGCTCTTTGGAGAGTGTTGCTATTTATTTCTTGTCAATTTTCTATATGCCGGCGTCAGTGGAAAAGAAATTAAATTGCATCATAAGGAAATTCTTATGGGGTGAGGATGATGATACTAAAAAGATGAGTTGGGTGGCTCTAGAGAAGGTGACACAGCCAAGAAGAAAGGGGGGCTTAGGCATAAGAAGACTGAGATACATTAATAGATCATTGTTAGCGAAGTGGCATGGCAGATATTGCAGGGAGAAATCTGCACTATGGAGACAGCTAATGTGTGAGAAATTGAAGTCAGAAGACTCTGCCCTAGTGCCTCTGCAGATCAAAGAGGCGATTGGCAGAAGCATGTGGCTGGAGATCCTCAAAGCTAATGATGATTTCTTTAACTCTGCTGTTATACAGGTCAAGAATGGAAGATGTATCAGATTCTGGAACGATTGTTGGCTGGAAAAGAAGGCCTTAAAGGACAAATATCCCAGGCTTTACAAGCTGAGTACGCAGAAATTTGCGAGGGTAGCTGATATGAAAGGTGTCTCTTGGAGTTTCACTTTTTCAAGGTCTCTTGACCCGGCAGAAAGAATTGATCTGCTCGAAATGAAGCATGACTTAAGGAATGTAATTTTAATTCAAGAAGAAGAGGACGAAGTGGTAGGAGCTGTTTCGGCTAAAGAAATATACATGGAAATCTCTGGAAGTGTGCAGGATTGGGAGTTTTACAGGGTTGTTCACAGCAAACTATCCCCTCCGAAGGTGCAATTCATGATGTGGGCTGCTATGCACAACTCACTTCCAACTAGAAGTATGTTGCAGGCGAGAGGTATTGATATCCCTTCAAACGTGTGTCTGCTTTGCAACTCGGCAATAGAAACTCAACAACATCTGTTTATGAATTGTGAGGTTTCAAGACACATATGGGAAGTTTTTATGTCTGCGTTAAAAGTTCTATGGGTTTGGCCGCAGGAGCTTCAATTTATGCTTCTCAGCTGGAGACTGGACGGGGTGAGTAAAAGAGTTAACATAATTTGGCACTTGCTGCCATTTGCTATCTGCTGGGAACTTTGGCTTGAGAGAAACAGACGGAGACATGGGGGTAGGCATAGAGACAAGGAAGAATTGGTATATGCAGTCAAGACGCATATTTGCTTGTGGAGTTCAACGACTAATACGTTTAAGAACTTTTCGATGAATCAAATTGTTCATCATTGGGAGGACATAATTAATATGTAATGTGAGGTTTAAATCTTTTCGTTTTGGTGGTGTTTCTCTGGAACACCTTGTAAATACGTTTTTGTTCTCCCTTTTATATATATCCTTTTCACTCAAAAAAAAAACTCTTCGTACAGACACAACTGTTACAGTTGACACACTCAAGAGGGATCAACTATTAAAGTTGACCCAAATACAATCTACTATTTAATCTTCAGCTGACACAGTTGAGGCTCTGTCAACAAAAAAGAGTGGATAGAGAAAACTTCTTTATTATCACAACCAACTATATCTGAAATGGTTTGATTGAAGATGCCCGAGCAAAAATAATAGCAGAGAGTCATTGCCACTTTTAAAAAAAAAAAATCCTTGACATACAAACGAATCCTTAGCATTTCTAATGTGTATAGTTATTGGTATTGTTTTTGTTATTCAGTGATTATATTTGTTATTTGATTAGAGCATTTCTAACAGAGGGTGAAAGTTTTTTTTTTTTTTTTATGACTCATAGACAATTTTATTGAGTGGAGGTCAAAATACAAAATCAGATAACCTCATAAGGTTGGAAATTGATTAATAATAGTAAACATGAAAGAAAAATTGCGGAACTGACTGTGCCTGCCTCTATGAAATCCGATATAGCTGCGAGGAAGCATTTTACTATCTCATATTGCCTGCATTAAGGTAATAGAACGTTTGGGACTTAAGGGTGGGGAATGAGGAGACAACCAAGAATGTTCTTCAGTTTAGGGCTTGAAAGGAGCAAAGACAACAACTGAGTTGTGCCCGCCAAAGCCAAATGAGTTAGAAATACCTGCAGGTAATGAACTTAAACAAGTTAACAACCAACGTGAGCTATTTGAAAACGAAAAAAAAAAAACAAATGGTATTGCGCATATTAGCAGGACTCAATGTCGCAGGTGAATACATACCAACATGGACTTCGTGCTGCTTCTTCACATTCGGAACGGTGTCGATTGTTACTTCAGGCTCCAAATTCTGCAAGAAAATCAAAAGAGCGAATATAATGAAATGTAATGAAAACCATAATCATAGTTCAGGTAGAGAAAAATAGTCTTAATGGAGCTATACATCTTGGTTAATGGTTGGATGTAACCATCCAGTTGTGATAGCTTTGATTGTAGCTATGGCTTCTAATCCACCAGCTGCACCGAGCCCATGTCCAATAATCGACTGAAACCAAAAAAAAGACATACAAACACCTCAAATCCATTTGAACAGAAAAAAAAGGTGAAGCTAATGCCATGATCATTTTGTTTTCTTAGCAGGCTAAAATGTTGCTGCACACGTAAGTATGGCCGGAGCTTATCATTTTCAGAAAGTAGAAACAGTGAGTGAGAGGATGAATAATCTTGCCTTAGTTCCGTTCATCTTGATCTCGGATGTGTTTTTAAAGACCGTCTTGATGGCATTCACCTCTGCTATATCTCCCGCAAGGGTTGATGTTGCATGAGCATTAATATAGTTCACCTAAATATTTCAGATATTCATTCGAAATTAGATCATTTTCCAAAAAAAATAAAATGCTGGAAACTCTACTAAGACTAGAATGTGAATAAAATAGGCATCATCGTGGTATGCTCACTTCTTCTGGAGAAACTCCAGCATCTTCCAAGCTCTTGATTATGCAGGAAGAAACTCCAAGACCGTCTTTACGAGGATCTGTCATATGATGAGCATCACTGTTAACGGCGCCTCCCAAATACTCCGCTATTATGTTGGCTCCTCTTTTCGTTGCACTCTCTAAGCTCTCCATAATCTACTCAGAAACAAAAAAAAACTGTAAAAAGAGTCCCCCAAGAATCAATTATAACAGTTTTCACTGTCTAGACGAAATCAAAATAGCCAAGCCCGTCCCTTACCAGTACACCAGAACCTTCACCCATGACAAATCCATCACGATCTCTATCCCATGGCCTCGAAGCTTTTTGGGGTTCACCGTTTCTCTGAGACAAAGCTCTGCAAGATATGAAACCAGTAACACCAATTGGGACAATAGCAGCCTCAGTCCCACCCACTACCATGATATCAGCTTCACCTCTTCTAATATGATTTGCTGCAGCACAAAAGCAGAAATTTGCGGTTGCACAAGCTGTAGAAATGGAGTAATTGGGACCCATTAGGCCTCTGTCAATAGCAATTAATGCTGATCCCATGTTTGTAATGGAGTAAGGAACGAAGAAAGGAGTAATCTTTTTGTATCCCCTTAGTATAAGAGATTCAACTCCACCGCTGAATGTTGCTAATCCTCCCATGCCTGTCCCTACTATAACTCCGATTCTTGATCGATCCATCTGTTCAATGAGCAAAATTCAAGTATATATTGGAATAAGCCAACTTATTATTACGAATGAACCACTCAACTCATTGTCAATTGGTTTTCAGTACGAAGCTGAGGCTCAAACATCTTATACTTACGGATTCAAGAATTTCGGTTCCAAGATTGGCATCTTCAAGTGCTCCTTTTCCAGCAACTAAGACGTACCTCCAGCAGTCATCAAGACGTCGGTCATTCTTCCCGTCAATGTGACCTTCGGATGAAAAGTTACGGATCTGACCACCAATTCTTGTAGGGAGGGACGAAGTATCAAACCTATCTATAAGACTAATGCCACTCTCTCCTGCAAGTAGTCTACTATAGAAGGTATCGACATCATTCCCATATACTGAAACAACTCCCATTCCTGTTATTACAATTCTTTTCTTCGGATCTTTCTCTCTTTTGGGAGCTGTGGAAATTTGTGAAGCCACAGCTCTGACTTGTCTACTCTTTGAAACTGGAAGGCGGAAAACGTTTACAATCTTATTAATTCAAAATATGCACACATAAAAGTACTGCACAAACGGAACAAGCTAAAATCATCAACAAAGAAATGCGCCCCATGATTATTCAAAGGATCCTACCAAAGAACATGCTTGCAGAATTGCAAAAAACAACAATGCATTTACAAAGAAATGCAAAATAAACGAAAACCGTACCTGGTTTAGATAGAATAGAACCAAATTGCTTGGCTTCGAAAGGTCTGACAAGACTATTATTATGAATCCCTGAAACTAATTCATTTCTAAGCAATTATTTGTTTCCAAAGAGAAGAGTACTAGTAGAACAAGCACTACCAGCAGTTGCCACCATCGTCATTGTTCACAAACAATCGGAAAGACGGAATTTTAAGGGATAATAAATTATGGAAAAAATGAAGAAAATGAAGAAAAGCTTTAAGATGATATTAAAAGAGAAAATTTGAGTGAAAAGATAATGATTTAGGTTTCAAAATGACGGAGTATTTATGGAAAGAAAAGTTTATTATTCTTTAATTTATTTTATGTTGCAGTGGAAAATATGGAGAAAGTAAAGAGACAAAGAGAGGTTTCTATTGATCAGGATAATAGGGTTACATGGATACAATTCCTTTATATACATGGAAAAGTAAAACCCTAACTACATAGATGGGCCGCATATATACGGGCCGTAAGCCCTACAACACTCCCCCTTGTGCGGTCCAATAGAACTTTATATGAAGTGCTTCGAATGTAGTTCTTCAAATGTCGTCCTCTCCTTTATAACTTGCGCCGAAATCAATTGCCTCATTAAAACTTTTACAAGGAAAAACCCAGTTGGATAACACCTTGGTGCAACTCTTCACATGTAGTACTTCACATGTTGTCTTGTATTTTACATGTAGTTCATCACATGCAATACGATCCTCAAAGATCGACGAGTCTAAGTTAATTGCCTCGTTAAAACTTCGTCAGGGAAACCCAAAGGGACAAAACCTGAACTAAAGAAAAAGAGTACAATATTAAGCAAACTTAGAACATAGTTGGACTCAAATATGTTGCCTCATTAAAACCTTGACAAGGAAAACCCAGTAGGATAAAACCTTGATGAAGGGAAAAGAGTATAACATGACAGATGCAAGTAAAAGTGATCCGTTGCAGATGATCACTTTGCTCCGTTAAAGTTTACCGGTTGCTTACAACTCTTAAGGCTGAAAATCCTCGTGGGAAAGACAATAGCCTTAGCTAGGAAATTACATTCCTGGTGTTTGTTGTTGTCTCATTAAAAACCTTGCCGCGTAACAAAACCCTATGGGAAAAAGCAACTTCGGTGAAGGAAAATAGTTCAACACACCATTAGATGCTCCCCCTGATATCAGACAATTTTCATTAGTCTAATGCAGTCAAAAGGAGTTTATCACACTTTACTTTGGTGACTTGAACGTTTATAAAACCACCCTATTGTTGATTCTAGAAGTTACATTGCTTAACAGACTATCGTATTTCACTTCTTTGATTCAGATACTTTCAGTAATATCAACACGATATTTATGTCTTCAACGTTTAACATACTTGATGTTTTTAGTGTTGTCTCGCTAAAAATCTTGTCGAGTAACAAAACCCTTTGGGAAAAACTATTCTCGATCGAAGGGAAAAAGAGTACAACACAGCTTCGATTACGAAGTAAAATATGTCGACATCATATCCTTGGATCCTCCCCATGATGTCGGAATCTCCCTCTGATTATTTTCAGAGTTGTTCCAGACTGTTCATTTAGTCATGTATTTTTCGAAACTGAATATTGGTAATTACTTAGAAAATAATCTACCATACCTCCCTCTGATTACTTTCGTTGGAGAAGAGATTATTTTTCCTTCATAATCAACATCTTTTGGATTGCACTTTCATTAGCATTCCTTTTAATGTCTTTGTAAGGATAAAACAAATTTATGTCAATGGTTACTTTTAAGTACGTGATTACATTCACTATACCATTCCAATGACATTGCGTTGGCGCTGAGCTATATCTAGCTAACAAGTTCCTTGAGGATGCAAATTTTATAGAGTACATTATTATACTAAGTACAACAATGCGTCTATTGTACTTAGATATGGGAATTTCATCTCCCAACACATCTTCGTCATCTTCCTTTATACGAAATGGTCACTTACTTAAATTTGAACCTCGACTAATCATGGGAGTGCTATCAGGATGCATGTCTTTGTTAAATTGCCTGAAAACTTTAGACAAATGCAAACTGGTGGAATAATATACCACAAGCTCGGTATTTGATCGAGCTTTTCCTAGATTTTTCATCTCAAATTCGGATTTTAAATAGCTTTTAAAGTATCTTATTACATCAAGAGTACACATCATGTATGTAACATCAACATATATAGACACAATTCCAAATCAGGAACTTTCTTATAAATACGCAAGGAAAAATAACTAACTTGTCTATCCCCTCCAAATCAAATAGCCACTTAGACAGGTATACCACATCCGCCTGATTTCTTGAATCTATAAGTGAGCATTCTATCTAACTGTAAACGCACTATGTGGTTTATAGTCATTTGATTTGGGAAACAAAAGTATATCAAGTACTTTTGTAAATATCTTATATCTCTTGATTCTTTCAGAGATACGTAACAACCACATACATATGCTGCATTTCAAGTCCTTTTGAAATTACCAAGCTAACTAAGCAGCGGAACACTATAAAGTTCATTACAAGAGAACAATTCCAGGTCTTTCTGAGAAACCTCGCGCCACAAGGCGAGTCTTTATACTTTAAGACTGCTTTTTTTTCTCATTATGCTTTGTGACAAATTAATCATGTATGTCCAATAGGCTTTACACTTGGTTGGTTAGCACTACCACACCAAATACCTGTAGATTTGTCAAAGAACCAATTTCTACCTGGATTGTGTAGGCCAAATATGCTATTTATTTGAAATTAATAAAAATAAAGCATGGTTCGATCTCATTGTGCTCTACTTATGAAGAAACTATTTACAGATTATATCATCAATGTGCACGCATGATCCTTACATTGACTCATGTGCATTCTCATAATCCGTCAGGATTTCATTGTTCTCTAGAATCATTTAAAACTTCGGAGCGTCCTCCAATTTGATTCATGGACATATTCAGAGACAATCTTATGAGATGATTTCTGATGATATAAACAAGTTGTGCCTTACTCACCTACTTCCTTTCTAGGTGAGGATTGATCGAACCAGGTGGTTTCTCCATCTTCCTTTATGGAGCCACGGCCTCAACTACACTTCCACCAAGTGTAATTGGAACACCTTAGTCTATGGTGTACCCCATACTGAGGATTTCTAACCTTGCAGGATTATTTGCAGCTGGTATGTGTGATCTTGTCACTTTAGCGACATCAGTGTACATACTGAAAATCGATTATTCTTTGTCACTTCACATTTACATTTGTGGAGTACAAGAATCAACGTGAGACATAGTGGGAACACACCACGACAATTTCTGTCGTTCCCTTAGTAAATACTTTTTTTTATCTCCCCATAACGACGGGAAGACTGTCTCATTAAAATGACAACCCGCAAATCTAGCGGTAAGAGATCGCCTGCCAAAGGTTTTAAAATGCGGATAATTGTTGGGAACTCATTTCCAACATAACTACTTAACAGTTTTGAAGACCCATCATAGTATGATGTGGAGTCGTAATTGCACATAAAAAGTGTAACCAAAAATGTGTAAGAACACGAATGTCAGGCTTAAATCCAGATACCAACTGGTACGCATAAAAGGTTGACTAATATTGGGTTCTAAAATGAATTAAGTAAAGATGCATCAATATTACATATTCCCCAAGCAGTTAAAGGTAGGTTTATACGCATAACCATGCCTTAGGCACCATTTGTAACCTTTAATGATAGCCTTTGCGAGACCTTGGGGTATAGGATACTCTGCATTTGATCCTATTAAACATGCAATAACCATCAAGTCCTTTTGATGTACACTCGCTAGCATTTACAAGGGGTGGTGAGTCCTTACATGTAAAATATGTGCTAGTAGTTTTCCAAACGCAAATTTCTTTGGATCTATAATTAGTCCAAAATGTCAAAACATTCACCAGATCCATCAGTCACATCAATTGTCCGCATTCTGCATGAATACTTTTCTAAATTTCACCTTGTTATCTTTGTAATATGGATTGTTTACCATTTGCATCTTAGGATGGTCTCGATCCTGTTTTACTGAAGACTTTGTAAAATAAGTGATATGCTCTCTTACTTAAAAGCATAATGGGAGGGAGAAGGAGGTTGTGCATCTGGTACTTTAGAAAACACTTATTGAGAGATATGCAGTGACTTCGCATTCTGTCAATCTTTCTTCTGTTTTTGTTCACTCAAATAAATTGATGTTCGTATGAGTCCTTTCAAAACAATCATCATGTCACAACCAAAGTGGATTTATGGTTATGTCAAAGCCTTTATGAGTCAATTCCCAATATTTCATCGTCGGTGTCAATATGGATTCAATAATCCAAATACTATAGTGATTTACACTTCACTAGATTGACTCATTAGTTTCTCTAATGTCCTTCCAAATATATTAGAGACTAAAAAGATGCAATCAAATTACACTCTCATCACTGTGAGTTACCACATGATATCCACTTGCATGGGTTTCTGTCGAATTTAACAAGGTGTGATTATCTCTTAGTTCTTATAGAGCTTATGTAACTTTTAATCGTTATACCAATTAGGCAACAAAAATTGAGAATTCGTTCGCTCGGCTATTACATTTAATGATCCAATCATCACATGGTATTATATAAGGAAACAATTCAACAAGTAGTTTAATATATTTCCTTAAGAGCTTCGTGTAATAGGTGGTGTGGCCTTATTACGTAACAAAAGAAAAATGATCTCATTTACTTTAGAGTGTTACAGTTCATGAAGATGATATACTTTTCATCATAATGTATGAATGATCCTTTTAACTCAAGTACTTTTAAGTATATCTCAAGTGCTTCAGAGAATTTCAGTCTCATGGAAATGATATACTATTCATTCCGTAAGAGCATACAATGGATATAATTATTCGCAAAAAAATTTCTTTATTTTAGCTAATATAATATCGGTCAAACTATCATGTAGACAATAGTTTAGGATCAAATCATGCAAAATATAGAATCTAACCATACGAATTCGATTGAATAAAGATAAACAATAATAAAAATTGGTAAAGTTCTTGTTGCCATTAATGTTGACGTCTAACTATGATATGACCTTCTCCAAGAATACAGTGAGTTCGTTTTCCTTTAAACTCCCTATAACTCTTATAGTTGACTACTAATATATGATACTTGCATTACAACACTTGTACCATTCTCAGTAAAATGCTTATACCAATATTTTCAACTCTCATTCATATGAGTCAGAATTACATCTCTGTCCCATAATAGGTAGATACATTTACTTTGTATCATTATTAACGGATCCAGAATTACATCTCTGACTCATGAAAACTTATGTGAGTTTCTTTTCACAAAAAGTGAGGTTTTCTTTTAATTACAACATATCATTGTCGAAGTTATTGACTCATTATAGTCTAACAAGTGGATTACATCCCACTGAACATTCAAGTTTGGGGGAAAATGAATGTTTCGACAAACTTCCTTCAAAGCATTACATCGTCTGAAGTTAATATGTCGCCTTGGAAATGTTGAAGGAATGACTTCCTCTTTGAAAGGTGTATCTTTACAAGTTTAAGATTTTTATGATGAAAGTATTGTACTTGCGCACACATACTTCCACATCATATACTCTTTAATGGTGCTCAAGTACTTCTGAGTTCAAAAGGTCAAATTAGAGCCAAATTGGTTTAGTCAAAGTCTGGTCAACTATTTGGTCAAGACCCGGTCCATTAGGTTGACAAGGTCATGGCTAATGAATATAAACATATATGGTTCATTATATATGAAATATTAAGGCCCATTGATAATAAGTTTGAAACTATTAGTATATGAGCCCAAAATATATCGTTAACCCTAAAAGTTGACAAAATTCTTCTTTCAACTTTTCTGATCGACATACAAATGCATCGTCGTCCGATCATGATATATGTTTTACATTAGATTTATCACAATGTTTTGAAAAACATATAAAAATTTCAAAGACATCCAACGGCTCGATAAAAATATATTTATGACGCCGTATGACTATTCCGTTTCTCTGGACACAGCCGAAAATATCACGTTCTTTGGAGTACTTTTCATGGTTGGATCTTTAAGAAATGTTTACAGTGATTTAAGGAGAACAATATGTAACACATAACCAAAATACAGAATAATCTAACGGTTTTAATTCCTAAAACATACGTTTTTATACGCTGTTATAAATTAGGGTTTTCCTGAACGTACACAGATTCATTAAAATCCAGTTTTGGAGATTGCATCTTATTTCGATTTGATTGAAATTTTAAAACACATAGTAATGATTGATCGGGTTAAACATATTAAAGTTTCATGAAAATCTAACGGTGAAATCTCTAGTTTTTATAATCATACGTTTGTGGAACCCTAATATATACTACGAAAACGAAATTTCTTTGTTCAAAAGAAATACCTGGTAACGCATCCATGATGATAAACAAATAGGATCAGAACCACGCTAATCTTCAAGTAATAATCCATAACCAATCTTGAACGAAGAAAAATAAAAAATAAAAAAAATTGCACCAGTTGGTAGAGTCGTGCATTCCTGTTATTACAATTCTTTTCTTCGCTGTGGAAATTTGTGAAGCCACAGCTCTGACTTGTCTATTCTTTGAAACCGGAAGGCGGAAAACGTTTACAATCTTATTAATTCAAAATATGCACACATAAAAGTACTGCACAAACGGAACAAGCTAAAATCATCAACAAAGAAATGCGCCCCATGATTATTCAAAGGATCCTACCTAAGAACATGCTTGCAGAATTGCAAAAAACAACAATGCATTTACAAAGAAATGCAAAATAAACGAAAACCGTACCTGGTTTAGATAGAATAGAACCAAATTGCTTGGTTTCGAAAGGTCTGACAAGACTATTATTATGAATCCCTGAAACTAATTCATTTCTAAGCAATTCTTTGTTTCCAAAGAGAAGAGTACTAGTAGAACAAGCACTACCAGCAGTTGCCACCATCGTCATTGTTCACAAACAATCGGAAAGACGGAATTTTAAGGGATAATAAATTATGGAAAAAATGAAGAAAATGAAGAAAAGCTTTAAGATGATATTAAAAGAGAAAATTTGAGTGAAAAGATAATGATTTAGGTTTCAAAATGACGGAGTATTTATGGAAAGAAAAGTTTATTATTCTTTAATTTATTTTAACATATATTGTATTAAATTAAGGTAATTTTCATTTATTAAGAACATATTAGAAATTTAATTGTTTACAGAGGTATTATTAGTTTAAGTCGGACCCGACTACTTACCTAATCCAGCCAGTTGGACTAGCCCATTGTCGGATCTAACCCTATTGAACCCCTCTATAGTACAACTAATTTAAGTATAAACTTTTACGGTGGGGATCCTAGTTAGCAAATCGGGGTTCGGCATACGTACGGAACGGCAAACGTACATGTATTATTCGGATTTGTAAAAATTAAATTCGGTTAATAATTCGGTCAACGCTTCGTGGTTCAGTAGTAGTTCGGACGGGATACGTACGTGTATAATTCGTTTTCGAGATATGAGTTCGGTACACAAAATTCGGCTGACATATATAATAAACTAATAAGTATGTATAGCCATAAATGACTAATTTATACACTTATATGCATTACATGAGGTGAAAAATGTGTTTTAATATGAAAAAAAAGGTGATTATAGGTAAAATATGGGAAACAACTAAAAAAATCAGTGCTTGGCACATTGGTTTTGTCCTAATCTTGTGAAACAGGTGTCTCGGGTTCAATTCCCTCCACTAACAACATTTTTTTGTAAAGGAAATTAATGGTCAAATAGAAGTCAAATAGGGCAGACTTTAAAGTCAAACCGAATCAAACGACCGAATTATTCGCGGATAATTCGTTTTCCTCACATTAGACATCGGGTTTGAGTGGGATGGGAATAATTCGCGAAAGTATCGATTCGCCGAATTGCTAACTAGGGTGGGGATTGAACCCCTCTAGAATATATATTATTTTAGATAATGAGTATTTTGCTAGTTTAGGAAATATTTATTTGTTTGGGTAGAGTTGTCCGTAGAAAAAATTCTGTTTTTTTTTTTTTTTTAATTAGGAGGTATTGGTCCTTGGATGCGTAAAATAGTAGGGGCTTTTGATAAAGTACCCCAACTTTTCACATTGCACTAAAAAAAATATCCCTACTTTTTAAAAATTTGTTAAAGTACCTCGTTTTATTTAAAAGTCAAATTCCATCCAGTTAAATGTTAGGTGGCAATTATATTTCCAATAAATTTTCTATTTACCCTTGAATTACATCTCTTTGGTAGGGAGGGTAGACGATCAGACACCCCTGAAAATGGTGTAATGATCCTGAACCGGACTCGACAAACCTAAAAAATGTTGAAGAATGTCGATTTTCCACCAACCAAAACCCCAAAACACTTGAAATGATGAACCCTTATTGGAAAATGATGTAACGAACCTGAAACCGTTCTAACGATCCTAAACCGGGCTCGACGAACCTGAAAAATGATATAAAAAATTAACATGGCAATAAATAAAGGGTAAATCCGTAAAGTAAACTAGTCTTAACTAACATTAAATGGAAAATCTAACTGTGAGGGCACTTTAACAAATTTTAAAATGTTGGGGATACTTTATCAAAATTCCCAAAATAATACTCCCTCCGTCCTAGTTTACTTGCTAAAATTGGGCATTTTTTTTGTCCTAATTTACTTGATAAGTTACATATTTTCCCCATTTTAGCCTAATTTACCCCTGTATTGAAATCATGTCAAGGTATTGAGAATGGGTGTGCAATTCTATTTCCCATGCACATCATAAGACATGTGCGGTTTTTGATGCAATTTTTTTTGGGGTTTTGAATTCTTTTAAATAGTAGACCAAAAAACTAGATACGTGTCTTAAATGTAGTTTGGGGGCAATTTTAGAAGAAAAAAAACCTCTCTCTACTTTCCTTAATATGTGTGCAAAACCCAATTTTAACAAATAAATTAGGAGGGAGAGAGTATTGAATTTCTTGAATGTTATCTAAGAAATGCATGAGTTTTACATATGAGCTTTGCTTCTTTTTTCGAAAGCATCAGTTAGTTTTCCATTTCTCTAGTTGTACATCAGTATTGTTAGGTAAGCTTGCTCTCCCTTTTGTACTTAGGCTGCACTTCCATGGGCTAGTAGTTGTCTTAGTTTTCCGTTGTACATTTTTGTTCTTTTCAAAAAAAAATCTCTTTCTTTTTGATGATCGATGTACCTTTCAAATGTGAATTTTTTTAAGAATGATTCAAATAAATTTTTTAAGAAAGAGAGAGGACCAACCGGTAGTCATTAGTCAATGCATCACAACAAACAATCAGATAACAAGGGATTATACAATCAAACATGACATAAATAAATTTGTATATAAAAAAAGTGAACCTCGTTTCATCACATAAATAAATCACTTTAGGCCTATCTTCATCATATCCCTCTTGTTATGATACATATGTCTTTGAGTTCCAATGTGTAATAACCAGCAAAGTATGAAATCTTAGAGATTCGTCATAATCAAGCAAAATTGCCCTGACAAATTCGTCAACATCCGGGTGGGGAATTATTTTTTATTTTTTTTCCTAGTTACCTAAGCTTATTGGGCCAACCGAGCGAAGCGAGGGAGAACTTTATAAGCCCACTTTTTTGTAAAATCTAAGTGATAAATTGACACAAAAAGATTGGAAATAGTTTGGACCGAAACAAAAAAAAAGACCTTCTAAATCATATTTTTCTTTTTTTCCTTTAGACATTTTCGTTAATATACCGAAGTGGAAAGGCAGTATGTATTAGACATTTTCGTAAATAAACCAAAAAGGAAGGGCAATAGGTATTAGATATTTTCGTAAATAAACCAAAGAGGAATGACAAACAGATATAAGTGTCAAATTGTATTATAAATTTCTTATAGTATATTTTATTTTTTTAGGGGTATAATTGGCAACCAAACTTTAATATAACATATCTAAAAATCCATGCCTTGCAATTTTACAAATTTTATCTTGTTGGAAAGATTAAAAAAAATATACGCAATAAGTACAAACGATAATATCAAATTTCAAGTTTGTACAAAAAATTCGGAGGTATATATATATCATTTTAGGTACAATTTCGGAGGTATATATATAGCATATATATCAATTATGCAAACTACCACAAAGGAAACAT
The DNA here is from genome assembly GCA_023529315.1 of Papaver bracteatum. Lineage (NCBI taxonomy): Eukaryota > Viridiplantae > Streptophyta > Magnoliopsida > Ranunculales > Papaveraceae > Papaver > Papaver bracteatum. The sequence goes on along the minus strand of JAJJWX010000762.1, from coordinate 293,124 downwards.
AATACTTTATGTATCCATATTTTGGTTTATGCATCAACTAATTTTCTGTTACAACTAATAAAACGATGTACTCCCTCTGTTTCAAGAAAAGTGATACTTTCATTTTAGGCACAATTCTCGAAAATTAAATGCATAGCTATTATGCAAACTGTAGTGTAGATCACTACAAACAGCACAAATTAGGGATTCAATTCACAGGGTCTACACTGTAAAATTGGGAAAAACCTCAAAGAGGCAAAAACATAAATTTCAAGATAAAATCTTCACACACCGATCCATAGGTGGATACAGACCAATAAAAGGAAAGAGAGGTTTTGGCTCACACGTGCCAATTACTCACAATAAGAAATCACTAAAAACAGTCATAGAAATATAAGGGCACCCCTGACCATGACTAAGAAGGGATATGACAAATGTCGGATCCTACAGAGCATCCTTGTCCTCAAGGATGAACTTGGGAAAAGAAGATTTGATGGCGGCTACGTCTTCCCAGGATGTATCTCCCTCCGCTGTATGAGACCACTATATCTCCACCTGTGGAATAAGTCGACGGCCTTTGAAAATGGTGCGAGAGTTGATAACCTTGACAGGCTTTACCTTAAACAACCCTTCCTTGTCGATGTTGGGCAATGTCATTTGTGGTAGTAACCCTTGTCCAAGCTTCTGCTTTAGCTGTGAAACGTGAAAAATGGGGTGGATGCGAGAAGAAGTAGGTAGTTGAAGTCGATAAGCCACCGCTCCAATTTTATCTAAAACCTTGTATGGACCAAAAAACTTGGCTGCCAGCTTGAGATTCTTGCGTAGTTGGACAGACATTTGACGATACGGCTGCAGCCATAAATATACCCAATCCCCAACTTCAAAAACTCTCTCCGTTTGACTCTTGTCATCCTGTTGCTTAATGCGGTGTTGAGATTGCAAAAGATTATGGCGAAGGATGGTTGTCATTATTTCCCTTTGGTGAAGATAATCATCGACCACAGAGTGACGAATGCCACCCGTCTGATGGAGTCCAAACTGTGGGGGGTAGTAGCCATACAAAGCTTGAAATGGAGTGAGTTTCAAACTAATGTGGTAAGAGGTGTTGAACCACCACTCTGCCAAAGACAACCAAGAAACCCACTTGATTGGCCCGTAGATACACATACAACGTAAATAAGACTCCAGGAAAGCATTGACACGCTCCGTTTGGCCGTCTGTTTGCGGATGGTACGAAGTGCTCATGTGAAGAGAAGTACCAACAACCTGGAATAAGGCTTGCCAAAACCCACTAAGAAAAATGGCATCTCTGTCAGATACAATGGTGGAAGGAATACCATGTAGTTTAAGGACTGTGTCGATGAAACGTTTGGCTACAATTTGTGCTGTGTATGGATGACTTAAAGCAATGAAATGTGAGTACTTAGTGAAACGATCAACGATTACCATAATGACATCTCGACCTTCAGACTTTGGCAACCCTGATATGAAATCCATGATGATGTGTTTCTAGGCTTGGTAAGGAATAGGTAGAGGCTGGAGAAGACCCGCAGGTAACTTGTGCTCCACCTTATTATGTTGGCAGACATCACAGTGTTGGAAAAATTGCATTAAATCACGCTTCATACCTTGCCAATGAAAGTAAGTTTTGGCACGTTGGTAGCTGGCCTGCATGCCTGAGTGCCCTCCAATGGATGATGAATGGACAGCTGCCATAACTTGTTGTCTAGCAGTCCCATCTTGACCAATGTAAATTGTACCATGATACTTCAGAATGCCATGGGTAAGAGTATATCCTGTATCAGGCAAGGAAGAGATAGTAAGTTTAGGAATCCAATAAACTGCTATGGGGTCATCTGTATAGATAGAGAGAATGTCTTCAAGCCATTTTGGTGTTGCTGCTGAGAGAGAAGAACAATATGCTCTAGAAAGAGCATTTGCTACCCGATTTTCGGAACCTTTCTTGTAGGAAAGAGTGTAGTCATAACCCAATAATTTAGTCATCCATTTCTGTTGCAGAACTGTGTGCAGTTGTTGATCTAGAAAAAATCGGAGGCTTTGATGATCCGTAAAGATCGTAAAATGAGACCCTAATAAATATGATCTCCATTTGGTGACAGATAAGACAATTGCAAGCAACTCTTTTTCATAAGTGGATAAGGATTGATATTGGATTCCCATACCCTTGCTGAAGAAGGAAATTGGTCTACCACTCTGCATTAATACGGATCCCACTCCTAGATTACTAGCATCAGTTTCCAGTTCAAACTCCTTAGTGAAATCTGGCAGAGTGAGAACAGGTGTAGAAGTAACTACTTTCTTCAGTTGTTCAAATGCTAACTCCGCAGCATTAGTACAAACAAAGTTTCCCTTTTTGAGCATCTCTGTAAGTGGTTTACAAATTAAACCGTAACCCTTAATAAATCTGCGGTAGTATCCTGTCAAACCAAGAAATCCTCGTAAGGTTTTAAGAGTAGTTGGTCTAGGCCAATTGAGCATACATTCGATCTTTGACGGGTCAGCCGCTACCCCCTTGCTGCTGATTATGTGGCCTAGATACTCTATTTGTGGCTGCCCGGAAGAACACTTGCTTTGCTTAACAAACAAGGAATGTTCGTGCAAAATAGACAAAAAAATATGCAGATGTTTACAGTGAGTAACCATGTATGTACTATAAATGAGTATATCATCGAAAAAGACTAAGATGAATTTTCTAAGGTATGGGATAAAAATGGCATTCATCAATGACTGAAAGGTAGCAGGACCATTTGTAATCCCAAAGGGCATCACTCGAAATTCGTAATGACCGTGGTGAGTACGAAAAGTAGTTTTAGCTATGTCGTTTAAGTAAACCCTAATCTGATGATAACCCGCTAGAAGATCAAGTTTGGTGAATATAGTAGCTCCTGCTAATTCATCTAGTAATTCCTCTATAACTGGGATAGGGTACTTATCTTTAATAGTGATAGCATTCATCTTACGATAGTCGACACAGAACCGCCAGCCGCCGTCTTTCTTCTTGACTAAGATGACTGGTGAGGCAAAAGGGCTGTGGCTGGGCTGTATCACTTCTGCATCCAGCATTTCTTGCACCAGTTGCTCAATGACTTCCTTTTGAACATATGGGATTCTGTAGGGGCGAAGATTTGGAGGGGTAGCATTGGGAATCAGATTGATGTGGTGGTCATGAGTTCTTTCAGGAGGTAGTGTGTTAGGTGTCTGAAAAATAGTAGGAAATTGCTCAAGGACTGCATCAATGGGTGGTGCTATGACTTCATGGTCAGTGTTGGCTTGAAGAGAAAAAAATTGACCAATTAAACCTTGTGTGCCTTTTTGCAGTAGTCGCTTTAGCAAGGAACCTGACATATGAGATAAGGTGGCTGCTTCTGGTAGGACTACCAGCTCAATTTCTTGACCCTGGTGTTGAAACTTAATAAGTAATTTCTTGAAATCGAAGACCATAGGACTGAGTTCTCGCATCCAATCGACACCCAGTACCATATCATACCCCCCAAGGTATAGAATATGCAAGTCATGAGAAAATTGATGACCCTGCATACTCCAAGTGAATGCCGAACATTGTGCTTGATTTAATAATTTGTTGCCATCATCCACTGCCACTTGCAAGGGTTGTGTAGAACGGATCATACATCCACTTTTACTTGCAGATTTGGTATCTAAGAAGCTATGAGTGCTTCCACTATCAATTAAAATGGTGAGCTCTTGCTGCTTGATGAAGCCCTTAATTTTAATGGTTGTATGAGGAATGGACCCAGCCAAGGCATATACCGAGATTTCCATGTCTTCTTGTAACTCTTCAATAGTTGGAGTGGATCTGTCACTTGTTTTTGTAGGCTGTGAAGTATCTTCATCATCAGCTATAATCATATATAGTTGTTGTTTGTTACACTTATGTCCTCTAGAAAAAGTCTCATCACAGTCATAACAAAGGCCTTTCTCTCTCTTTGCATGCATTTCAGCATAAGTGAGTTTCTTCATAGACTGTAATTTAGGACTTGTTGTTGGACTAGTAACAATGGGATTAGTAACTAGAGGAGGGAGAGTAGGAGGTTTGATAGGGGTAATCAAAGGTTTGTTACCCGATGAAAACTTACTGAAGTATTTGGGTGGAGCCTTAGATGTTTTCTCTAGGATACATTCCTGCCTTCTGGCTAAAAAAATAGTCTGTTGTAGAGATGTAGGGGAAAAAATATCTACTACTAGTTTGATATCCTCCTTTAGACCACTGATAAAACTATGAATGAAGTAATCTTCATTTAAGGAAGGGTTCCTTGCTAACATTAAAGCTTTGAGTTCTTCAAAATTTTCTTGATAGTCCAAAACTGAATGAGTTTGGTCTAATTTATTGAACTCAGCTACAACATTATCATGGCCTATTTCTTGAAATCTAGTGCAAACATCAATAATTAAATCCTCCTAATATAAAATACCTTTCCCAGTTTGATAATCCTGGAACCACACATCTGCTTTGCCTTCCAAGTACAGGGTTGCTAGATTCACCTTCTCCTCATCATTTATTTGGTGGAGAAAGAAGTATTTCTTTCATTTATGGACCCAAGCTCTCGGGTTCGTTCCATCAAAACGAGGAAAATCGATTTTAGGTCTGTAACTAGAAAACTGACCTTCACCCAATTGAAGATTATGAAGTAGACGTTGTTGAGGAATTCGTTGTCGACCCGTAGAGGTGTTGGGGGTAACAGGTTCACCTTCTTCCCAAGTACGATTAAGATTTTCATCTTGGAAGTTTCCCTGAGAAATTTTCAGGTGCTGGAGGATCGATTGAAGAGCGTCAGCTTGATCTTTAAGAGTAGTTTTCACCTCGGTGTTAACAGAGCGAAACGACTACATCTCCTGACGAAACGACTGTAACTCTTCACGGATTTCCTTCAATTCTAACCCCATATTCTTTTGAGATTCGTCCAATTTATGTAACCTAGTACCATCTGCCAAGATAATAGCCAAGGATAGACCCAATCTGATACCACTTGTAGTGATCTACACTACAAACATCTCTAATTAGGGATTCAATTCACAGAGTCTACACTGTGAAATTGAGAAAAACCTCAAAGAGGCAAAAACATAAATTTCAGGATAAAATCTTCACACACCGATCCATAGGTGGATACAGACCAATAAAAGGAAAGAGAGGTTTTGGCTCACACGTGCCAATTACTCACAATAAGAAATCACTAAAAACAGTCATAGAAATATAAGGTCACCCCTGACTATAACTAAGAAGGGATATGACACAAACCACCATAAAGAATGCATAACACATCATGTAACCATATTTTGTGTTATGGTTCGACTAATTTTTCGTTTATGGAAAAGTGATACTATCACATTCCGTTTCAGGAAAAGTGATACTTTCACCCCGTATCAGAATAAATGATCTTTTCGCTCCGTTTCAGAAAAAACGGGCGAAAGTATCACTTTTTCTAAAATGGGACGAAAGTATCAGTTTTCTGAAACAGAGAGAAAGTATCATTTTTTCTAAAACGGAGCGAGCATATCAATTTTTTTGAAACAAGGCGAAAGTATTACTATTTCGGAAACGAGGTGAAAGTAATCGCAGACAAACCCCATCTTCAGATTCTTGTTCTGCCGACCCTCCCGCCGTGACAACGATTGTACTAGTGGATAGTATACCTCTTTGAGGTATAAAGTTTAATATAACCTTTGGGTTTTAACCTAAATTTTTTAAAATAAATTAGTCACTCTTACATTAGTCGAACCATTACACAAAGTACTCGGTTGTGATACTCGGTTGGAAAGTATTCTTATTAATAAATTACCTCTTTGAATATTCTTATTAATATAACCTATTTAATATTCCAAGGTGATTTTGTGGAAAAATATAAATCCTCTCGAGTATTTTGGAACTAGAGAAAAACTTTAAACCCTCGTCTAAAATAGAACATAAAAACTAAGTATATTGATAGTTTAGAGAATATTCAATTGTTCGGGTAGAATTATATACAAAAAGTTTTGTGTTTTAATATTAGACAGTTTTGAATGAATGTAAAGTATTTGAGTTTTTTGAATGTTATCTCAGAAATTTATGTGTATTAGAAACTAGTTATGTTTCGGGTTTCTGGGTAAGCTAGCTCTCCCTTTTGTTCTTTGGTTGCCCTTCGATATGTCTTAGTCATCCGTTGTAAATTTGTAATTTTCTCTTTCTTTTCCAATCTTAATCTTTCTCTTTTTGATGATTGATATACCTTTCAAGCTCCCTAATTAAAGAACATCGTATACCTATAGAGGGGTCCAACATGTTGTCATTAGTCAAATCACAACGAACAATCAACATTATTGAGCGAGACACAAAGAAAGTTTTGATTATGAACCCTGGTTTTTCACATTAATCAATAATGTTAGCCCAGTTGTTAAAGTTTGCGGGCATCCAACTCCAATCCAATTGGCGATGAGTGGAGCGGCCCTTCCATATTATATTTAAGTTAATTATTTAATTACTAGCAATGTGGGACTATTTGTCCTTTCACACGCCCCCTCACGTGTAAGGCCAGTCACTGGGACCTCACACGTGGACCTACATACGAGTTTACCAGTCCATCGGTAAACAGGCGCACACAGGTGAGTGACTGAATCAGGGGGTAACACCTCGGCCAGTATCGGCACTGGCCTACACCCCGGGTGTATATTAAACACTTCGGCCAGTAACTCGGCCTACACCCGGCGTACGCAGGTCTGGGTCTGGGGCTTAGCTCTGATACCATGTTAAAGTTTGCGGGCATCCAACTCAAAACCAATTGGCGATGAGTGGAGCGGCCCTTTCATATTATATTTTAAGTTAATTAAGTGGATTCTAGCGATGTGGGACTATTTGTCCTTTCACACCAGTCTCCGTCATATCGACCCCTCTTGTTAGGATATTTGATTATATGAATGAATGAGTTTAAAGGTGTGATGAAATTATGGAATCTCATATATTCGTCATAATTAAGTAAGACTAGTGAAAAACCGGTAGTTGCCAATCTAAACAGGGAACACCCGTGTCTTTGGAATATTCATATGTTTGTTTACTTCTTTTGGAAAGTTTTGCACGCCTGTTAATTAGCTTTTTACTTCGTTGGTCCAATAGTTTTGCGATCTTTAGAAAGGAAAAAGGTCTTGAGAAACCCTAACCTTGTATGGGCAACTGCATGTGTTTCCAACTGTTTATCCATAGCCCAAAGAATAGTGGTTGTGATTGTATAATGAATCTAATGATAACTCTCTCCCAGAATGTCTTCTTCTTTTCTTTCCCCTATTTTCTTTTTGCTCTGGTCTACTTGTTTTCTACGTAGAGAATAGTAGTTGTAATGATTACTTTCTACCAAAATTCACAGATAGAGAAGCATTTGGTTATCATACCCAATCTTTTAAGAAGAAGCTTATGTTCAAACTTTGATTTCCATCAAATTTCATGGTGCATCCTTAAATTTGTGCATTTATGCTGGCCCGCAATTGATGATTATATACGTATTGTCAGTGTTGATATGTATCTTGAAGCAATTTGGGGCCTGAAATTTGTTAAAAATTGATTTTTGCTTTCGATTTTTTAGGATTCCCTTTTGCTTTTGATTTTTTGTGACAACTCTTTTATTATTATTTCGGTTATTAATGAAAAATCGATTAAGCAGAGAAAAGAAATTTGTTAAAAATTTCAATCGATTGGAGCCAATGGAGCTGCAATATTCTCCGGTTCTAATCTTAAGAATTAAACGGGTTGACCATTGGGTTTGTGTTGGATGATGGTCAAGTATCAGCTAATCCTTTTTTTTTTTCCGAGAGAAAAGCTAATCTTCAAATTTATTGACAGTTTTAGCTGTTACTGATTTTTATTTTTTTTAAGAAGCGCTTTTCCCTCCCTCCACAAACCGTAACCAAGAAAAAAAAACTTCCATCTTCTTTTTCGTTTTTACTCTGATCTGTCCGGATTTGATATGGTTTTTCGGATCTTCTAGGCAGATTTTTTAGGGTTTCCTTTTTATATTTCTGATCAATCAGAAATCAAATGGCTTATTATTAATTTCTTATTATATGTTTTTGTTAGAATATGGACATCCAACTCAAAATCGTTTTTACTTTGATCTGTCCGGATTTGATATGGTTTTTCGGATCTTCTGGGCAGATTTTTTAGGGTTTCCTTTTTATATTTCTGATCAATCAGAAATCAAATGGCTTATGTATTAATTTCTTATTATATGTTTTTGTTAGAATATGGGCATCCAACTCAAAATCAATTGGCAATGAATGGAGAGGCCCTATAGATTATAAACCACATGATCTTAAATAACCAGACAATGTGGGACTAAGAATTTCAACATGCCCCCTCACGTGAAGCCTCGTTGGGTCTAACACGTGGACAACAATAAATCGGGTGACGCAGAGAAAAGGTGCGGTCAAACGACTCAACACAAATAGTCTACTCTAATACCATGTTAGAATATGAGCATCCAACTCAAAACCAATTGGCAGGTCAAATGAGTGGAGTGGCCCTATAGATTATAAACTGCAAGATCTTAAATAACCCAGACAATGTAGGACTAATAATCTCAATATTTTTTGTAACAATTTCATATATCCTTCAAGGCATTTCTATCGATTATTGCAATCGTTTCAAAGACATCTTCGAGGAAGAATTACATTGACTTGACGTAGATCTACATTACTGTAAATATCCATGGCTTCCGGATGTTATCGTGTTTTTGATAAACAACGCATAGTTCTCCTCTGTTATGGGAGCATCAAATCTTAAAGAAGAAGATAAACTTGTTCACAATGAAGAACAACAATTCAAATGGTGGAATTATAAAATTCACACCATCCCTCAAATAGCATCGATTTCCTCAACGAACTACATACACGAATTTAGTTCCTTTGTTGTATTCTATGATACATATATTTTGTATTTGTTCATGTATTTCAATTAAGATGTATTTGTTTCTTCTAAGATATCTTGTCAATATATGAAATTGGGATCATCTTCTCATGTTCCTTAAAAAAAAAATTACCATCACAAAACGCTTCCGTAATACCTATAGTGTAATAATTGTGTCCCAACAGTTTGGGCCTTTAGACTACCGCTTAGACTACCTACTTCAGATGACGACCTACCAAACTAGGCCAACATAACCCTCATTTGCAAACGTAAATATATGTGTTTCTCCAGTTTTGAGGTATACTCACTTTTTTGAGGCATACAACTTATTCATTATCCTATCTAGGATGAGTTTATAAGGGTACTGCGATTACCAATATATTCTTATACGATTTAAATTATTAAAGTGCACTCACTCTTAAAAACTTAATATCAAAAATCAACTTCTAGGATATCTAAAGACGAGAAATCTTATTTACTTATTTTATTTTTCTCAATCAGGCATATACTTATTTGGGTGAGGCTCACATTATTGGGGAAGTTGGGAAGTCAATAGTACAAGAACCACTTTAGCAATGAGTGTTTCTATATCATGTGCTCTTGAACAATAATGCAAAAGAGATAAAAGCTTAAAAGGAAACTAGGATACTCCACAATAGGAGATAAATCAGTCTGTTGACTATTGTCAAGGTCTTGGTATGCACATGTGTGTGTAGGTCATGTGAGTCTTCTAAGAAGTCACTCGTCTATCTGAGTCTGTAATAAACAATAATTCTGTAATAATGATTCATATCAATTCTAAGCTTCAATAGCGTTTTCAATATCATCAGTATATTGTAGATGAAGCACAATCCCCTTTTCTGATAATAAAATAACATAACATAGCGGAATAGTTAGCACTTTCAATGAATCCATAATAGCGTTTCAGAAATCTTAAACCATGCGCAAGGCGCTTGTTTAAGGCCATACAAATCTCGGCGAAGCTTACATACTATTTCGGAGAATGAGATAAACCTGGAGTTGGTTGCATATATACCTCTTCTTGAAGATCTCCTTGAAGAAAGGAATTGGTAACATCCATTTGACGAAGATACCATTCACGAGCAGAGGAAACATCAACAGAGTACACACACGCATTTGTAAGCATAATTTGCAACTATATATACAAATTAAAAGGGGGCATTGAAAATACAACTATATAAACTAACTTCCAATTTAATATACAGAAAATGGGCTATATAGCCAAAATTGTGTGTTTCCTGGGCTAAATGGACAGTTAGGATTCACCCTGGGTCAAATGGACACATAAATATTTTTAATTGAAATTGACCAAATTACCCATACCTTTATTCCTCCTCTCTGGATATATCGATCTCCCTCTCCGATCTCCACCATTTTCATTCTTTCTTCTTCTTCTCACGATCTTCTGTTTCTCCACCACCACCGTTTCAGTCATGGCTGCTGTTACTTCCGTGAGATCGAGAATTGAGAGGTTATGGATGATGTTACTTCCGTGAGATCGAGAATTGAGAGATTTTATGGGCAGAGAAGATGGGTATGATACCTAAGATCGAGAACTCCGTAATGGGTTGACTCGAATTTGAATTATGAAATTAAGAGTTGCAGTGAATGAATGGAGTTAGGGTTTGCTTCTTCGGGTAAATCAGATGAAAAAATTGTGAATTGATAAGGGTTTCCGAAGATAGGGAGGATAAAATTAACATGGGTTCGATCTGTGAATACGTGATCTGAGAGCTTCCACAATGAAATTGATTCGAGACTGTGTAGTTGATGGGTTTAATGGCCGATTGAGTTCAAGAAGATGAAGTTGCAGAAATTGATATGTGACTGAACTTAGTTACATCAATGGAATATTGAGAAGAAGATGGGATAGAAGGAGGAGCAGCATATGCTACTGTTGAATCTGAAACGAAATTGTAATGGTTTTGAGGTTGGATATGTGATGGCTTGCAGTGAGTTTATGAACTTGAAATTCAGGGTTTGACTCAACATAGGAAACAAGGGTTTGAAGCTGCTTTCGATTGAATGCAATGGTGGTTCTGAGCATTAAAAAATTTATTTCATCAATTTCACTGGTAAGTTTCTTGATCCTATTGGTTTAACTTTTGTAAAATCCATTTTAAAATTCATTGAATTTTGTTTGTATGTAATTAGTTTCATCTGGTTAAGCTTGTGTAAAATCTAGATTGACCTAAAATTGCTTTTATCTATGTTATACTAGGATGAAACCAGTATTATCCTGTTTTGGATTGATCTGGGATTATTTCCATCCATGTTATACTAGGATGAAAACCAGTATCATCCTGTTTTGGATTGAGCTAGTATTATTTCCATCCATTTTATACTAGGATGAAAACTAGTATCATCCTGTTTTGGATTGATCTGGGATTATTTCCATCCATGTTATACTAGGATGAAAACTAGTATCATCCTGTTTTGGATTGATCTGGGATTATTTCCATCCATGTTATACTAGGATGAAAACCAGTATCACCCTGTTTTGGATTGAGCTGGAATTATTTGCATCCATGTTATACTAGGATGAAAACCAGTATCATCCTGTTTTGGATTGATCTAGGATTATTTCCATCTATGTTATACTAAGATGAAAACCAGTATCATCATGTTTTGGATTGAGCTGGTATTATTTCCATAAATGTTATACTAGGATGAAAACCAGTATCATCATGTTTTTAATTGAGATGGAATTATTTTCATCCATGTTATACTAGGATGAAAACCAGTATCATTCTGTTTTGGATTGAGCTGGTTTCATCATGTTTTAGATTAAGCTAAAACTTTTTTCATATAACTTTAACAAATATGGTAATGGTTTCATCCTTTTTTTTTTGAATAAAATTGTATTATTAGTTGATGAAATACATACATGCTCAAACTATATAACTACGTGAGATATAATGATACACTCATTACTTAATGATGGCTCCTAATTTAAACCCCTCGATCAGTGGTTTTTGATTGATTAAGTCTGAGTTTAAACTTTGATGACATCAATGGATTTTGTCACATGTACTATTGCAATTGAACATTGTAAAGTTTTTATTGTCTGTCGGATGATTAGATGGTAAATTGCTAGGTTCATCCGTTGTCATATCAAAGGGTAGAATTAAGACTTATGGATGGGCGCAGTGTCACTTTCCGGCTAAGCTTACTAGAAAATAGAGTGTTGCATAGGAAGGTTGATCTGTAATTTGAACGGTCCTGTATTTTTATTGTTTAGATGTAGAGAGCCAACTTGCCTCCTTCATGGGTTAGGAATTCACATATTAGGAGTGGTTGTATTTGCATAAAAGAAGATTAGGAGTGTTAGCACCAGGGTTAGTTCATTGGAAAAGAAAAGATGCTCTTTACTTAAATGTTTGTTTTGACGCAGGAACTTCGAAAAGTGCATTAATGCATATACCTATGCAAAAACAACTTTCCTAACAATGTTATCCTTCATGCCTGCTTGCCTGCTCATCAGAACATATGCATTTCCTTCTTTTGAACCCTTATATTGCCTGCTCAGCCATGTCATGATTTCTCCTTCTCCTTCTACTACTCATAGATGGATCAATATTAACAGTCATTGCAATGACCGATGAAGCATATGCAGCGATCGAGAAGGTTAGTGGATCTAATGTCGTATTTTTATCGCCGAAATTGGATGGCCATCCGGTGAAAATGGAAACATTGAAACAATTTCGAATGCTCAAACATATGTTAATAATTTGATTTCACACGTATCAGGAACATCTGGAACCCCTAAGAAGCCTGGGAAGAGCATAGAGACTTATATTTTTTTCCCTTTTTAACGAGAATATGAAGGGCGACCCCACAACTGAGGGACATTTTGGCTTGTACTTCCCTGATATGACAGAAATCTACCATGTTACTTTCCGTTAGGCATTATCATTAAATTTAAAGTAAATTCCATGTACGCTAGCTATATCAATAAGTTTACTTCTGCTTAAGTATATAAATGATGTAATAAAGGTAAAGTTACCTCTGATGAGATGGTAAAAATACCAGCTACCATTTCATTTGGTTTCGACCATATGTAATGTGGTCCTCTTAGTGCTATTAATTGTTCAATGAAAAAATGAGTGTCATCAAAGTTCCTTGCTTTCCTTGATAAAAGAATGAACATGACAGTTAAGGGGTATTTTAGGTGATTGATATTTTTTTGTTTTTATTTTCCTGGGTCAAATATCCATTTTGGCTAAATGAATAGTATTTTTCTGTTTAATATCTCTTGGATAATGGTTAAACTCCCATCCGAGCTTTCCTTGTTTTCCTTGTTATTATATCATTACAAAACAATATCAAAGAGTATCTCACAGTAATTGAGAATACTGCATAGTAAAGAGAGAATAATGCTAAGTAAGAAAATAATATAATATCTAATCTATTAGTCGGAGCGGGAGAAGAGCAGACGCTCAGACTAGCACGAAAACGAGTAAACAGATGTCGTGGAAGGCCCGTGGTAAAAATATCAGCATATTGATTTTCCGAGGGGATGTGCAGTACATGAATGTCACCAATACGAACGCGATCACGAAAAAAATGTATGTCAATCTCCACATGTTTGGTGCATTGATGTTGAACAGGATCACCAGACATATAGACGGCACTGACGTTATCACAGTAAATAATGGTGGAACATCATAGAGGTAGATGAAGCTCTAGAAGTAAGTTACGAAGCCAAGTACTCTCTGCAACTTCATTGGCCACTCCCCGATATTCGGCTTCAGCACTTGAGCGAGAGACAGTTGCCCGACGCTTAGAAGACCAGGAAACCAAGTTATCACCTAGAAAGATGCAGTATCCGGAAGTGGATCGACGGGAATCCGGACACCCCGCACAATCAGCGTCAGAATAAGCAGTTAATCCAGTGAGTGTAGTAGCAGACAAGAACATGCCATGATCAAGAGTACCCTGAAGATAACGAAGCATCCGCTGAAGGGCCTGCATGTGAGGATCCCTAGGGTCATGCATAAACAAACATACCTGCTGAACTGCATAAGAGATATCCGGTCTAGTGAAAGTGAGGTACTGAAGATCCCCAGCCAGGCTTCGGTATAAATTAGGATCCTCGATTACAGGACCGGATGTTGCACTTAGTTTCGAATTGGTATCAACTGGTGTCGCCATAGGATTACAATTTTTCATGGATGCACGTGCAATGATGTCCTTCGCATAAATTGATTGAGACAAGTAAAGGCCTGAAGATGAGCGGTTAACAGAAATACCCAAAAAATGATGCAGCTGGCCAAGATCAGTCATGGAAAACTCTCGTTTCATCAATGTAATAAATTTTCCAAGAAGATTATCAGTATTTGCTGTCAAAATGATGTCATCAACATATAAAAGTAAGTATGCCATCTCAGATCCGGATTGGTAGACGAAGAGAGATGGATCACATACACTGCCCTGAAAGCCACAATTGGTAATGAACTTCGCAAATCGCTGAAACCATGCACGAGGAGCCTTCTTCAGACCATAAAGAGAACGACGAAGTCGACATACATAATCAGGGTGTTCAGGATCAACAAAACCCGGAGGCTGATGCATATAAACTGTCTCAGTCAAATCCCCGTGGAGAAAAGCATTCTTGACATCCAGCTGATGTATATGCCAAGAACGTGATGCGGCAATAGTAAGCATTGTACGGATAGTCGCTGGTTTGACAACCGGACTAAACGTTTCAAAACAGTCAACTCCAATTTGCTGGGATTTACCATTTGCAACTAGGCGTTCCTTGTGACGCTGCAAGGAACCGTCAGCATGAAATTTGTGGCGAAAAAGCCACATGGAACGAATGACATGAGCATCGCGTGGCCGAGGAACAAGTTCCCAAGTATTAGTTTTCAACATGGAAATGTATTCATCTAGCATGGCTGCATTCCAGTTAGGGTCCCTAAGAGCATAAAGGTGGGAGCGATGCAACGGAGAGATCTTATATTTGTACTGAACATGAATATTGAGTTTGTGATTGGGGCAAAAAATACCTCTGGAGGCCCGAGTGACCGGACGAGAAGGAGGAGGGATGGGTGGAGCCGTAACAGTGGTAGGATGTAAAAGAGTGGGAACTGGAGAAACTGGACTTGGGGAGGCATATGGGATGGAAGTAGTAGGAGTTGGACTGGTAGATGCGGTGGCTGAAGAAGTGGGAGGCACTGTAGGTCGGCGCCTGTGAGGAGGAGTATATGGAATAGGAAAATTGAGGACATCAAGTGAAGGGGATGGGGGAGGTGCTGACGGGTAGGCAAGGGTGTCAGCAAAAGAGTGGTGAATAGGTGAGGAAGAGAGTTCTGAGTCCGTATGACTGGTGGGAGTAGGTGTTGCGAAAGGGAAGACAGTTTCGTCAAAGGTTACATGACGAAAGATGATGATTTTGTGTGTCGTAAGATCGAGACAACGATATCCACGATGATTGACAGGAAAACCAAGAAATACACATTTAGTAGAGCAAGGAGCAAGCTTATGAGGTGTAGTGGAGGAAAGGTTAGGATAGAAAAGACATCCAAAAATACGAAGATGATCATATATAGGTTGGCGACCATAGAGACCAAAGACAGGAGATCGAAAATGGAGAATTTTTTTAGGAAGAATGTTATGAAGATAAACGGACATGTTGAGAGAGTCGGCCCAATATTTGGAGGGAATTGAGGCGTGAGACATAAGAGTACGAGTAATGTCGTTGACTCGACGAATCATACGCTCAGCCTTGCCATTATGGGAGGAGGTTTGAGGACAAGAGAAATGGAAAACAAAGCCATTTGTATGACCAAAATTATGAAAATAAGAGTTATCAAACTCACGACCTAAATCACATTGAAAACTTTTGATGTCACGCTCAAATTGAGTTTTAACGAAAGAGTGAAATTCCAAGAATTTGGTGTAAACTTGAGATTTGAATTTTAAAGGATAAACCCACAGATAATTAGTGAAATCATCCAATAAAATGAGGTAATATCGAAAACCTGTTTCAACATGTGATGGACATGTCCATAAGTCACTATGAACAATATCAAAGGGTGCGAGGGTATTGGAATTTGACTAAAAAAATGGTAATCTAACATGTTTGTTAACTTGACAAGAATGACACAGTTTAGAACATGAATTTTTATTACACGAAATAAAACTTTTGGTGCGTAAGACATCTAATATAGCTTTGCCAGGATGACCAAGTCGGTTATGCCAAACATATGGTGAACATACAGCAAGGGAGATAGGTTGAGGCAGGAGCGGAGTAGGAGGGGATACGATGGACTTGGTGATGGGATAGAGCTCTCCAAAACTGTTACATCGTAGAATAGTCTTCTTCGAAATCAAATCCTTCACAGAGAAACCAGATGGGTCAAATTCAACAGACACATGATTATCAGTAGTAAACTTGCGGACAGACACTAAGTTTTTGATAATGTCAGGGACAACAAGGGTATCTTTTAGCTGAAGAAGACGAGAAGGAAGATGTATGAATTTGGTACCACTAGCCGTAACTGGAATACTATTGCCATTTCCAACTAGAATAGACCGAACATTGCTAGAGTTGAAAGTGTTATGTAGCGTACCTGCATTTGAAGTGAGATGTGAGGTAGCGCCGGTGTCCATATAAAAATTTTCATCAGGAGGTTGAAGACTCATTGAGCTATATACCTCTGCAATATCATTAAGTTGGATAACTTCAGTGGTTGGAGTGAAGTAAGATTGTCCGCGACCTAATCCAGGTGACCGTGCGCGTTGGGAGCGCTGTTGGTGTTGATGTGGAGGGGATGGTTTCCAAGCATGGGCTGTAGGGTACAGTCAGGGAGGTACAAGCCAGTAGGGAGACCAGGGAGGCTGGTAGTTGGGCTGTCGTGAATATCCTGGAGTCTGTTGGGCCGTGTAGTACATGCTGGGTGTTGGCAGGAGAGGTGGTTGGGCCGATGTACTTTGGGTCCAGTGAATATTGTTGTTGGAGTTGGGTCGTGGACCACGCTTGTTGGAGTTGGGACGGTATTGACGCTGGTTTTGCTGGTTTCTTCCGTTCACGACAGGGGAGGCAGCAATTCTTCCGTTCACGACAGGGGAGGCAGCAGCGGCCATAGCAGTCGGTGTAGGAGTTAGGGTTTGTTGAGAACGCCGTATTTCTTCCGTTCTAAGTTGAGACCTAGCAGAATCAAAACTAGGCATAGACTGTTGAATGAAAGAGGCAACAGTGTTGTATTCCTCCGGAAGGCCATTGACAAGTTGAATAACCAAACGCTTGTCATTCATCGGGAAATCGAGATCACTTAATCGATCGGAGAACGACTTAAGTTTATCACAGTAATCATCAACACCATTACAATCAGTAAATTTAAGGTTAACGAACTTACTTTCAAGGGTTGCTGCGCGGCTACCTTTGTTGTCTTGAAATAGCTTCTTAAGATGATCCCAGATTTCTTTAGCAGTTTTGCCTGATTTGAGAACGGTGAGCATCAAATCTTTGGCCATGGTAGAGAACATCCATTGGCGACAGAGAGCATCTAGCAGATTTACGGTAGAGGTATCAAGATCCGAGTTGTTGAGCGTCAATGAGAAAAGCCAGATTATGTGCTTGGAGATGGAGTTCGAAGAGGAAAACCCATGAAGAATATTCATCCTGTTTGATGTCCAGGAGAATGGGAATAAGGGTTTTGATGTTTGTGACAACAAAGGCTGGATGTAACGATTTCTTTTCACCAGCCATTTGATGTTGTGTAGAAGAAGAAGAGGGATTGATGGATCGTTTTAGGCTGATACCATCTTGGATAATGGTTAAACTCCCATCCGAGCTTTCCTTGTTTTCCTTGTTATTATATCATTACAAAACAATATCAAAGAGTATCTCACAATAATTGAGAATACTGCATAGTAAAGAGAGAATAATGCTAAGTAAGGAAATAATATAATATCTAATCTATTAATATCCATATAAACAGTAACAAGAAAACGTTTGTTTTTGTCTTTTGGACCAATTTTGTGTTTAATATACATACCAAAATATATTGAATGACTCAACAACACGTGGCGTGCGGTACTCATCTAAAGCTGCAAACCCACTGTAATCATATGTTCAAAAGTTGAGACATTTACTTGTATTCGAGGTTCGTCAGTACAAAATGCAAGTAATTGGATTGCATAACTTCTTGTTATTTGAAAATAGTTTCTTATAAACTCTTAAACGCTAGTTCAAAATGAACATATCTTATAAGAAGATATAAATTCTCAATCTACATATGCGCCGTCGTCTACTTATATGTATCTTTAGTATCATTAAGAGTATTACTAGATCAAAGAAGTCGAAAACAATTCTCATAGTATAAGAAGTAGCAATTCTTACATTCAGGGGCGGAACTGCATATAGACTTGGGCTGGCTTAAGCCAGCTCACAATTTCACCATGGTTTTGAGTTTGGCAAAAAAAAATCAAGCCTAAAACATAGGCTTAAGTCATCCCCGCCAAATCCATGTAGTTTTCAAGCCACCCCACCTTTATTTTCCAGTTCCGCCACCGCTTACATTCAAAAAAGAAGTCGATCATAAACAAAAGTAGGAACTCAGTTGAGTGTCTTGTTATGATCAACAGACTAACAGGGGCGGAGCCAAGAATCGTAAGAAGGGGTGCAAAAATTTACTATGGGTGCAACTAAAAGATTTAGAGCGCTAAGAAAACAAATGACAACTCCTTAAGAAAAAGAGTTGTGACTTTATCTATAACAACTCTGTTTTATAAGTGTAGTGACTTATCAATCCAAGAATCAAACGACAGAAAAAGAGTTGTGACGACATTTAGCTATAACAACTCTGTTATAAGTGTAGTGACTTAATTGGTGTTGTTGAAGAACACAAAAATAAGATAATGGAAAATATGTTAGAGGGAAGATTCAATCTTTGAAAGTGATGCATTAAATGAAACAAAAAACTTATAAGTGTTGTTGTAGTAAAAATATATAATGTTGGAAAAAATGAGGTTGCTTCGATCCACGGTTAATCTACACGAACAATCCTTATGCAAAAACACTAACTTTATGACAACCCTTCATAAGTGTTGTAAAACAAAATGTAATGCTTCAAAAAATAATGCTCGTGGAAAATTAAATTAAATAAGTTAGTAATCTTATTGTTATTTTCATCAATATGGTCATTTTCACATTTTGAAATATTTACTTTAATATTTTCGATAAGGGTAGTCTTGATTTTCCAAGCGTTAAACTTATTTCCATTAAGGGTAATATGGTCATTTTTCATTCGCATAATATTTATTTGCGCTTATTTTCATCAAGGGTAATATGGTCATTTTCAAAGTAATATTTACATTACTTATTTCCAATAAGGGTAGTCTCGGTCATTATTAAAGTTTCGATAATATTTATTGCACTTATTTTCACAAAGGGTAAATATTTTCATAGTGGAAAGACAGTATAATATTTATTACTTATTTCCATTAAGTAATCTTAATGGATATACACCGCACTTATTTCCATTAAGTTTGGTCATTTTCATATTCTGATCTTTACTATTTCCAATAAGTTTCTAAACTCTAGCATTTATTACACCATTCAATCGATTATCTTCGGTGATGTTTAACGAGAATATTCCGTTGCCAACCAAGTTTCGTGTCCACCCACGGCTAGGTTTATATCTCGCAAAATTGCAAAAACAACTTGTATATGTATTAAAAAAAAAATCTTATAAGGTTTAAAATGGGTTTTGAAGCCAGCTGGATAGGGGGTGAAATTACACACCCATGCAATGGGCTAGCTCCACCCCTGCAGACTAACACTCAACCACATCAATCCAAGAATCAGTAGCGCTTGCAATTGGTCGATTGTAACAATCTTTTGATGCATTAACAAAAAAACTATGAGCTTTGATCTTATGCAAAAACGAATACCAAATTAAAATTAAATTAAATAAGTTAGTAATCTGTTCCAAGAATTCAAAACTGAAAGCGTGCCATTCGCACATAGCGTAGTGGCCATGGAAATATTGGAAAGACAGTAGTAATCTTAATGGATATACACCGATTTGTTTAGATCTTGAAGATTTCTAAGTTAGGAACGATGTTGCCAACGGTAGAGGACGACCGGAACTATATCTTGTTTTAAAAATAACTCTCACAAATCAACTATATATATATAGATACTCCGGTAGTCCCCTACCGTTTTCTTGTTACTATCAATCTTCTAGCATAGGAATCTTTAAGACCTAAACAAATTGGTGCATATGCATGAAGATTATACCGTCTTCTTCTTCTTTCAATTAAATCTCTCTCCCTGAATCTCTCTGTGACTCAAATTCAACAACTCTCAACTGAGTGATGTTTGAATCATTCAAGCAGAAAGACATATATCTGAATTGATTTCTAAGTAGTAGATTTTTGATGTTTTTAGAGAGAAATGAGAAGGAGATAGAGACCTGTATTTTTGTTGTTCTCTCTGTATTCATGAGAGCACAGCAATGGAGATTAATGACTCGTTATAATAACAATAAATAATTTATTCTATCTAATCTAACAACGGTGGCGAAAGACTATACCAACTACCAGTCAAGAACAACGTCTGTGGAATATTGCAATTTGTTGCCTAGATATACCATTATCTTTATTGTCATTTGTCTATCGATTTATCTTTATTGTCATTATATTGCCTAGGTTTTATGCATAAATTCTTTCCCAAGTCAGAGTTTTTGCTGCTGGTTTTCTGCTGTGATTTATTACACCTTTTCCCTCTTCATTGATTTTATCTCAAACGCTCAAACGCTAAAACCGTTTGAGTTTTTCTTGGTTTCCGACCCGTTTCTGGATTGTTGTGAACAGTATGTCCTCGAACTGAAAATGTTTTGCACACCTGGCCAGATGTCGGTCTGTTGCGGTATCATATTTAACCCACTAAAACTCTAGATCCAGCAGTTCATTGCTGGATTTCCAACCAAGGTTTAGGCCAAGTCTTATGGTCTTGATTTGGCTGTTAGATTAGACAAAAAGCGTTGCAGATTTTACCGAAAGTGTTTCCTATTCTTTAACAATGCTTCTTATCAGGTATTTTGCACGTGAATTAGTAGTGAGATAATTTCGCCGAATAGTTCAGCACGGAAAAAATCAACTTTTCGCTGTTTGGTTCAGCGCAGAGTGGAATATTCCACGGTATTTGCGTTGTTTCATTCAGTGGAACAAAAAAAAAAAAAGATTGCGCTGAGGGAATCGACCAAGACTCACAGAGGGGACCAATAATATGGGCATTTTTTTAAGTCTTTATGCGGAAAATTTCTCATTCCAATAAAGGGTTCCAGTAGACACATGTTGAATATTCTATATTCTTCCAACGTTACACGGTGCACCAGCGTGTAAATAAAACCGAAATTTTTGCCGTATTAGGACTTGTATAAAGGTGAAATTTTGCATCCTCCGGAGCATGGTTTTTAAAAGCGTACGCTTCACGCTTCGGAACGTACGCTTCGCTTCAAATTTCAGCATTTCGCTCTGAATTGGTCATGTGAAGCGGGTCTTTCTTGAAGCGTGCGCTTCACTTCAAATTCAGCATTTCGCATTTCGAATTTCAGCATTTCACTAGTACAAATATTCACATAGGCCACACTTAATCACTGTGTCCATAGGCCTTTGGTCATGAATTTTTTTCACTCCAAAAATGTGGCATTAGGTGCCATGACAAAGAGGTACCTTTATGGCCACAAAAAATTTGAGTGACTATAAAATATGATTTACCATGGCCATACCTCAATAACCGTGTCTATATGGTACTAATTATTATTTTTTGTAGTTAAACATTTTCACTATCACCATGGCCATATGATCCATATAGACACGGAATTTGATTTGAACATGGCTACAACTTACCTTAAAGCCACATGGATTTTATTTTAACCATGGCCAATTCATAAGTTACAGCTACGCTGAATTTGTTGGACCATGGCGATAAACTTTTTATGGACACATAAACATTATTAAGCGTGGCCATTATTTACCTTTAAGACACCAAAAATCAGTTAAACCGTGACAAGAAATTATTTGTGGTCATGGTATATGGTTTCTACGTGGCTATAAATTTCCCAAAAGCCACATGAATTTATCTAAAGCGTGATCATCCCTATCATTTAGACACGCCAATTCATTTTATCGTAGCCACATGATTTATCTAAACCGTGATCATCCCTATCATTTAGACACGCCAATTCATTTTAACGTAGCCACATGATTTATTTAAACCGTGGTCATCCTATCATTTAGACACACAAATTCATTTTAACGTGGAAAATTCATGACCTTATCCATGGCGACAAACCAATTGTCATATCCAGAAACCAAAACGAAGAGAGAAACAAAAATGAAATCCAGAAACCAAAACGAAAAGTGAAACTAAAAGGGAAAAGTGAAACTAAAAGGAAAAAAAGATCTTGCAAATACTTTAGTTGGCTTGAAAGATTCACTTTATTAATGACATAACACAAAAACTATATAATATTTCATCATACAGATCCGAAACTCAAACTAAAACTCAAACCCTACCAATTAAAATATAAAAATATTAAATTTGAAGACATTAAACCATAGACTCTTTTGCAGCAGCATGGGAATCAACATTGAAGCTTGCACTTTCACAATCAACGCAGGGCACTTCCTTTATCTTGTTGCTCAGAAATCATCAATCCACCCTAAGTATGAAACACGAGACCAACTGGGAATGGTGCAATTGATTTAGCAGAAGTTCCTTTGATAACCTCAAGATTATATAAAATCACAATCTAACCATCAGCTTCAAAACCCCAGAACAACGGACCCCTGTCTCCAAGGGATGTACTTCAAATACTAACATTGTCGCATTTATCCCTATTGAAGTTAGGCCATACTCAAAACCATCCCAACTTTGGTAATTCCTGTGTTCCAGAATGTAGTAAGTTTTAAGATAAACCTCAATCAGACCTATAAAAGAGATAAAACTTACCTTCAAATCACGCATGATACAACCCCTGGTCCCTCAAGCAACAAACATGGTATTCCTTCTCGCAAATGGAACAATTACATGGCTGTACGAGCAAAGATTGAAACTTAAAGAGACTCTTAGGAAAAATTTTACCGCTTCTATCTTTTCTAAGGTGCACTCCAGTATTGGATCAGCAGGTTTGTTTGTTACTGCTCTGTTGAGAAACTTTAACTAGACGATTAGTGGAGCCATTTAATGTGTGCACTTCTATTGTTTACTTGTTTTGGTTGCATAGTTAGGCTAGCAGCCATTCTTGCAACTGCATTTCTTGGACTGCTACTCTTGTTGAAAGATGCTACAGCGAAGACCTACAAAAATCAAACACATGAACCATCAGTCAGTCAGTTCCTAACTCTATAAGAAACCAAAATACAGGGAATGGTTGTGAATGCAACAAGAAAAAGAAGGAATAGAAAAAACTACTACTTTAGAAAGTTAAGAAACCGTATAAATTTAACCTTGATTATGGTTACACATGTTCTTCCAGTGGGAAACTTGTCCCTATACTGTTAAATGTACCAACGAAAAATATTCAGATGGAAAAAAAAATATGCAGTAGATATTCCAAAACCCAATTCTCAACCTTTATTGTCTTTAATCCACACAAGTGTGACTGCTACCATAGCTCAACAGGCAAGGCAGAATGTATAATTTCTTTCCTTGTGGGGTGACATTATCGAAATGTTCAGTTCCATGGCAATGATCCTTTTGGCTGCAAACACCACCAAACAACTGCTTAGACTATGTTCCCTTATGAGTATTTCTTCCTGGACAAGCGAAAAAAACATACAGGATTCATATAAAATCATAAACAACTGCTAGAGAAAAACATGTGCCGAATTGACTTATTAGAGGGCGATATGCTTTAAACTCTTTTAAATTGAGCCCATCTTTATGGAATTGCTACAAAAAGAAATTTTGCAGCCAAGACAGAAATTAAATGATATAGATGTGAATATAAAAATCTAAGTATACTAAAAACATCAACTAAAGCAATAATAATGCTTTAAAAAAAAAAAACTAAAGCAATAATCCAAAAAACAAAAACAAAAAAACATACAGTAGGATCCATGTCTCCAGCATCAAATCGTCATGAAGTCTGCCTGCGAAGAAACAAAACATTTGTCTCAATTTTAGTCAAGATTTCAGATTTAATGCAAGTTTCAGTTAAGATTTAGAAAAAAATTAGGATTCAGATACCGTAAATTTCTTAAATCGACTCCTGTATTTCCGTATACACATCTCAGATACAGAAGAAATATTGACCATCAACAAAAAAAAAAGGAACAACAACAACCCATCATTATTATCATCGCCATAAGAAAAAAAACCTAAAACCCAAAATTTGACAATTAAAGAAGAAGAAAATAAATGAATCCCATATTTAAAATCCTTTCCTTAAAGAAAACTAACCTCAAAGGAAAGATCGTTCGATATAATAATCTTCTTCACTACATTTCTTTCAAAAAAATACCTTTTATTCTTCTGAGAAAGAATGATAGAGAGAAAACTGAAAATGGTAACCTAGACATGATAGCTTTTACTAAGAAGAAATAGTTAGGTTTTTTACCAAGACAATAATTAGGTGTTCCAGGTTCCGATTTAGAGAAAGAAAAACGATTAAACTAGATAAAGCTTTGGTTCTGTGAAGAAGAGAACTGCGGGCGTCTTGTCTTCTTTTTGTCTAGATCATTTGTGGAAGGAAATAGATTGCAAGATAAAATTATGCGAAAATTCTTAACCCTGGGACGTGTTTGTTTCCTTCTGGAGTAAAACATATGTGGGACGGTGGAGACAACACCTTCCGTTGACTTAGTTGACTATTTAATTGACTCTTTCATTTAGGTGAGTTATTATTGACGTAATTAAACGTGTGACATGTTTTACTGGGGTCTAGTTTGTGGACGTAATGATCAAGTAATTTTCATAGAATAGAGTAAAATTGAATAAAATGACTCTTTCTTTTTTGTAAGTCAAAATTCATCCAAAAGAATTGAAGGGAGAATGAAGTCTCTATTACATCCGAAGTAGAGTTATCAAATATCCGGGTAGCCGACCCTAAGATATTAGATTTATCTATTAGAAGTTTTTCATGGATACCAAAAGGAGCAATGTCATCTTATCCACAGTTAGTTTCAAAAAAAAATATACCTTTTTGGCCACAGTGTCTGCCACTGCATTTCCCGGTTTATGAACAAAAGAAAAGCCTAAGAAATTTCTACATAGAGAAACTTTACGAATAACTTCATCTACAATTGTTTTGCTAGACCAATCTATATTTGATTTTTGATTGTTTAGATAATTGATTAAAGGCTCGCAGTCTCCCTCGATGTTGAAGTCTGTTACTTTTTTTTTCTCTTCCCATGAAGCTGCTTGAAGAAGTCCTACAACTTCTTCCTCTTGTGGATTGGAGTTGTGCATTGGTCCTGCTATTCCTCCCTCAAAAGTACCTGCAACATTTCTCAAAATAACAACATAGCTTGCATTAGTGTTTCCTGATACCCAAGATGCATTTACATTTATCTTCCTGTTATTTTTATCTATTGGGTACCGGGGAGCATTCTTTTTATTTCTTCGTGCTTTTTTCCTTTCTATTTTTCTTGTTATCTTTTCTAGTCCAAAATGATATATGTCACTGAATTTCCTTTCCTAAACTTCGGGTGGACAGTGTAATTCCTGGAATAGCGAATTAAGTCAAAATAAGTGTGATCATAGTGACATTTAGTAAAAAGATAAGTATCGTGGGACTGAATTATATGAAAATTAGATGGATATTCAGTCATAGCGAATTAAGTAAATTTGAGAATCTGATATAGTGATTTCCAAGTATGACCTTGTGTTTTTAATTGAATTAAGTAAATTGAGTAAAATTGGATCCAATTTGTGGATAAATATTCAAAGTAATAGCAAATTTGAGTGCAATTGGATTGAATTAGACAGATAATTTGAGTTCAATTGGATTGAAGAATCACTTGTGAGGTGGATTCACAGTAAAAGAATGAAATGATAGTTTATCCATGTTTTCATATGTGGACAAGCTTACGGAGGCCAAATTTGGTGAAATTCAGTCTCAAAGAAGTTCATTGTGGTCACAAATGACCAGCGTATAATTTCTCCGTGGAGGCGCCACTACCGCGTTTCATATTTTGCTTCCACTTTGGATCAAACCAAACTTCACATTGCACAAACATTTTTTTAGTGCCAGACTGAAGATCAGAGGATTAGGAGAAAAAGAATACAAAAGAAGATAGGAAAAACAGGTAATTTTTTTACTTTCTTGAATCTTGATATTGACTTTTACTACGTAGCCATTGCTCAGCTCACGTGAGGTGATATTTCTTTTTTACCATATGTTAAATATGGACCAAAATTGAATGTAATTAGTCAAGAATGTGTTGGGTTTACTCCTTATGGACCCAATAGTCACGGAGTCCCCTTAACCAATGGGGGTAGCTACATAGGGTCTGTCTTTTGTTTTTGTTTTGTGTACAAAAGGCATTAGGAGAATGTTTTTCATTCTCACGGGTTTTCTTCTTTGTTTTGAGAAGAAGAGAAAGAGAGGAAGAAGAGAAAAAGAGATAGAGAGATTTAAGCCACCATTTTTGGTGAGATTAGAGGCATCTTGAAGAGGAGAAGAAAGGGTTCTTGTTGAAGGATCTTTTGGTTGATTGTGGTGAAGATTGATTCATCAATTTCCAGAACTCTTCAAAGGGGGAAAAATCTAGGGTTTGTCAAACCCTAGTAGTAAGTATCTCAAATCACTTCTATTTCTCAAATTGATAGTGAATCTCATATTATATATGAATGAATTGTTGATCCATCCTTAGGGGTGAGTGTAATTAGGCAAATTGATATCCAAGTGCTATAGGCACCTTGAAGAAGAGTTTATCCCCAAATTTGGGAGAATTGTGTGTAACCCATTGTTTGATTATAGTGGAAGATTTTCCCGTGGTTTTTTACCCTTCACCTTGGAGGGGTTTTTCCACGTAATTGCCGGTGTTGTGTGTTTGCTTCTATATTGCGTAGTTGTGTATTTTCCGCATTGTGTTTCATTGCTCGTGTAGGTTTCGTATTGCGCATATCGGCTCGGATTTAGTAAGCCTCCCCCAACAAGTGGTATCAGAGCTTTTGGGTTGAGCTAATCCTGTGCAATGGCGGAAGCTAGCACTAGTAATAGAATGGTCAATTTGACCGGTGAGAACTTTGTCATATGGAAGGCGAAGATGGAAGACTGGTTATATTGTAAAGATCTCTATGGTCCAATAGAGAGTAAGGGAGTAAGGCCTGAGGCGACAAGTGCAGAAGATTGGAAGGTTACTAATCGAAAAGCAGTTGGTTATATTCGTCAGTGGATTGATGATAGCATTTTTCATCATGTGTCTAGTGAGACACTAGCATATCCTTTGTGGACCAAGTTAGAGGATATATATGATCAGCAGTCTCCTTGTGAAAAAGCTCTTTTATTCAAAAAGCTTGGAAAGCTGTGTTACAAGGAAGGGAGTTCAATGGCGCAACATTTAAATGAAATGAAGGGGATCATGAATCAGCTTACATCTATGGACCTCAAAATTCCCGAAGAGGTTCAAGCTTATTTGTTGCTAAATACTTTACCAGACAGTTGGGAGCCATTGAGGAATTGTCTCAGTTATTCTGCTCCAGACAAGAAGTTGAACATGACTGTTGCAACTAGCAGTTTGCTGAGTGAATAAGTTAGAAGAAGGTCACTAGACTCATCTCATTCAGAAGCTCTTGTGAAAGAAAATCGGGGTAGAAGAAAAGACAGAAGACAAGTTGGCCGTAGCAAGTCAAGGGGTAAATCAAAGTCCAGAAAGGAAGTTGAATGTTGGAAGTGTCATACGAGAGGTCATTATTCAAATGAATGCAGGAAGCCGAAGCAAGAACACAAGAAGGGGAAAGGAAATGATAACCAAGACAATGGTGTTGCAGCTACTGTAACAAATGATGATATCATTGTATTCTCAGATTGTAATGATGTTTGTGTGAGTTTTACAGGTTCTGATTCAGAATGGATAGTTGATTCAGGTGCATCTTATCATGCTACTCCTCATGAATATGTATTTACTTCCTACAAGGCTGGTGACTTTGGGTCAGTCAGAATGGGAAACAGTGGTGTTTCGAAGATTGTAGGAATAAGTGATGTGAAGGTTGAGACCAGTGTTGGTTGTACGTTGGTTCTCAGAAATGTGCGACATGTACCAGATCTTCGTCTGAATCTAATGTCACCAGGAGTGTTAGATGATGAATGGTACAAAAATCACTTGGGTGATGGAAAATGGAAGCTAAGCAAGGGCTCCATGGTTATTGAAAGAGGCAAGAAATGTGGCACATTTTACAAGACACAAGTGAAGGTGTTGAAAGGTGAGTTGAATGCTGTTGACAAAGATTCAATCTTCGAGCTGTGGCATAGAAGACTTGGTCACCTTAGTGAGAAGGGAATTCAAATCCTCACCAAACGACAAGTTTTGCCAAATGCCAAAGGTATGCAATTGGGTAAGTGCACTCATTGTTTAGTTGGTAAACAAACTAGAGTTTCCTTTCATAAAGCTTTACCCAAGCGCAATTCTGGTATTATTGATCTTGTTCATTCTGATGTATGTGGACCTTTAAGAGTCAAAACACTTGGTGGTGCTGTTTATTTTGTTACTTTCATATATGATGCTTCAAGGAAGGTTTGGTCATATGCAATCAAGACCAAAGATGATGTTGTTCCTGTGTTCAAGATGTTTCACAGCATGGTGGAAAGAGAAACAGGTAGCACCTTGAAGTTCCTTCGTTCTGACAACGGGGGAGAGTACATTGGGCCACTTGAAGTGTATTGCAAGATCATGGGTATACGTCATGAACAATCAGTGCCGAAGACTCCACAACATAATGGTGTTGCAGAGAGGATGAACCGAACTATTCTTAAGAGAATAAGGTGCATGTTATCTCATTCCAAGTTGCATAAGCATTTCTGGGGTGAAGCAATGAACACTGCTGTGTATTTGATCAATCGATCTCCTTCAAGACCGCTAGATGGAGAAGTATCAGAAAAGGTATGGAGAGACAAAGAGCCTACTTATGATCACTTGAAAGTGTTTGGTTGCAGGTCATTTGTTCATATCCCAAAATATCAGAGATCAAAGCTTGACGACAAAGCAAAGCAGTGTGTGTTCCTAGGCTATGGAACAGAGAAGTTTGGTTACAGATTTTGGGATCCAGTTGAGAAGAAGGTTATCAGAAGTAGGGATGCAGTATTCCTAGAAGATCAGACTATTGAAGACTTTGAGAAGATTGAGATGCCAAAGCTTCAAGATGATATGACCTTGGATCCAAATCCAGTTGTTCCTACTCTTGAACAACATGATGATGATGTTGATGGTGATGGAAATGAAGATGAAGCTCATGAAGATGTTCCAATGGGTGATGTTGAGCAAGAAGTGCAGCAACAACAACAACCAGAAGCTGAGTTGAGAAGATCCAGCAGGACCAGATTACCCTCAACAAAGTATCCACCACATGAGTATGTGATGCTCACAGATGCAGGTGAACCAGAGTCTTATGAAGAAGCTCTTAGTTTTCCTGAAAGTCAGAAGTGGTTGAAATCCATGAAAGAAGAGGTTGGATCTTTAGATGAGAATGACACTTTTGATTTGGTTGACAAGCCTGAGAACCAGAAAATTCTGAAGAACAAGTGGGTGTACAGAATCAAGACCGAAGATGGTAACTCACAACCAAGGTACAAAGCACGCTTAGTTGTGAAGGGTTATGAGCAGAGAAAGGGTGTTGACTTTGACGAGATTTTCTCACCGGTGGTGAGATTTTATTCTATTCGGGTTGTCTTGGCAATAGCCGCTAGTTTGGATCTTGAGATAGAACAACTAGATGTCAAGACAACATTTCTTCACGGTGAGTTGGAGGAAGATGTGTATATGGCACAACCCGAGGGTTTTGAAGTCAAAGGCAAAGAGCACATGGTGTGCAATCTAAAGAAGAGTCTATATGGTTTGAAGCAAGCTCCAAGAAGATGGTACAATAAGTTAGAATCATTCATGAAGGAACACGGGTACAAGAGGACAACTTCAGATCATTGTGTATTCATTCAAAAATTTGCTGATGGTGATTTTCTTACTCTTTTTCTATATGTTGATGACATGCTTATTGTTGGCAAAGATAAGAAAAAGATTGATAGGTTGAAGTCAGATCTGAGCAAGTCTTTTGCTATGAAAGACTTGGGTGCAGCAAAGCGTATTCTTGGCATGGAGATCACTCGTGATAGGAAGGCGAGGAAGTTGTGGCTATCACAAGAAAGCTACATTGAGAAGGTGTTGCAAAGATTTAATATGGACAAGGCTGAGCCGGTAAGTTGTCCACTTGCAAACCATTTGTGATCAATGTCCTGTGAATGATGTTGAGAAACGGAAGATGGAGAAAATTCCTTATGCGTCCGCAGTTGGTAGTTTGATGTATGCAATGGTGTGTACAAGGCCGGATATAGCTCATGCAGTTGGAGTGGTAAGCAGATTTCTATCAAATCCTGCTATGGAGCATTGGGAAGCAGTGAAATGGATACTACGGTATTTAAGGGGTACTTCTAATATGTGTTTGTGCTATGGAGGTGACAAGCCAGAGTTAGTTGGTTACACAGATTCAGATTTGGCAGGTGCTCAAGATAGTCTCAAGTCTACATCGGGTTACTTATTTACCTATGCAGGGGGAGCTGTTTCTTGGCAATCCAAGTTACAAAAATGTGTGGCATTTTCTACTACAGAGGCAGAGTACATTGCAGCTACAGAGATTTGCAAGGAGATGATATGGATGAAGAGGTTTGTTAGAGAACTCGGTGTGAACCAACAGAGGTTCATCGTTTACTGTGACAGCCAGAGTGCCATCCATCTCAGCAAGAATTCGAGTTTTCACTCGAGGCCCAAGCACATCAATATTAGGTATCAGTGGATACAAGAAGTTCTCGAGGAGAAGGTCTTGTATATTGAGAAGATCCATACAGATGACAATGGTTCTGATATGATGACAAAGTCGCTACCAAAATACAAGCATGTGTATTTCTGCAGCAGGGCAGGTTTGGTGGTGACGGGTACCTTGCCATAAGTCGTAAGGGGGAGATTGTTGGGTTTACTCCTTATGGACCCAATAGTCCCGGAGTCCCCTTAACCAATAGGGGTAGCTACATAGGGTCTGTCTTTTGTTTTGGTTTTGTGTACAAAAGGCATCAAGAGAATGTTTTTCATTCACACAGGTTTTTTCTTTGTTTTGAGAAGAAGAGAAAGAGAGGAAGAAGAGAAAAAGAGATAGAGAGATTTAAGCCACCATTTTTGGTGAGATTAGAGGCATCTTGAAGAGGAGAAGAAAGGGTTCTTGTTGAAGGATCTTTTGGTTGATTGTGGTGAAGATTGATTCATCAATTTCCACAACTCTTCAAAGGGGGAAAAATCTAGGGTTTGTCAAACCCTAGTAGTAAGTATCTCAAATCACTTCTATTTCTCAAATTGATAGTGAATCTCATATTATATATGAATGAATGGTTGATCCATCCTTAGGGGTGAGTGTAATTAGGAAAATTGATATCCAAGTGCTATAGGCACCTTGAAGAAGAGTTTATCCCCAAATTTGGGAGAATTGTGTGTAACCCATTGTTTGATTATAGTGGAAGATTTTCCCGTGGTTTTTTACCCTTCACCTTGGAGGGGTTTTTCCACGTAATTGCCGGTGTTGTGTGTTTGCTTCTATATTGCGTAGTTGTGTATTTTCCGCATTGTGTTTCATTGCTCGTGTAGGTTTCGTATTGCGCATAGCGGCTCGGATTTCGTAAGCCTCCCCAAACAGAATGATCTAGACTTATCATGGAGGAGATAAGCTATTAGTGTTGTGGAGACCAAGTTGATCCCTAGCAATACGGTAATCCTTGTTGGCTTTATACGGTTTAACACTAGTTTAACCTAACAATCCCTACCAAGAAATCTCTAGATTTATCACTTAAGAAGGATCAACAGACCACTGTCTCTATTCAGGTTCTTGCGTTGCTCTCTGAAATACTTATAAGTTGTGTATTGCACATGCATGCAGCTGGAATGTTTGGTTTCAACTGCAGTTGATCCATAGTTATGTTTTTGAGATTTTCGTAATACAATTCATATTCTTGTTACTAGATCATGTCTGAGTATCATTAATTGCTATCTTAAAGTCTGATTGAATTTTTCAGTAATTTGTTTTAAAATGGTTTAGGAAATTAGGAGTAGTCTTATCATGTCAGCATCTCTTCAACACAATACTGGTGCGGAAAACGCGGTGAATTCGTATGTAGGACCAAAATTAAGGTTCCGATCTTCTTGATGGTAGACAGAAAGCTTGTAAACTAAGTCAATATTGTGGTGGGCACAGAGTTGGTGGTCTTCATGTGGAATCAATTTTAGCATAAAATGAAAAAAAAAAATAATCTTGTTTCCTATCCAAATCCCACTTAGACACATCTTGAAAAAAATCTTGTATTGTTCCTATCCAGAAGGATTTAAGTTTGTGATATCAATTGTGGAAGGATTTATGTAGGGTTTGATTGATATAGTAAAGAGTTGATGATGGGTCGTCATAGTAATAATCAGTCTTCTTCATCTTCTTCTCTGGGGAGTAAAGTTTTGCACTTTGTTTCTGATCTTACTACAGTTCTTAACCCCATATCTGATTAACCACCGAAACATCATGTAAGTTTCTGGATTTAAGGTTTTGGGGTTTCTTTATTTTCTTGTTTAGTTATGTTGGGTTTTGTGTAAACGTTTGGTTTCTGTTTTTCTTTTCTTACACCCTACATGTCAGAAAAAGGAAATTTAAACCTTATCAATAACAACAACTATGTGTTTAACCAAATTTACTGCACCAGGTGTGTTGTCAATGGAAGAAAGAGACGCCCCGAGTATGTGAAGTTCAGGCATATTCTCTTTGGCACCTGTTGTTTGTCACCTTAGAACCCCTGAAGGTGTTTGTGGCTCCTGGTTTTGACAGACTTGAGATACAGTGTATGGTTCATCATTCTCTTTAAAACTTCAAATTTTGACATACGTTTATCAACCAACTTGTTTAAGGATAAGCATTTTTTATGTTTTTTTTATATATCAACCAACTTGTTTAAGGAATTTTTTATGTTTTTTTTATATATCTTGGGATTTTGTAAACATGAACGACTCCACTTCATAGCAAATTATGGTCGAAGGTGCTTTTTACTTGGGTCTGTTTTTTAATCTTACAGAATTGATATTTTTATATATTGCGGGGGATATAGCAACATTTTTATGGATGTTAATTTCATCCCATCTTTTAAAACTTTCAACCCTGCACTGGATGATAAAACTTTATCTTCGAGTGTAAATTTGTAATGGACTTACTTAGGATACAGTGGATGATATGAGGCATGTATCTGCAGCATACACTTTTCTTGTGCGAGTAAACGACTGCAACAAAAGAGTCAATACTGAAATCTACGAAATAACATTCTGAAAAATAGTTTGAAGGTGTTAGAAAATACTTGCTATCCCTTTGCGGTATTACAAAGTCGACTTGCTGAGAAGAAAATCCTCTGCAGTGACGCATTTCGCTCTTTTCCTGTGATCCAATTTATCCTCACGCCTGTTAATCAACAAAGGATGCATACATTAAGTTGCCTGGGTTTTCAGAAAAGTAAATGTAATAGTATGCGATGAAAAATCTCGTGTAAACATTTTTTGTTTTCCATGAAATTAATCTAAGCTCGTCTAAATTTGATGTGTTTTGGAATGGTACGTTGCATTTTGTAACAATTTCGAACTTTTTATGAAATCTAAGCTCTCCAATCATGTATTAGAATGAAGATGTTATCGGTTCATCAATACTTGGCAACACTTGCTTACACAAAGTTATTGTAAAACATTACTTCACTAAATGTTGAATTGTATTTGTGTTTGCCGTGTATACAAATTAAGCGCATATACTATACCCTGAACTTACCGCGGATGGCCATGGAGAGTCATTTGTCTCGGTCACAAGATGTGTCTAATGAACCCCCCTTTGGACACAAACAAATCATAGTGGCTTAATCAGACTCCTTTCCGTCACGAGTTAATAGCTATGTCTAAAGCCAACTTATAAATTCGACACGTACATAATTGCTTAATGTGGTCATATTCTCACCTATGGCTATAAGTGATGGGTTTATACTTAAACCCATGACCAAAAGTTGCCTTATGGCTACAACTGATGGGATTAGGTTTAAACCCATGACCAAATGGTGCACTATGGCTACAGGGTAACATAAAACGTGGCTATAGTTATACCTATGACTAGTAGCCACGCAAATAATTTGAAACGTGGCTAGGCTATAAACCAAAAAACGTGGCCTATGTGAAGGTTTGTACTAGTGTTTCAACGAAATTTTTAAAGCTTTTAAAAGAAAAATATGAATGTTTTAAGGGGGAATTGAACACCCCACCTCCCACTTGTCTGGAGTAGGTTGAATTGGTGTACACACGATTTGTTTTTGATAAAAATTAGACTTATATAAAATTTATATGATATTATCTTCCTAATAAATTTATAATTACTAGTTACGACTAATTTATTTATAAGGAGACATCCGTTTCAAACATCAACCATGAAGCGACGCTTCACGCTTCAACATACGCATCGCTTCCTAAAAATGAAAAACGCTTCACGCTTTCAATACCTTGCTCCGGAGAAATAGTCGATTCCAAAACAAGAACATAGTCGATTCCAAAACAAGAACATAAGACTAAAAGGGTAAAATATGACCAAAAGAATTCATGTCTATGTCTCAGAAATGATGGTGCATATGACGGCATGACGGATATAGTAAGAACTTTTCTTTGAGTGCACTAATAGTGCGTTCATAAAATTGACTGTTGAACTGGACTCATTTTGACTAGTCAACGACGTTATATTCGAGTGTGCCATAAGAGCATTTCCTATGGCAATGGCCAAATTCAAAAGTTTGTTCATCAATGTGGATGAACAAACTGCATTCTCCACCATGAGAAACAAGGCAAAATGAACAAATATGATATTTTAGGGTCTCACTATTAATTTTGTTGACATAAACTAATAAGAGTTGGTTCCCACTAATCATTTTATTTATATAAAATAATAAGAGTTTGGTTCCACAGATTATTTAACTAATAAAATAAATAATAAATCATAATTATAATAATCAGGTGTTGGAGAGAGAATATGTGAGGGGTGGCATCTCTGCTGACTCCAGTGACATCTCTGCTGACTCCAGTGACATCTCTGCTGTCTCCAGCGACATCCCTGCTTACTCACGACATCCCTGCTGACTCCAGGGATATCTGCACGAGCGCCCGTCATTGCACCAGACGCACGCCTACTGGAATGTCTCAGTGTTCAAACCATCAAATCTGTTCATTTGAACATCCATTTTTTTGGTTTGTTCATCCCATAGTGAGAGCAAAATGAACAAATTCTGAGTTTGTTCATCCCTCATGAATTGCTCTAAGAGTGCAACCCCATCCTTGACTGGTCAAACGGACTCATATGACTGGTCATGGACAATCTTCTCATCCTTGTCAGTCAACTTGACTCTGAGATGACTCCTTGAATAAAAATATTGTGAAAAGTCTACTGGTTAAAAAGGTTTAAAAAAGTCAAAAATGTAGTTTTTAGATAAGGAATAGTAAAATCACAGAATTACACCATTTTTAAGTACCTTCACGGTAAACAACTCAATAGGACTAGTCAAGAAACAGAAAAGACACTATCAAAAAGGAGCAGAGAATATATTTACCAGAATAATGCAATATGTTCATAAAGACAGCATTGACCGGACCCGCTGTGCCAGAGTAAATATATCTTGGGAAATTTCATCCGGTTCAAGCGAAAGACCAAGAAAAATGAGTTTTATTACGTCAACCTGGAGCTTATAATGCAAACATCTTTTAGTAAGAGTTTAACTGTGAGCAACACAGATATAATCATAAAAATAGATCTTAGAGCATCTCCAATGCTTGGGGTCAAGGTCATCCTATGTGGAGGTCTTATTAATACTTTTTGGTTGTGGATCATTCACTAAATAACAAAAAAATAATAAACATAAGACTTTCTACTTAAATTTCTTCTCCAATCCCCAAGGTCTTATTTAACACTTTTTAACTAAATTTAGAGAGAAAAGATGATGTGGACTTAAGACCTAGGGTCATGAAGAAAGTCTTAATAAGACTTTCTCCTTTACCCCCACTTGGTCCCCACATGGACATGTCATCTCCTTTTATGACCTCTACCCTAGTTTCTGCTCATAGGAAAAGTTTTAAATCCTATGTGTCATATCAATTTATGATTTTGACCCTTAGCATTGGAGATGCTCTTACTCAAATCAGTATCACTTTTATCCGTTGGCGGGGAATTCATGTTTGACAGCTGGAAGAGAAGGTTTGAGTTTCAAAGCTCCATTTTTGACAATTAGACTTGAAATGTATATTGACACAGCCAGGGCCTTGTGAAGAAGTTACGGGAATCTTCTTCTGGTTACCCAATTATTTTTACATAACAGTCAAATGCAGCAATTCAACTATTGAATCAGGTTAGACACAAAAGAAATAATGCTTTACGGGTAATGCACCGTCACCCAAAAGAAAACCAACGCATATTGAAAGAAACCTAAATACCGCAGTGTACCAGTAGCACATCTTTATGGATCCAGAGTGCATGAGAAATAAACCCCCCTAACATTACATACATATTCAGATGACATACACGAATGTGATGTTTGTGACATTCTATGTAAGTATTGAGTATATCATGCTGGTCATAAGGGGTGGTGCAGCCAAAATGGTGCTTAGGGCTCCACAATTATCTTTCCTGTGGCATGGCCCTCTATGCTCTTTGCCCATGCATCTTCATCCTGACTCAATGGATGCTTTGAATCAACGGTCGTTTTAAGCTTCCCTTCTTTCACCAAATTAACTAGATATGCCAAGTTCTCACTCTTTGGAGTCATAACCAGTGGCACCAATCCCTTCTTCGAAAATGTCAACTTTTTAAATACAGATACCATCAGGGAAGTTGGACCAGGAGTAATATCAATTACTTTACCGTTCTCACTTAAATTCGGCTCAAATGTAGAAAATGGAATGCCTGTCGCGCAGTGGATGACAAAAGTCATACTTGCATCCTGATGGGCTTTTAAGGGATTCCCCTTCTGGGGTTTTATAATCGAGAACTTCATCCGCCCCTAAACTCTTGACAAAATCAATGTTACGTGTTCCACAGGTTACCGTGATATGAACATTTCCGAGCTTTGCAAGCTGAACAGCGTACTGACCCACTCCACCTGAGGAAGCTGTGATAAGGATGTTAGTTTGTTTCCCTGAGCTATCTAGCTTGATCCCTGATGCATCAGTCAGGGCTTGGAGTGCAGTAAGGCCTGCTACAGGTAAGCCAGCACCTTCAGCAGCAGATACTCCATCTGGTCTTTCAACTGCCAAGCTTTTGGAAGCCACTGCGTATTCAGCAAACCCTCCTCCACTCTAACAAATTCATATGCACGTTATGAGTTGGATGTTCAAAACGTTGTAAAATAAACAAAAATACATTTCCGTTTAAATTTTATAAGACAAATGGCACCGAAATATCAATCAAATGTCATTGGATCTCTACCCAATAAACAATGAATCAGAACTCAGAAGTAATACATACAAGAAAGTCATATTAATCGGCATATTCTTCCGTAAATAGTAGTTAGTACTCCATTAATAAGTATGCATGCTTCCAGTTCTGAACATCAATGCTCTTATGTTACCTAACCGGGAAATTAGTCATTCTCTACTAGGATGAACAATAATGGTGTTCACGGTAATATGAGTGTCTTTGGCAAACCAATCAGGCCACACGCGTTTGTTTAATAAATAAAGATATATGCATGATTCTAGGAACAAGTTACAATTATGTATAACCACTCACAGCATGGGTAAGAAAAGCTACTACTTTGTCACCAGCTTTAAAGTTATCGACTCCTGGACCAACCTCTATCACCTCACCTGCAACATCAGTACCTGATTCAAGGAGAAAGGTCAGCAGAAATGTTTGTGATACCTAGTTAGTAGTTTTCGTTGATAATGACTCTCATAAACTGAAAACCTCATGCTTCTAACTTACACAACAAAACTACCCCCTAAGACCTGAGCCAATGACAAAATACAAAACCACAAAATTCATCGAAATTACCGGGTATATAAGGGAACTTGCGTATGATAAACGGTCGCAAATACCCTTTCTGAAGTTTCCAATCCATTGGATTTATACTTGTTGCTTCCAGCTTTAGCAAAACCTCATCTTTTTTTGGAGAAGGTACAGGAACTTCCACATGCTGTTAAAACAGTTAAAAAAAAAATCAGTAAAATGAAGTTTTATTGAAGAAAAACAGTAATATTGTTAATCATATAACATCGAGTATTCACTTAAAGCCCTGCATGCATGTTTTGCTACTCCAAAAACAAGAAACCATATAACATCATTAATCGTGTAACATCATAATTTTCCCATCAAATCTTTTTACTCAAAAGATGTTGGTACTCAAGAGTCAAAACACTTAAAACAAGAAGCAACTGAATAATGTGAAAATTTACAAAATAATCAGAACCTTTAATCCAGCAGCTCCACCCCCATAACCTTCAAACTGAACCGCATGCATAAGTTTCCCAGCCATTAATCAAACGCTGAAAGAAAGAGACAGAGAGCAAAAACTTAATGGAAGACGAAAACAATATGAAGTTGAGAAACTGGATATTCTTGATTTTAAAGATGAAGAAAAGGCCATTCCACAAGCTTTATTAAAGGTTCCCTTTACACTATAAATAATATATATGAAGGTGAATGAGGAGAGGAGCTGTTGTTAAATATAAAATATATAACCATTTTTAGACTGTAGGTTTCAATTTTTTTTATTTTTTTATTTTTTGTAAAAGAAGAAAACACTTTAATCAAATTGAAACCTTCTCATTGCATGCCTAATGGTTAGTGGTGTAAAGGATAGAGATCAACTTGAAGACTTGCTGATGATAAACCGTTTATTTTATGTTTCCTATGTACATCTTGTAAATTCTGATAAAAAATCTCCTTAATTTTCTATCAAAATGTAGAAAAAAAAATAGAAAAAGAAAGCTAAGTAATAGCTCCTAAATTAAAGTACAATGGAGATTTACGCAGAAGATATTAACCATTTCCAATCATATGCAGCTGACGGACCAACGAGGGGGCTAAACGGGGCTTTAGCCCGGGTAGCCCTCTGGTCCATTAGTGGAATTTTTTTTGAAATCTCAAATTTTTGAATTAGGCTACTACTAAATAGCAGTTTAGCACGAAGAGTTGCGTACAAAGTAAAAGACTCTGATCCATCCAATTCTCATTGATGTAGCCAATCATCCCCTTAATCCTCATCCTTGCCCAAATGTCCGCAAAAGAGAATTACTCAAAGGTCGAACAACTATAAAAGGGATTGCATTCACAAGAGCGCCACATAAATAAGAAGAGAAGAGATTCCCTTACCATCTTCAATGCGGCATTGTCATCCTGCACATAGTCACATATGAAATCAAGGGAGATAGGTTTCTACAACCACTGCGTGCATAGAAGGGCTTAACTTGTCCCGGCAGATAGCGAGCTTCTCCATGGAGTAAGAATGCGCTTTTCCGTACTAAATGCGCGACTCAAGCAACCGAGGACACTGGTATTGCCAAAATGTCCTTCGCCATAAGTGATAGTACCTTATATTTTCCCCTAAGCAACATCGCTTTCTCAATATAGCTACCAAACCCGGAACAAGTGGATTTTTGTAAAATGAATTCCTAATCAAATACTACTAACAAGGGAAAAATCGGTAGATGATATGCTTGATTTTACTTATTATAACTAGACCTAGTCAGTCACAAAAAACCCTTATCAATTCCCTAATAATTTACGGAAAAATTGACAAAACAACAAAAAAACTTATTAGATGATAAAATTGACAAAAATTAGAAACCCAAGTTGCATCTCATGCGCGTTAATCCAAGATCGAGACTCCTACTAACATGCAAGATCAAATTCATTCAAATCACCATTAGGGTTTAGAAATCATACCTTGCTTTATCAATCATATATCAAATCAATCAACACCCATTAAAAGTTTAAAACCCTTTTGCTCATAGTAACATAATACATCAACAAAACCTTTTTCATAATCAATACTCAATATTGAACTCAAATCAAACAAAACAAGTCAAACTCAAGCACTAGTTACCTGTTTCAATGTTCAAATTGACAATACTCTTTTATTGAAGAACTCAATTGCTTGTTCTCATTGCTGAACGTCTCGAGAACATTAAAAAAAAAAAAAATAATAACCTAAATCGATTGATAAACATAAATCGATTGACAAAAAATCGATTGATAACATAAATCAAACCATCTCATTGATGGTGAATCAAACGAAACCCTAAAAAAACCTAGAAATTGATTTAACAAAAAACAATCGACGAAAGGAGAAATTGCAAAGAAGAGAAAACACTTACCGATGTGTATCTCTTGATTGATAGAGGTGGTGATGCGCTTCTCGTTGTTGAATCTGTTGAATATAGAGGTGGTGAACATGAGAGACTAAGTCTCGGAGAGAGAGGAGCGGAAGAGAAGAAAGAAAAAAAAAAATTAACGCTTTAGGGTTCAAAATATATAGGGTAGGGTTTAATCTAGACGGCTAGGATTAATCCTAATAGAAATAGATCAACGGCTTATATGATTCGGTTTTCGGTTTCGGTTATGGTTCGGTTATTAGTGGAACCGTTGACCGAACCGAAGATCTAACGGTTAGCATATCTAAAACCGTAACCGACCGTTGGATTATCGGTTCGGTTCGGTTAGTGCGGTTAGCGGTTCGGTTTCGGTTAGCGGTTCGGTTATGTGCAGCCCTAGCTACTACCCTTAGCCCAGGTCAAATTAAGTTAAAGATACTTCTTGGGTCCGTTTGCAGCAAACGAACATTCAAAAAGCAGATGAGTAGCAGTTTCATAATGGTTTTATCTGTGACCCATTAGGCAATCATTAGGCGGATGGGAGAGTAGGGAGAAGAAAAGGGTTTAGTGATTAAATAATTCAGAACCTTCCTGGTTAGATTGGAATTGTTGTCCAACCATAAACTCAAAAGTGAAATTAGTTCTGTGAGACTGTGACTGACTAGTGTTCATACAGTTATTAACTGCTTCACATACCAAACAGTCAGCTATCTTCAATTTTGTTAACTTTATTAAGGCACTTTGTAATTATAGGTGATAATGAATTGTATATAAATTCTGTCAGAATCAGTAGGCAATACGAGTCATCGGAGAGAAAAATATATTGTATACATGGATAATACACAAAGTAGTAGTGATCCAAGTCTTAGATGGACTCTTACAGGAAAGACTGCCCTTGTCACTCGTGCAACCAAAGGGATTGAATACGCAATAGCGGATGAGCTGGCTGGATTTGGTGCATCTGTTCATATCACTGCTCGAAATGAAAATACTATTGAGCAGTTCTTA
Organism: Papaver bracteatum; assembly: GCA_023529315.1. Classification (NCBI taxonomy): domain Eukaryota; kingdom Viridiplantae; phylum Streptophyta; class Magnoliopsida; order Ranunculales; family Papaveraceae; genus Papaver; species Papaver bracteatum. The sequence continues at coordinate 251,645 of JAJJWX010000762.1, read as the reverse complement.
CAAAATTGGAGAGAAAAACGTTATAAGGTAACTGGTTCAGTCAGAGATGCTTCAGTACCGGCTGATAGAGAGAAGTTAATTATGTGGATAGATTAGAAGAAAATCAGAGATCTAATGTTGAACAGAAATCCTTGCGATCAAAAGCAAAGATTGAATTTGAGCAGGTCTCAATCATGTTAGAAAGGTCCATTAGACAAAATTCAAGAATACAATGGCTCAAGGAAGGGGACAAAAACACTTCTTTCTTTCATGGTTATGCATCAAATAGAAGAAGAATAAACAGAATCAAGAACTTAATGGTGGATGGAGTCTTAACTGATAATAAAGAGAAGATTAAATCCAATATTATTGGTCACTTTGAAAATCTTTTCAAGGAAGATTGGGTTCACAGACCTTTTGTGGAGGACCTTCAGTTCAATTGTATTTCTGAGGATGAAGCTTTAGTCACGAGAGAGACATTTCGGAGGAGGAAGTTATTGAAGCTATAAATGATTTGGAAGCCGACAAAGCACCCGGCCCAGACGGATTTCCCATTGTATTCTTTAAGAAGTGCTGGTCTTTCCTTAAAGAAGATATTATGGGCACAATTGTAGAATTCAATACACAAGGTAAAATCAATGCAATTCACAATTCTACTTTCATTTCCTTAATCCCCAAAAAAAGTCATGTTGAGAGTGTTTTAGATCTGAGACCCATTAGTCTACTTACTAGTATTTACAAAATTATTTCGAAAGTTCTTGCAAGTAGACTCAATATTCTGATTCCTAAGATCATTTCTGAAACCCAATTTGCGTATGTGGAAGGGAGGCAAATTATTGATAGTATTTTAATTGCAAACGAGCTTGTAGATTCAAAAATTAGAGGAAAATCTGATGGAATTGTATGTAAGATTGACCTTGAAAAAGCTTTTGATAGGCTTAATTGGTCTTATCTTCAATTTGTCCTTAGGAAAATGGGCTTTAGAGATAAGTGGTGCAACTGGGTTAATTTTTGCTACTCTTCCGCCACTTTTTCTATACTTATTAATGGCTCTCCTTTCGGTTCTTTCGGATGTTCAAGGGGAGTCCGCCAAGGTGACCCAATCTCCCCTCTATTATTTTGCATTGCTATGGATGGATTTGCAAGATTTTTAGATAAACTCTCTCTCAATGGACTTCTCAGTGGTTTTGCAGTCAAGGAAGGAGGACACAAAATTTCCCATCTTCACTATGCCGATGATACCATTCTCTTTCTCAAGAATGAATGGAATGAATTACATTTTGTTTTCAGTGCTCTTAAATGCTTCGAAGTTGTGTCAGGTCTCAGAGTCAACAACTCAAAAACAAGATTGGTTGGAATTGGTGAAACTCCTTTTCTTATAGCATGGGCAGACAAATTGGGTTGTGCAACTGACAAACTACCTTTTCTCTACCTTGGACTACCTCTTGGAGCTAAATCTACTTCGAAATCCATATGGGATCCGGTAATTGAAAGGTTTGATTCCAGACTTGCTTCTTGGAATGGAATTAATCTCACTAGAGGTGGAAAAATTGAACTCATCAAGAGTGTATTATCCAGCTTGCCGACATATTACTTCAGTACTTTTAAAGCACCATTTTCTGTCATCAAAGTATTGGAAAAGAAGATGAGGGATTTTCTTTGGAACGGCAGTGACGAAATCAACAGAAAACACCTTGCAAACTGGGAACTAGTTTGTACTCCAATTGAACAAGGTGGTGTAGGTCTAAAAAATTTGCAACACTTCAATCAGTCACTGTTGGCCAAGTGGAGTTGGAGGTTTGGAATTGAAAAAGAGTCACTCTGGTACAAAGTGATCTCTGAAAAACATGGCAACTCTCCGTCTCTATGGATTCCTGTGAAAGTCAAAGGTTCTTATGGTACTTCATGTTGGAAAGCAATTGCCGGACAAGTGGACAAGATATCTCAACATTCATCTCTTGTGATCCAAAATGGTAACTTAATCTCTTTTTGGTATGATTTATGGTCTGGCAATCAACCTCTCAAGTTTGTATTTCCAACCTTGTTCAAGCTAAGTAGCAACAAAAATGGCTCTCTTTCTTCTTTCATTGTTGAACAAGACAATTTGAGCAGCTGGAACTTTCATTTCAAGAATCCACTGTCTGACAGTGAAACTGAGCAACTGATAGCATTACTTGAGATCATCGGGCAGGAACCTCCACAACTATGTAATGCAGAAGATAGAAGAAGATGGTCCCTCACAACTACTGGTTCTTTCTCCACGAGCTCATTATACTCTGCCATCCACCAAGGTGTTACTCATCCGCAATTCCCTTACAGAGCAGTTTGGAACAATAAGGTACCGAATCAAATTAACTTTTTTGTCTGGCTTGCTGTGCATGATCGATTAATAACTATTGATAAATTCATTGAATGGGGATATCATCATGTCAACAAGTGTTTGCTTTGTGGGAATGCTGAGGAAAACATAAAACACATGTTCTTTGATTGTTCTTTCTCTAGAAATATTTGGTCTTCTTTACTGCCCTCATACGGTATTAACGGTTTGTGGCCAACAACTGTATTAGTCCTGATGCAAGTATGGCAGTCACTTAAAACTCGTGAAGTTGATAAAAAGATTTGGTCTTTGATTCCCGCGGCTGCTTTATGGTCCATCTGGACAGAAAGAAACAATCGTACGTTTGAAGAAAAAAGCAAGAACATTGATCAAGTTACTCAGAATGCCAGAGCACTACTACTTTCCTGGGCTTCAATTTTCAAATCCAGCTTAACAGGGAACACTTGTAACCTTATCAACAATTGGGATGTAATTTTTACTTAGTTTGTTTTCTTTTATAGAGAGAAGTTAATCAAGACTATTTCATCTGCCTTTGAGGGAAAAGTCAATATCCTTTTAATTGTATACGATTTATTTTGTTGGCTAAGATAAAAAATTTGAAATTATAGTGATAAGGGCGGAGTCAAGTAAAGGAAAATAGTGTGTCTTCACAAAAAATCCCTCAAATTTACCATGTTTATAGTTCATTGGTTGTCTCGTTAAGGAGTTTATGTTACTTTTTCTCCTTCCTATACAATTAATCCTTGCTCTTCCTTTACTTGATTGATGAGAGAGTCAATGTACTGGCATTGGTTAACAATGTTGGAATGTCGCGTGCAAAGATATTGTGGATTACATAGACGAGGATGATGCAAAAGTTATGGCTTCTAACTTCGTCTCTGGATACTATTTATCAAAATTGGCACACACCCTATTCAAAGCCTCTGGTTCGGGAAGCATTATCTTCATTATGTGGGGACGAAATATCATACAAAATGAATATACAAACTTCGTACTAAACAAAACGACCTCAAGCACGAAAAACTAGTGATTACCAGTAAATAAGGCGAAGAACGATCATGCAAGATAACTGCACGAACATCAACTTCATCAGAAGAAGCACGAAGAGTCCAAACATCAGTGTGATATATAGACAAGGACAACTTTCAAAAAACTGGCGTATAAGACAAGAACAGAATCGGTCAACTGGGATTTTGCACGTGAACTAATGTTGTCTTTTATTGATAAGTTTGTCTATATAAGGGCTCATAAATGATAGAGAGAGGGAATCAATGAAGAGAGATAGTCTTAGGAATTATAAAGAAAGAAATAAAATAAGTTCATCTTAGAATTTAGGTTATATCTTCATATCTCTTTATTGTAGTATATGAATCCTAGTTTGAATCGTTGTAAAGTAACTATTGATGGTGGTTTTTAGCCTAGGGTTACAATCGTAAAACCCTAAACCCTAGTCAGACAGTGACGTCACATCATTTGAGTAATAATCTTTTACTAGGAACATTTATTGAAACCTTTAATGTGTCTATGAAAAATTAAACGGGTGTTTATAGGTGAAAATAGTTTCTGCTGATTTCGGTAATTGCAGGTGTGAAAGTGAGAAACAATTTAAACCCTAAACAATGTACTACAAGGGAGTACTTTAGGTTCGAGAGAGCAATCTGTACAAGTCCGGCCTAAACCAAGAAATGGTCGTTCCAGACTTGCTTCGGTCACAAAGTGGAAGAGAATGGTTGGTTTAGGGAGGGAAGCGAAGAGAGTGTTGAGACCAGAATAATTCTGGAAGAGTATTGCTTGACTTGTATCAGAAGGTGAAAGCTTTGAGAAAGCTAACAAGAGTTTCCTTTCTAAGTGTGGTATTTTTCCCTGACCAAAACCTCGTGTCTCTGGTGGAAATAGGTAAGCCTATTTATACAAGTTTAAAAAGGAACGTACTCTGGACTCATAAGAAAAGAAAACGGATGAGTTAAATGGGAAGATGTGGTAATTCCTGGTATTGATGGAATTTTATGGAATTGATGTTCTATAATGAAAGAGCGTTTCACCGTTTCTTTTTGCATTTACTAACCGTCTTATTCTTATTACACTATCTTGAAACATGCATTTGTGTATGAAGCACGCTATAGACCACCAAACCAATACCCTAATGAGCATCCCCCAGTTTGTGTTGATGTCTCGAATGTTTTTGTGAAAACATATAGCATGTTGTTGTGGCTTGGCAAGTCAAGCTCGGAAAACTTGCTAGCCTGGTGACCTTCGACGGTCGAGATTTTGCATCTTGAGATGAGGGGCAACCGTTGATCGTTGCACTCCTTCGTTTTGGTAGTGAGGCCCAACGTGGTGGCGCGGCTAGGTTGGCATGGCATGGTTTGGCGTGGCCAAACTTAGGTTTTCGGGACAAAGGTTACCATGTGTCGTTTTGTAACCTTGGATGTCTAGGATTTTCTCCTGGGATTGAAGGGAAACCGTTGATTATTGCACACCTTCGTTTTGGTATCCGCTTAGTGAGGTTATCTAAACACCTTCATTTCTATCACTCAAAAGTCTATCTACTCTATCTCCTATCTTTGAGACAAAAGTCGTTTATCTAAATAGACTAAGAATATGAACATGTGACATTTCGAGCTGAGTGTATATCATTTATCTATTTCTCGAAATGGGTGTTGGTAAATCTTTCGCTTTAGCCAAGTTCAGCTTTGCCTAGTGACGAAAGTCATGTTAAGTTTCAATCTTCTTGGAAAATGTTCTGATAAAAAATAGTTCGTGAATAACAACTATATAACGCCCTATGAGCATGTTTTAATGATTGAAATGAGAGTTTAGACTATATAATCATTGAGGGATATAAACATTATTATGGCAACACATATATGTATAAGTCCTTAGCACTTGAACCGAAGTTTGCGAACTTTGTTGATCAAGTAGAACCGGAACTAGAGCAGCAACTCAGTCCGCGAACTGGCATAGTTCTTGAACCCGAGAATTTTTGCTGGAGTTGTAGCTCATGTGCAGTCCACGAACTCATTCTGCGAACTGACGGAAGCTCTCGAACCCGATAATTTTTGCTGGAGTTTATAACTTCAACTGATTAGCTTGAGTCCGCGAACTCAGTCTGCGAACTCAAGAGGTTATGTCTGAAAATGTTGTTCGTGAACTTATTCTATATTACTAAGGGATGCTTTTGCAAACCATGGCTTTATTGTTGAATCACATCGTTTTTGATTCAATTGTGTCTCTTGTAGTACTTGAAATCTCATAGCAATTGAACAACTAACTAACTAGTTCATTTGAGTCATTTGGACTAGTTATGGTGAAGAAGAACATGGTTGATATGGAAGTTATCATTTGGTTAACTAGTTGTGAACCAACCATTGTACACATTTGGGTACGGTTACACAAACCCAAAATCATCAAGTACATGTGCGTATGGCAAGCTAAGTTTTCGATCTAACGGTTAAGGAATATTAGCTTGTATCTAATCAGGTTTTCATCTGACGGTGAATATTTAATGCTTTGTTACTAAGCTAACATTGATTGCAAACCCTGATTTGAAGACTATATAAGGAGAACCCTAGCCATTGGAAAAACTAATCCCCACACACATTTCTTGTGTGATACTTGATTTCTCCAAGCTAGAGTCGATCTCCATTAACCCTTGAGTTTTCTCTATAAACTCGGGTTAACGACTTAAAGACTTCATTGGGATTGTGAAGCCATACCTATACTACTTTTATCGTAGTTGTGTGATCTGATCTTGCTCTTTCTATCATACAAGTACAATTGCAATAATTGGCTGGGGATTTCTATCTCCGATATGCAAGATAAAAGTAGTCACAAACATCTTCGACTTATTGTTTGTGATTCCTCAATAATCTTCTTCTCCGCGTCGATTAAGTTTATTGTGATGTGATTGATGAAACTGAGTTGTTCTTCGGGAATATAAGTCTGGTTTTATCGATTGGTTCCTGTTCACCTTGATTTATCAAAAGACGGAACAATTCTTGTAGGTTTATTCGTGGGAGACGAATTTATCTATTACCTGTAGACTTTCCTGTGTGAGACAGATTTGTTTATTAAAGTCTTCGAATTTGGGTCGTAGCAACTCTTGGTTGTCGGTGAGATCAGCTAAGGGAATCAAGTGCACAGTATCCTTATGGGATTAGAGGCGTACGAGCATAACTGTACCTTGTATCAGTGTGAGATTGGTTGGGGTTCAACTACAGTCCGGACCGAAGTTAATTGGTAGTAGGCTAGTGTCTGTAGCGGCTTAATATAGTGTATGTTTAATCTGGACTAGGTCCCGGGTTTTTTTTTCATTTGCGGTTTTCTAGTTAACAAAATTCTGGTGTCTGTGTTATTTTTGTTTTCCGCATTATATTTTTATATAATTGAAATAATACAGGTTGTGCGTTGTTCAATCAATAAGAATATCTGACCATTTTGGTTGTTGATTTAAATTGATTGACACTTGAATATTGGTCTTTGGTACCATCCAAGTTATCCCTCTTTGAATAGACTCGCGAATCATATTTTCTTGAGTAAATCAAATTGGGAGATTTAGATAATAACTCCTTGAGATATTTTCTATTGATTGAGTCTTGTTGATTCTCTAGAAAACAACTCTGAGTTGTCCATACAGATTGTTAATCGAATTATTGGGTGGTGTTTTTAGACCCCGCTTTTTCAATTGGTATCAAAGCTGGAAAACACGTTCAGGACCTTACAAGTCTGTGTTTGTAGTGATCTGACTCTATGGACAATAAAGTCTTTTATAACGCTTCACCAGAATTAAAAACCAATCGTAGAAAAAGTTCTGATAAACTGATTATTCTACAGAAAATGTTGGAGACCAAATCCAGATAAATTTTGATCTAGCTGCAGAAATTGCAATTCTAAAGGGTTTGAAACCCAGTTTAAATCCCTTAATGGATATGAGTAACTTCAGTAATTCTTCCATGAAGAATTGTCATAAATCAGCTTGTAAACAACGTTTAAAGGTTGTGAAAACTGATGTAAATCAAAACTATTCTACCAAGCTAAAAGGTGTTGTTCCATGTTTGTTTTGCGATTTCCCTAATCACTCTCAACATAATTGTGTATCATTTATAAAGAGATTAAAAGTTGAGAGTGATCTTTATGAAAAACTAAACAACTTCACGCGTCTCTAAAAAGACACACAGAGCTATTAGGAAGTTCCAAACAGAGAAGTATACTAATAGTATGGGTGCATTTGATTTAAAATAAACTTCACCTTTTTAATGGTTTCTCGACAGTGGATGTAATAGACACATGACGGCGATCTCACCTAGTTTGTTTCCTCAGACTACTATGAAGGCGGACCAGTAACATTCGGAGATGGGAGATGTTGCTATATAAGTAAGAAGGGAACGATCAAAACTGCCTGGTGTACCTGAAATCCATGATGTAGGTTATGCAAAAGGTATGACTGCAAATCTTCTTTCTGTTAGTCAAATTTATAACAAGGGCCATCGAGTTGTCTTCAATGCAAATGGACGTGACATTGTGGAAAAAACCGGAAAAGTTATTTTTCAAGGAACTCATGGTAAAAATAATTGTTATCTTTTAGATACTCAGTTCTGAAATTGTTGCAATCTGACTAAGGTGGAGTCTACAAATCTTTGGCATGAGCGTTTTGGTCACATCAATTATCGCCTTGTAACTAAGATCATTAATAAATAACTTGTTAGAGGGGTTCCCAAAATGAATGCAAAGATTGAAGGTGTATGTGGTGCATGTCAAAAGGGTAAGCAAACAAAAGTTCTCCATAAATCATCTCGAGATATTCTCACTAAACCTCCACTTGATTTAATTCATATGGATCTCTTCGGACCAATTCAACAACCCACTGTTGTTGGAAAGAAGTATGCTTTAGTTATGGTGGATGACTATACCAGATTCACTTGGGTTGCATTTCTGTCTCACAAAAATGAAACCCTTGGAGAATTCAATATTATTGTTAAAAGAATCCAGAACGAACAAGGTCGCAAACTAAAGAAAATTAGGAGCGACCGAGGTACAAAATTCAAAGACACTAAGGTGTTTGAATTTTGCGACGAACTGGGAATTATTCAACAATATTCTCCACCCATTACTCCTTAAGCTAATGGAGTTGCAGAAAGAAAGAACAAAAATATTCAGGAAATGGCCAGGGTAACGCTCCATAACAAAAATATACCTTTAAGATTTTGGGGAGAAGTTTTTTTTACAGCATGCTATTTGATCAACCGTGTCTATCTACGGTCCAAAACCCTTAACACTCCATATGAGTTGTGGTATGGTAGAAAATCCAACTTGAACTATCTCAGAGTGTTTGGTACGTAGTAAGTGCTACATTATGAAGGATCGTGAACAGAAAGGGAAATTTGACACTAAAAGTGATGAAGGGATTTTCCTTGGCTATGCTTCTGATAGTCGTGGGTTTCGAGTGTTCAATCTCAGAACCCAAGTCATGATGGAATCTCCTAATGTTATCATTGATGATATTAGTGATTTTCATCATGACAATTCTCTTGCTGAATTGCCTCCTTCTGAGACAATTGAGAAAGTCAAAGAAATATATGAATCAGTTGAAGTTGTCCCAACTGTTACTGATCCTGACATTTATAGTGATGAGGAGAAGAACTCAGAACAAGTCACTCCTGAAGAATAATAATATGTCCCTCCACGACATCTCTGGGTTCAAAGGAATCATGATCCAAACAGTATTATTGGAGGAAAGGATTCTACAGCTAGAACAAGATGACAACTGCAAAATATTTGTAACTTTGGTTATTATTTGTGTCTTGTAGAACCAAGAAATATAGATGAAGCTCTTAGTGATCCCGCTTGGGTGAATGCTATGCATGAAGAGTTAAATCAATTTCAAAGGTAAGACGTATGGGAACTCGTACCTTGTCCCTCCAATGTTAATATTGTTGGTACCAAATGGATATTTAATAACAAGTCTGATGAATATGGCATAATTATGAGAAATAAATCCAGATTTGTCGCTCAAGGATATTCACAAATTTAAGGTATCGATTTTGATGAAACCTTTACACATGTGGAAAGCCTTGAGTCCATTGGACTCTTATTAGCTCATGCTTGTTTCCTCAAGGTTAAACTTTTTCAGATGGATGTAAAATCTACGCTTCTGAACGGGATTTTAAAGGAAGAAGTTTATGTTGCTCAACCAAAAGGGTTTGAAAACCGTGATTTTTCAGATCACGTTCTCAAACTTAAAAAGGCTCTATATGGATTAAAATAAGCACCTAGAGCCTGGTTTGAAAAACTTACCACTTCGCTTATTAGAAAAGGTTTTTCAAGAGGTGGAGCTAATAAGACCTTGTTTACCAAATGGAGGGGAAAAATGTAGTTGTTGCTTAAGTGTATGTTGATGACATCATCTATGGATCAACTTCAGAGAAGTTATCAAAGGACTTCCAAGTCTCACTGGCTAGAGAATTGGAAATGAGCAATGTTGGTGAACTAAAATTATTTCTAGGATTGCAAATTCAACAACATAAGGATGGTATTTACTTATCTCAAGAAAAGTATGCAAGGGATCTTGTGACAAGATTCTGCTTGGATAAGTCCTCTCCAAAATTAACACTCATGCCTACTACTGGTAAACTACACAAAGATGAGAAAGGAGTAAAAGTAGATCAAAAGTTGTATCGATCTATTATTGGAAGCCTTTTATATATAACAACTACTAGACCTGATATTTCTTTTAGTGTTGTTTGTTGTGCTAGATTCCAGGCTAATTCAAAAGAATCTCATCTTGCAGATGCAAAAAGGATCATATATACGTTATGTCAATCACACTGTCGGGTATGGTCTATCTTATACTTTTGAAACTAATACTAACATGTCTGCTTATTCTGATGCTAATTGGGAAGGTTGTGTAGAAGACAGAAAAAGTACATCGGGGGGTTTCTACTATGTAGGACTGAATCTTGTCGCTTGAAACAGTAAGAAACAGAATTCACAATCCATGTCTACATGCGAAGCAGAGTATGTTGTTGCTGGGTCATGCTGTACACAACGCTTATGGATGAAACAAATGTTGGCTGACTATGGAGTTGATACTGGAATAATGAAGATCTTTTGTGATAACTCTAGTGCGATTAGAATCACTGAGAATCCTGTTGAGCACTCAAGAACAAAGCACATTGACATAAGGTACCATTTTATTCGAGATCTTTATGAGAATGATATCATAAATATGGAATTTGTGCCTTCCAAACAACAGTTGGATGACATCCTCACCAAACCTTTAGATACTTCCACCTTTCAGCACTTAAGGCAGTCTATTGGTGTTGTTTTGGTTCATTAATTGTTTCCATAACTCTTGCCCATGTGCTTATCTCGATATTTTTGGAAATTGAGTTACAATTCCAGTCAGTTTACAACTTGTTTAGTAGTTTTATCTAGATATTGTTTTTAGTGTGTAGAAATCCTTCTTATCTCTTGAAATTAAGGTCGCTCTTGTTGTTCCCTTGGGAATGACATCTAATGGGGGGGAGTTCTTTTGAACTTGTGCGTAATTAAAATCTTTGTGGGGAGTGTTGTTGTGGAATTTGTAGGGGTTATATTGTATCTTTATGAACTCCTTAATGAATGCATTTAGCTTCGGCTTTATGATTGTATCTAAACAAGATGATATAACATTTACCTTTGGTCATGAAATATCTCTTACGGAAATTTCATTAGGATCCCGTTCTTGTACCTTTGCCAATTTTATTGACAAAAAGGGGGAGAATTAAGAACGCGCAATTGGGGGATACTTTGATTGTGATGAGAGACTTTCAGCTGCAGAATCTTTAGCTCAACTACAACAACAATCATATCATCAATCTTCGGTTAATGATAACAACTCACAATTGGAGTTATATGATGAACCAAAAACCTTGGATCATGATTTTCGTGAGCATGGAGTGTTTTGTGAAGAACCAACCCAAGAAAGTAAACATGTCCAGCATACAAGCAACCCCAACACACGAGTAATGCTTCAAAGAGGTCGAAAATTTGATTATTCTTTTTCAAACCGCCATTTTTTCTCTGAAAAAGCTTAGTGATGGCACACTCGTAGTATGAATACTACGCCATAACTAGTGGTACCGGCGTGGTATTCATACTCCTTTCCATGCCGGTTCAGTATATCCCCCATTTTTGAAACAGTTCCGGCGTGGTATTCAAACCAAATATCCAAGCCGGTATACATTTACACTTTTTACCTACCACCGAATATTCCATGGAATATCCATACCGGCATGGTTTACTCCAAACTTACTATGCCGATATCACAAGTAAAACATACAAGATTTTTTGTTTTTCGATATTAAGTACCGGCTTTATATTTTATTTTTCGTGAACGTCGGCACTTAGTACCGGCGTAGTTTGGAATTTTTCGTGAATTCCGGTAATCTGTACCGGCAGGGAACCTTACATATATACTATGTCAGTTTTACATGAAAAGCATACATGAGTTAATGATATTTTGAACTTCAGTGAGGAATAACCAAGGTTCAGATATTCGTTTTGAGATGGTTTGTGAACGACACAGAAAATACAAGGAGAATAGCCATAAGAGAAATGGTTATGTATATGAAAAGAAGACTAATAGGGTATACAAGACTAAAACGAGGAAGGATGAGTGCCCCTTTAAGCTTGTATTCCATCTAAGAGACAAAGGAAAAGAAGAAGAAGAATGGGATTATACGGGTTTTTTTGGGCGTCATAACCATCGGGATCCGAAATATTTTGTTGGTCACTCCCTAGTTGCGAAGCTAAAACCTCATCAGTTTTAGGATGTAAAGATAATGACCAAAGAATGTATCAAACCAAGAGTGATTCTCAGAGGCTTCAAGGAAAAGGATGAGACAAACGTTTCTTCTCTAAGTACAATTTATAGCGCACAAGCAACCATTAGAAGGTTGGAATGGGAAGGGAGGGCCGTTATGCAAGAATTTGAGAAGATAGTTTGGGATCACAACTACACGCGAATCATTAAAAGAGGTCCGGACGAGAAGGCCCTTCAAATATTCATTTCGCATCCTTTTCTTTCACAATTGGCTCATACGTGTTGTGATGTTCTTATGATGGACTGCACCTACAAGACAAATAAATACAACATGCCGTTGTTCAACATCGTGGGGAAAACATCGGACAAGGTAACATTCACATTGGCTTGGTGTTTAATGGAAAACGAGAGGGATTACAATTATCATTGGGCATTGCGACAATTGAAATTATTGTTCCCGGAAAATCTATTTCCGAGGGTCATCATAACCGATCAATTTGACGCATTAATGAATGCCATATCTGACGTATATCCGGATGCAAAAAATTTCCTATGTACATATCATATAGGTGAAAATGTGAAAAAACATTGTCATGATTTGTTTGAACCCTCTAAGGTGGATATTAAGAAGAGAATGGTTGCGCAACTAGAGGAAGATGTTCGCAAAGAGAAACTATCGCCCGAAGAAGAAGAAAATGAAAGAGAAAAGATTAAAGAGCGAGTAGACAAAGAACACGGTGAAAATCATAAAAGGTGGTTGGAATTTATAAAGGATTGGGAGAAAGTTTATTGATCTCTTACCGTGGACATGTATGAAAAGAGATTTAATATGTTTATTGCCAAATATAACGAAGTGTATCCAAGTTCCTCCTCATATTGTCGGGATAATTGGTTGGATAAGTTCAAGGAAAAATTTGTGCTTGTGTGGACAAATCGTTATAGACATTACGGGAATGAAGAAAGTAGTATAGCGGAGTCCTCTCATGGGAGATTTAAAGATATCATCCAGTACGGGCAAGGAAACGTGGTTACGGTCACCGAGGCAATGGAGCAACAATTTAAGGCTGATATCGATAGGATCAAGAAGGCTTTTGAGAAAATCTCAATGGAAAGGATGACTCAATTTATTAAATATACTAAGTTTCTCCAAGGAATAGAGTTCAACGTCTCCCATTGGGCAATAAAACATATGATGAGACAAATGCAATATGAGAAAAATTACGGAAGACCGGGTGATGTGTGTATTTGTCCCGACATGTCTTCATTGGGGCTTCCGTGTCATCATATGCTTGTGAAGTATGAAGAAGTGATACCAATTGATGTTATTGATCCATTTTGGAAGCAACTAACTTTCGACCTTCCCCCTACGGAAGATCCCGGAAAATCACCATGGGTTACAAATAAGGCCAAGGAATTCTATGAATCTTACTCACGAGCCAACTCGGCTAGCCGACAAGTGTTGTTGAGAAAACTAAGGCTAATTACATGGCCATGGATAGCACCAAGTGAAGAGCCAAGAAAGGGAGATCCTCCCAGTAGACCACAAACTAAAATTCCAAGGAGAAACCAAAGGAAAGAATTGAAAGAAATGACTATAAGTGAAGAAGAACTCGCGAAAACTAAGAGACGAGATCTATCCGCAAGTGAGACTTCGGAAGCCAGATTCACGGAAGCGCCGGTTCCAAACAAACGGGGTAGGCCAAAGAAGTAATCGATATCAAGTCAACATCAAACGACGGGTTCCGAAGCTACACCCATAGTCGATGTATCCGAGGTTCAAAGGAAAAGCGGAAGGCCACCGAAGGTACCCACATTAAGCTACCAAGGACAACAAGGTGAGCATTCCGAGGCTACACCCATAGTCGATGTATATGAGGTTCAAAGGAAAAGGGGAAGGTCGTCGAAGGTACCAACATTAAGCTACCAAGGACAACAAGGTGAGCATTCCGAGGATACACCCATAGTCGATGTATCTGAGGTTCAAAGAAAAAGGGGAAGGCCGCCTAAGGTACCAACATTAAGCTACCAAGGACAACAATGTGAGCATTCCGAGGCTACACCCATAGTCGATGTATCCGAGGTTCAAAGGAAAAGGGGAAGGCAGCCTAAGGTACAAACATTAAGCTACCAAGGACAACAAGGTGAGCATTTCTAGTCTACACCCATAGTCGATGTATCCAACGTTCTAAGGAAAAGGGGAAGGCCACCGAATGTACCAACATTATGCTACCAAGGACAACAAGGTGATCATTCTGAGGATACACCCATAGTCGATGTATCCGAGGTTCAAAGGAAAAGGGGAAGGTCGCCGAAGGTACCAAAATTAAGCTACCAAGGACAACAAGGTGAGCATTCCGAAGCTGCTTCCTATTTTTTAAAGAGTTTTATTTTTTATAAACTCAGGAATGGTATAACAACCTTGATGTTATGGATAGGTTCAAAAAGATCGTAAGCGTCCTTTTATGACATCTGGTTGCAAAATTGTTGATGGTTATGGCACTATGCTGGTAAGGCATGTGTTATGTGAAATGGAATTAGTTATTGTATTTATGAGTAATTGATTATTTTTTTCGGATTATAATAGATTGGTAATTGGTAATTTAGTTGCATTTTCTTTCATGTTATCTTATGTACTGTTGAGAATAGGAAATCAATTTTTAGCTGGTGTATTGAATTAAGCACGTTATAATCCTTAGCTACTGCCTGCAAATTGATTCACTAGATGAATGTATGATTTTCAGGTAACCGGCGCTGGGATAAACACTGAATGGGGATTGCTGATGGCAAGTATATCAGAGGACAATGGTGAAGAGACTCCTTTGCAGGTTTGTTTTCGAAGGGATGTTTCATTCTTGTCTATACGTAAATGTAAAGTATGAACAACATTATTTTACATGATTAAATATCTTTGTATGACCTATTGCAGGTACACTTGAATGGTGTTGCTACTTTTGTTGGTATAGTTGGGCTCGTGGTCGCTCTTTTTGTGTTGCTTGTTCATTTGATCAGGTAATTCAGAGCTCTTATCAGTTGAATTCTGTTCTCTATATTGTTCTGTCAGGATGTCTCACTTGTATTATGAACTCTTGTAGATATTTCACTGGCCATCCTAGATTAAATCCATATATCAAAGAGAAAACAAGTATAAGTGAAGCAGTGGATGGAGTTATTAAAATCATCACTGTGGCGCTGTGTGCACCTTTTTTCTACTATGTTTTAGTTTCTGAAGTTTCTTAATTGGATAACTAAAAATCTCTTTGGCAGTCCTATTAAGTATATGTCTTGTCCTTACCTTTAACATTTAAAATCACTGTGTTACTTACTTGTAGGCATTTTCAGAATTTTTAAGTTTACTTTTGATAAGGGAAATTAATCTTTCACATCTTTTTGATGTGTCTGTCCTTCTAAAATTTGTAACACAGTTGATACCAATGCTTCTCCATATTCTTTATTGCAGTATTCATGTTTTTTCTATTGTCTCATTTACCAGTATCGAACTCTTCGAGTTGTACTGAAGGATATTTATTAGTTGCTGTGTTGCAGAACCTTGTAAAGTCCCTTCTCATGGTTATCCATAGAGAAGATGCCACAGAATCTCTCCTTCGGACTGCTGCATATGAAACTTTGAATGAAGTAGTCAGGTGTTCAACAGATGAGACAGCTCCACTGGTGGTGCAATTGGTTCCTGTGATAATGATGGATCTCCACCAATCATTTGTGATAATGATGGATCTCCACCAATCATTTGAAGCACAGAGCTCTCATCGGATGAGAGAGAGAAGTAGGCTGAGTTTCAAGGCCTTCTTTGTGGGTGCTTGCAGGTTATCATTCAGAAATTGGGTGCATCTGAAATAACCAAACATCCATTCATGCAGTTTGCTGATCATATGATGGATCTTTTCTTGAGAGTATTTGCTTGCAGAAGTGCAACCGTGCATGAGAAGGCGATGCTTGCAATTGGATCTCTTGCGTACTCTACTGGGCCAGATTTTTCCAAGTATATGCCAGAGTTTTACAAGTATTTAGAAATGGGTCTTCAGAATTTCGAGGAGTATCAGGTGTGTACCATCACAGTTGGTGTGGTCGGAGACATATGCAGGGCACTAGAAGACAAGATTCTTCATTATTGCGATGGCATAATGACACAACTTCTGAATAACTTGTCGAGCAACCAGTTACATCGGTCCGTGAAATCACCCATTTTCTCATGCTTCGGTGACATAGCCCTGGAAATAGGAGAGAACGTATCCTCAATTTTATTTTTATTTCTGCATATAAACTACTTACTACTACTGTGTAAGGCAAAGGTTATTTAGTTGCTGACCTTGTCCATGTGTTGTTATATTTGAGCAGGGATGATGTTGTTATTATGAAGACTGTGATTGGGGTACTTGGAGATCTAGCTGACAATCTGGGTAGTAATGCTAGTCCTTTGATTCACCAGTCTGTGTCAAGTAAAGACTTTTTAAACGAATGCTTATCATCTGATGACCATTTGATTAAGGAATCTGCTGATTAGGAAAAGTTGGCTATTAGTCGAGTTGTTTCTAGTTGAGGGGAATATGATGCTCTCTTGGCCTCACCTCGATCTATTTTTTTCATTTTTAGAAGTCTTTCCCTGCATGCATTGCAGTGCATTGGGGGTGTGTCGTCATGCAAAGGTTCAAGATTGGATTTCTGCATACCACCATCATGTGTCACGCTGCTAATCATCATTTTCATCGCCACAACAGTGAGTCAGGGTCGTCAGTTAGTCGGTCAGTCACTAACTCTGGTGTCAGTACACACCACGGATGAGTCGGGTTCTTCTCAGGGGGGAAGCAGGTTGATGAACTCACATAACCACACACTAAAGGATATGGATAGAGGGGGTGTGGGGCAAAGTTGAAGCTGTGTTCTATTGGGTAAATCTCAGTTGTGTCCATTTTATCATAGCCACAGCCTAGGTCTATGCCAGGGTGGTTCTTTTGCATTTCATATCTTACTATCACCACCCCTGATGATTGCCAAATATTTCATATTCATACACCTTTTCATTGGCACTTAACTCATCTTTCACGCTTCAAAGTCATATATTATCCCAAATTCTGCATTTTTACCATTTTCAAGAATAAATATTGGTATTAATTAATTTTGTGTTTTTAAGTACTAAATAAAGCTTGGAAGAATTGAGAAGACAAAAGAGAAGAAAGTTAGAAGTGTTGCAACCCGCTCGCGCATCAGTGGCAACCTGTTTACAAATTCATGGGATTAAACAACCCATGATCCAAAACCCAAGACCCAAATCCATTTCCACCTCACCCCCATTGGATTCTTTCCAAAACATCCACCTCACCCCCATTGTATTCCATTCTATCCATCAATTAAGAAAACATGTTTTGTTTAATTGTTGAGTGGTTGCTACAGTGAAATTCGGATCCCAAGTGTGAGAGAATTTTTGTATATAAATAGAGAGGGTTGTTGTGTTGAAAACTCATCCAAGAATAGCTTGTTCATGTTAGTTTATCAAATTTCAATTTTGTTGTAATGTTCTTCATGTTCTAATTTCATTTGCTAGGGTTTAAATGAAGCCGTAACTCATTGGTATGTATTCATATCTTCTATATTGTTCTTGAAAGTTTAGAATTGTTTAAAGTTATAATTTAATCCAAGTTTGTCAACATCTTGCTCTCACAATGTATGCCATGTATCCATTGTAGTTAGAATATCTCTATGTTGATTATGCTACAACTCATGCTTAACCAAATATTAATCCTCATATTAGTTGTGCTTTAATTAGACAGTTAATGCTTTGGAGAAATACTTTAGTTGTGATTAAATTATACATTGGAGAAACACCTTAAATATACGGTAGACTTGAATCTGCTGTAAGGACAAGAATAATATTACAAGTTGAATGCATATCATATGTTAGTGGTGGATTTGAATACCCTAGTATCCATATTCTCAATATTTACACCTTGATTTAATTGCATATTTTAATTAAAATTACTTTTTGTTTAAGTCTTTGCCAATATCTCGTCGTATCGACAAAAACAAACCCCCTTTGGTTACTCTCTGAATCAGTTCTTAGTCAGGATTTAGAATCAACTTCTACACTCTCCAAGTCTCTATGGTTCGACCTGTGCTTGCCCTGTGTTGCTTGTCGACACTGTGCACTTGCAGTATTTATAGTTGTAGGTATCTTTCCGATCCTACCAACCCCCATCAAGTGTTGCTTCGACTGGGTGTAATTATTCGGTCACAGTTCCTAGTTGCTATTCGATGGGAATGATGACACCCTATAGAGTTGGTTGAGGC
This sequence comes from Papaver bracteatum, assembly GCA_023529315.1. Taxonomy (NCBI): domain Eukaryota; kingdom Viridiplantae; phylum Streptophyta; class Magnoliopsida; order Ranunculales; family Papaveraceae; genus Papaver; species Papaver bracteatum. The sequence continues at coordinate 233,226 of JAJJWX010000762.1, read as the reverse complement.
ATTGCATATCTTAAGACCATCTCATGCGGCAGCTACACATTCACCATTCTCATTCCTATTAAGATTTTTTTTTTCATTCCATTTATTTTTTGGTCCCCAAAAAGATTATGTATTGCTTCTTGCATTATTAGAGTCAAGTCAGTCAGTTGCATTTCACCTCTTTCACACACAAACACAAGTATTTATATTTTTATAAATATACTTGCTCATACAATGTGGTGGATTATTGTATTTTTTTGTACCCACATCCAGGTTTGAGCTATGTCAAGTTTTCGTTCAGGTTGTTACTGTAGTCAAGTGAAGATAGACAAGGTTCCAAAAGATGAAGATAGTCTGGCAGAGTGGTCATCCACGAAAATTCACAGTTGCAAAGTTCATTATGCAATATATATATGCATTAGAAATGATTTTAGTGGTTGTAATTTTGCAGGTTGTTGGGTATTGGGCTGAGAGAATGGAAGCAAGAGTTGGGTTTAATGCTCCAAGATTAAAACACTGCAAAGATCTCAACTTCTAAATCTCAATCTACTTGCTTAACAATTCCACCTGGTCTTACTCCGACTACTTTGCTTGATTCTATGGTTTTCCTCTCTAATTCGCTGGTTAGTAATCCTTTTTCCTTAACAGTCGTGAAGTAATCTAATAGTGTGTCTTTTTGGTGCTAAGGTTTAGTTTCATTTATGTACCACGTTTGATGCGATACTTGTGATTCCATTTGGTATCCTTCCGCACTTGGCATAAGGATGATTATAAGGATGTGTATTTTGATGCTAACTTGTCATATCGATACAGGTTGACAATCTTGGTTATGAGGTGTGCTATAAATGTTAAGTGTTTGTTATGCTTTTTTTTTCTTGTGCCACCTCTCCTGTATGTGTTCTTTTCTTCCTTAATGGTGATTGTATTTCTTTTTTCTCTAGGTCCTTCCAGTTGGAAAGGAATTGCTTGGGTGTCTAGTTGTCTTCAAAGGATTAGATGGTTGCGTCGAGGGTAAAAATATTTTTGGTGGATGGGTTCAATGTATGCATATTTGCCTATGGGAAGATAGGTACTGGCAAGACATATACAATGGAAGGGACTCTAGATGATTAAAGAGTCAATTATAGGACCCTGGAAGATCTCTTTCGGATTTCGAAGGAGCGAAGTGATACCATGCGGTATAAGATTTTTTTTAGCATGTTGGAAGTCTATAATGAGAGCATATGTGATCTTCTTGTGGACGGGACCAACCAACATCCCAAAAAGTAAGGCATTCTTTCAACCTTTTCAATTTTATTAATTTGTGGAATCTGATTTTAATAAAGAATAGCAAAGTATTTATGTTGGTTAATGTATTCAAGGTTGGAGATAAATCAATCATCAGAGGGAACACAAGAAGTTCCAGGGCTAGTTGAAGCTAGTGTTCACAATACAGTTGAGGTGTGGGAGCAGCTACAGACTGGAAGTCGAAACATAGTTGTTGGATCGAAAAATTGTAATGAACTTAGCAGTCTCCAACAGGAAGCTCGAGATGTTGCTGCATATTCGACTAAACCATTGGGATCACTATCTGTAAAAGCAGTACCCCCCAGAGCCCCAGCAGAGAAGAAGCCACCACTAGGTCCTTCAAAGTTGAGACCACCATTGAGAGGAATGGCAACTTCATCCCCCTGGTCATCCAACCTTCAAAGTTCACCTCTTCAACCCTGCAAAGTTGTTGCTACTGGTCATCCAACCTTGCCATCAGTAGACGAAAAAGAGAACTTTTTTATGTCAATTTCATCATGCAGCACCAAAACTTTGATGAGACCAAGGTGGGTGTCAATTGCAGCCATGCCAGCATCAGCAACAGTATAGTTTAATCAGCCCAGGAGATGGCTTTTTATTGCTACGATTCGTCCAAATCCGTAGTTGCACTCCATCACTGGACAACTTCCTTACACCGCTAATGTATACTCAACACCTCAAATTCCCAGGTTTATTGATACACTCCCATCCAGAGTCAAATCAAGGTTAGGGTTTTCATAGTTTCAAATTCAGAAACTTGTGTTTATAACATTTGGGATTTTGCACAAGTTGTTTATAATGTTGTATGGTTTTATGGTTCATCTATCTACTATGTTTATATATGAATCATTCTTGATGGATTATGATGTTCAATAATTATTCTTGATCGATTGCAATTCAGGAGCAGAAATATGCCGGATAAAGTGCCGGCGGTGACTTTTTTTTTTAACCTGAAAATTAATTTGAAACGGATATAAATGTTGCACAACTATACGTTGCACAAATTACCGGAAATGAGCAACGGATGTAACTGTAACCAAATCAATAAAACGTTGACAAAATAAAAATGGGACCCACAAAAGTGTTATTCTATAAATAATATCCGTTGCACAAATTATTTATACGTTGCACAAATAAGAAAAGGTGCAACGGTTGTGAAACGTTTATAAGCGTTGCACAAATTAATTTGTGCAACGGATAATATGTGTTGCACACCAATGTGCAACGCCGTTTTGCCAACGTTTATTTCCGTTCCAACTTTGCAGGGTTATAAACATCCCTAAATGACCGTTTTGGTGTAGTGCAACTTCTTGAGGTTATTCACGAGTTTATTGTGTACACATATGATGTCGATGGAGATGGAAATTGTGGCTATCATGCCGTGACCGAACAATTAGGAATCTTCGAGACGGCGGTTAGTAAAGGAATGACACCATGCCAATATGCTAGAATGAGGATGGCCGATCAACTTGTGAAAAATATGAGCTTTTATGAGCAATTGGTTAGCCACGATGAGGTGTTTGATGATATGCATGCTCGATTGTTAGGACCCGATCAAGAGATGGCTTTTCTTCCTTCTTAGTATTAGATGAGAATGCCGCTTTGTGGGTATCTAGTAGCGGATACATTTAATTGTGTTGTTCATTATTTGATCCCCACCGTAGTCGCAACATTTACACCAAAGTGCCAAAAATGCGAGGGATCCCTTAAGACGAGAAGAGTTGTTTTTGCGTACATGAACGACAATCATTTCGTTATTCTAAAAGTCAAGGAAAATTTTCCATTGACACTTGTTTGTGGGATGGTTAAAAACAAGGAACTAGATCCAAATATATGGAATGGATGGATGGCATTGTATGAGGAGAATCACCAATTATGGGATTCTTTGGCCTTATCAAAGAAACCTCTTTAAGAGGAGGAGTTGAAACTTCATACGTGTGGAAGCCATGATGAGTAATTTGGATATATGTGGTTTACTAATAAGCCACCTTTTGTTTTTTTGGAAGTTTGAATTCTAATCATTAAACCATATGCCATGTATGTGCCAGTGTAATTTGATTCAAACTTTACTATGCCGGTACTTGTACCGGCGTTGCAATATATGTTCTCTTTTGTGCCGGAATAACACCATAAGTACACAGATATGATTTTTCCATTTCTGGCATGATTGTGGCGCTATCGACCATGCCGGAACTCTATTTTTTTCATTCTGGAACTAAACAGAATTCCGGCATAGTACACATGATATAGACTATGCCAGTTTTGGAAAATAAAAAGTTAGAAATTGTAAATTGCAAGACACATAAAATAACATAAGCAACCAAAATAATACTATAAAAGAAACACACGATCACTCGGTTCTTGGACTCTTGTGTACCCTCTTCTTCCTTTCGCCCCACAAGTCTTTTGCCTCTGGATCTTCAATTTGGTCTATCTTTTGGACGACATTCTCCATTTATTTCTGGGTCATCAACTCTCCTTTCTTGGTCTTCTTCTTAAAGAACCTTGACAAGTTTCCAATCCTCTGACGCTGTTAAGGGATTTTTCAACATGTATTTAGTATGTACAATTGTATAAGTTCATACATATAGATTTAAAGAATAGTAATGCACAAGACATACGTACCAACAACGTAACGAGCTGTAGAAGGTCGGCCACAGTTGACGGAGTTGTGGAGGGACGTGCTGGTTGTGGAGGAACTAGTACAGTATCCGGTCGCACAACATAAGGATGCGAGTACTTATGATGGCCTCTTAGGAAGGTTGGATCACTCTCACAACCATTCTCAGCCAATTCCCAATCAGCCCTATTCAACACAAGTACCTTTTCTTCCCTTTCAGTCCAATGTGCAAGAACAGGTTTAGGGTCATAAACTATGAGAGTATGGTTCTTATCTGAATGACATTGAGGAAAGTCATGAGAGAATTTCTGATATGATGTATCCGTGAGATCTTTCTGCTTGTACCCAAGTTGGCGCATTACACGGCGAGGGTTGTGCATAACAAATCCTTTAGGGTGAAATAAAGGTCTGTTGTAAAATGAAACATTGTCACCCCTTTGTAAGTGAACTCCTCTAGCATTCCTATACGGGTCAAACACAACGTCTTCCACAGCCACCGAGTCCAAATCCATCCTCATTGCAATTAACCGTTTCTTTTTATTGGGCCTCTAGGTATTGTCGAAGTAGTATTTCTTAGCTAGAGCCTTATTATGTTCATATCCACGGACAGTCTTCAATCCTTTATACCCTACGAACAAACTTCAGAAGTGTTCATAAGCCCACACATGTGCCCATGAAAAATCGTTTCAATGAAATGTGTAAGAAAAAAAAAAGGGAAACTAATAAATTTAATGATAACGATCAAAAAATAGGTTCTCTATACCTGAATCACAGTGAAATTCCCATTAAATTGACGTGATTTTGCCTTAGAAGCTCGACGCATTTCTGCCAAAAAATGTGCCAAGAAAGCAGTACCCCAAGAATACTCATGAACCTTTTCCAACGGATCCAAGTATTGTAGGAGGTTCATATGCACCTTATTACCATTTGCGTCAGGGAATATAGCGGAGCCCAATATGAACAACATATAAGCAGTGGCACTTTGCTGAACTTGTTCGGGAGTCAATACTTTGTTCTTCGTATCCCCAAAAAATTCAAAGAGTTTGATGAATGTGATAGTCTTTGTCTGGGAAGTCCTTGTCTTGTACAAATTTTCCAAAGTGGTTTCCTTGTTCCATCCAAACAACCTTTCAGTGAGCTCATAGATCTTGTCCTTTTCTAGGTCCTTAGAGTCATCTCCTACCTTAAAGGCTTTCCCAACAACCTCTAAACCTATTATCCTTTAGACATCTTCATGGATAATGGTCATCTCACCAAAAGGAAAATGTATGGTGTCAGTTTCAACATAAAACCTCTCCAAAAATCAGTTTGATGTGACGGTATCAGGGTCCACATAATTCTTTATCGCAGGATACAACCCAGATGCTTTGACTATTGCCTTAACAGTCGCACACTCATCCTTCAAAGTCCATACATCCGATTGTTGATGGAGGCTAACACGGAAGGCTTTCTTGTGGTCCTATAAAAACACACCAAACTTAGTTGAATTCACTTGATTGCAGTTAAATATTGTAATAACAAGATGGAAACGTCTTACATAAGTTTGATAGATCCAACGAGCCCAAGAGTCTTTGTAGGAAAATAAGAGTTGCGGGTTTTTCGGTTGACCCCAATGTTTTCCATCAACGAGGTCTGTAATGATGTCATCTTTATCAGGCAGGTGGGCTGGGGGCGCCTTTTCATCATCCTTAGAGGATTCAACTCTGACATCAGCTGCTTGTGAGGATGAGCCACCATCTCATTCGGGTACAGGCGTAGTTTCTCGGTCATCATCATCATCATCACTACTGGTTGAGTCCCTTATAGGTTGATCCCGAATTGTTACCTTAGCAGTAGCCGGATCAGGACGACTAGGTCGAGAAGACTTACGTTTTGGTTGTAAAACAGCTTTACCTTTTCCTTTGTCCTTTTTTGATGCTTTGGACCTATGTTCCAATACGTTAAACTGAGTTATACACTGGACGCCGGCATAGAAATGAAACCAAATATGAATGCCAGTAATCGAACCGGCATAGTAGGAAATTATAAATTACATGCCGGTTTTATTGAATTCTATACAGGGAATAACAAGTCCAAGGAAACCAAACCGGCATAGTTTTTAAAACTATCGAGAATGCCGGAACAAATGCCGGCATTGTCAGACATATTTATGAGGATGCCGGAACTGTGTGATTTTTGAACAGAGTTTTTAACAAGGCAAGCAAATAAATACGGCATGGTATTGATCAAATATACAATGCTGGGACTCGTAACCGGCATACAATTTGACTAATTTATAATGCCGGCAATCTCATGCAATACAATCGGGATTGAAGACATAAAATCCGGCATGATTTTCAAATTGAATTCTACCGCGAACAGAACAGATTTTCAATTGACTAGACTGCAATTTCAAATTATAACTGTGGTGTAGTGTAAAGACTAAACAAGAAATGATGACTTTTTGTTATATATTATGGGATAAACCCTAAAAATAATTCAATTCAACAAATACTTCACTTACCGCATCAAATTTGTTATGCTCGCCTCACCCACAGACTCTTCAAGACTTTCTTGCGATTCATCTACATGTATTTGTAGACTGGGTTTTTCACGAGATTTGCGAGGACCCATTGTATTTGGTATGGAAGATGAAATAATATGGAGATTGAATAATTTCGTAGACAAAACTGTCACTTAAATAGAATGAGAAGTTTGTAACCGATGCATTAAGGATTTTGTAACAATATAATAAATGGGTTAAAGTGGTTTGTAACCGTCAAACAAGTGGAATGAATGAGTTTCAAATTGTAACCGTCAAAATGCCGACATATATACATGAAACTATTCAATGTCGGCATTCATACAATATGTTTAAATTGTCAATATGATGCCGGCTTAATATTTGGTGCACCGTTCAATGTCGGCGCCTGCACTTAAAAATAATTTGGTGTATTTATCAATACCGGTATGTGAAAGAAACTTGATGAAATAAACAACATTAACCACAAACCAAAGAAATTTCATATTAATCATAAGTAAATAGACTTAAAAGCATTAAACACTTGAAAAACCTTACACATAAAATGAAAGATCTCAAGCTAATTGCAACTAACATCATTTCTTGGTACGAGATTCAACAAACAAAGCGGCTTCGAAATTCCTAAAAGGATCTTTTCTCCATTTGTTGTATGCGGCATGAGCTTGAAACCTATTATCTTAGTATCTTGCGAGAAACTCGTTGTATTTGCGACATAATTTTATGAGGGAAGTAGTCCGATGCGATACAAACTCATCCCCGTAAACTATTTTACGTTTTTTGCACTTAACGTCCACGAATTCCCTCATATAAGGACCATCCGCAACAAGACCCAAAAAAAGGTTTGGAGGGAGGTGATCTTCCGGGAAATCCGATACTATGTTGTAATTTTTGATCCATTTGGTTTCTTCCTCAACATCCGCTTCAATCTTCGCTTGTTTTACACGTTCGTATATTCTCGTTGTTTCTTCGCGATAGTAATCTTCCTTTGCTGCCTCTTCTTCTTCTCGTTTCCTTATAAGTATCTCTTCTTCCATTGCGGCAATTGACTTGGTGGTTTGGTCCTTCCTTCTAAGTTTTTCTAGTATCATGGGAATTGAGTTGGTGGTGGATGATGATTGATTCCCTACTGGAGTTGAGTTTTTTTTTTCATACAAATATTTTCTGAAATCGGTAGTGGGTGAGTTTTTTTCCATCATAGAAATGTATCAAATGCAATAGGTGTAGCCAATTTAAATAGACAACTACATAACGGCTCTTTTCCACTTTATGGTACCGGCATTGACGGTAACCTCAAATCTACGCCGGCAATGTACTTTACAGGTTTATAGTTTGAAAAGATAGCCGTTGGGAAATGAAACTTAACTACCGGCACTGACCTATGGTTTACGTGGATGCCGGAACTCTGAACCGAAAATGTAGAGTATCAAAAGTGTGTGCCGGAAATACGTAAATTGTACACAAAAACATACAGAAATTATGCACCTACTACTGGCATTCAAATATATATTAAGTCTATGTCGGAAGGGTATTACGGGTTTACATAGATACCTACCCACTAAAACACCTAATAGAATACCCTAAAAACCTAAGAAATTACCACTAAACTATCAATATTCTTAAGAAGAATCCGTTTCCGATTCACCCAGCTGGTGGAACTCCGTGACTTTGGTTAAAATATGGTTGGCATTGGCTTCAAACAAGAATGGTTCTCCTTTTTCTTATAAGTAATGCGTTTTCACGGCTTCATGCTACAAAAATAATGCACACATTATGGTTGTTACATACGAATTCCAAAATAGTGAATTATGTCGAATTAATCATAAAAATACTTACAAGTTGTTGAGGAGACAATCTATTGCGGTTAGCTTGATAAATCCGGTGTTTCAATTTTAGATACTCAACCACGGCATTTAGGATGATGTCGTGTCATTCCTAAATTTGTTTAGCACTTCTTCCTTTTGGGTTACCATAGTCATGAACAAATTTGTTAAAAATCTTCAACCACATGGAATCCCGCGTGCTGTTATCTATAATTGAAGGACGAGTTTCGGCATACCATGCTTGGGTGATTGCTAAATCTTCCTCCGAGTCGAACGATGCCATTTGTTGAATATGGTGTTAGGTACTATACTAAGTTATTTATAGATGATTATTATAGGGTGGAGGCTGAAGGAGATATATAAGAAAACAATGGTTTTTGACTTTTGGGTCCAAGTCTTAGCTCTCTTTATATAGTGAGAAACCTCAACGACTAGATTTTTTGAAAATAACCAAAACCGGAATTGATGTCATTGTGAACAACTATACCAGTACTAAATTCCGGTTTTGATTTCCATAAGCTTACAATGCCGGTTTGCATTCACAGAGATTCGGCCAAATATGTAACTTATACCGGCATTGAATCTTCAGTATCGAACATGCCGGTATTGGTGAAATTCAAAAAAAAAACGGCTAGTTTTTTTTGAAAATAAGACCGTTGGAGAATCATTTGTATATAATACCTCCATTCCTTGGTGAAAATCTATACAAACCACACACAAAATAACAAAAATCCTTCTCTCAACAAATCAAGAACGGTTAAAGCTTCACAAGCGATGGGAGATTCATCATTTAGCTCTATTTGCAAAGTAAGTAGATTAATCATTACTAACAATACAATCTTCACTACCATGACGCATAACTAATATAATTTTCTATTAAAGAGTCATCATTGCAAGTGTAAAATTTTTAAGTCACCATCTTATCTAGCAATGGACTGCCCTTTTATTTATTCAAAGTGCAGAAGCTGTGATGGGACACGCCGGTTTTGGATTGCAAAAACTGATGATGCTGAAAATGGAAGAATGTTTCTAAGGTGTTTGAATCACCCAAAGTGCGATGAGTTTCAATGGTTTGACAAAGCTGTTGAACTAGCAGAGTCAAGAGAAAACCACAAGGGCCAATGCAAGCCTATCGATGGGTGTGATGGGTGTTATATGAAGGGAAAGGAATATGTTGAAAAAGAAGAAGAACAAGTGAAGATGATCCTTGACACCCCAATCCCAGACGATGTCTTTGAACAGATTCGGGAAAGGCTCAAAGGTTCCGCAATTGTTGAAAAGGGATGGAAATAGATTATCTCTAACAAAGTGCAATCCATTGAATGTTTTTTTATCATGTTTTAATTTAAAGTATCCAACCCAATGTAATAGATTACTTAGGAATGAAATCATAGAGCATTTGAAACAAATTTTTAGAAGCGTACCAGCATTGATTGAATCGACATACCTATGCCGGTTTTCTGTCAACAATGTAGGAAATAGTAAAATTATAATACCGGCGTTGAATTTTAAAATATCACCATGCCGGTAGTTGTCAAAATCTATACAGGAACATGAAATTTTTTAACTTCTTGTTCCGGAATAGAATTAGAGACAATTTCAATGCCGCCACTTTAAAGACGGAATTGAATTATAAATTTATAGGATGCCGGTATAAGTGTTTTTAATCTTTCACTAGAAATCCAGACATGTTCAACATAAACCAGACAACTGGATTCTTCTTAAGTGTTTTTAATCCAGGTAGCATAAACAAAAAGCAAACCAAATAACTAAAGAGTTAACACATTAAAATAACCACCCATTGTTCAAACGAAAACAAGTTTAATCGAGACATGTTCAACACAATTAGAATAACCACCCACTGTTCACTTGGTATTTAGTTTCTTTTTGGCGGGCACCTTCCTCGTTTCTCCAAACAAATATTTTGCACTAGGGTTGGTTTCTTCAATTCTATCAAGATTTTGCTCGACTTCCTTGATTTCTTCAAGGGATAGCACCACTCCTTCATCGTACTTGCAACCAAACACCTTCTTCAAGTTGCGAAGCCGACGGCGCTAGTTTAATACATAAACACATAATTAATATATACTAATATATAACATTATGTTGACATTAAACAACTAAGAAATTAATAAAACTTACTAGAAATCCAACAGTCTTATGAAGTTGGGCCGTCATAGGTGGTGGAGGTGTAGGAGTTTCAACAGGAGGTTTTTTCTGGGGTGGAACTTCAACGGATGGAGGGCGCACGACATACGGATGTGACCATTCCAGGTAATCTTCCATGTAGTCGTTATCAGCTTTATCACCACTTTCAGCAATCTCCCACTTACTAATATCTACCAAACGACGTGGCTCCCGATCCCTCCAGTGTGTTGGTTCCGGATCTGGATCATACACTACATGCAACTTGTTGGGAGTTGAATTTCACAGAGAAAGGTGAAGAAGATAATTATCATTAGAGGCCGACTCAAAACGTGATAGTTTGCTTATATTCATGTTGGCGCATCACACGGAATGGATCAGCCATGATATATCCTTTTGGGTGGAACAACGGCCCATTGTAAAATGCAACGTTACCAAACTTCACAAGTTCTATCCTCCTTATATGGGTCAAACACAATGTCTTATGTACTTATTTCTTCGAGAGCCAATCTCATCTCGATCAGTCGACTATTGTTATCGGGCTTTGGAATGCTGTTATACTCGAACTTCTTAGCTCTAGGAGCATCGGGTTCGGGATGGTCAATGGTCTTCAAGAAAGGGAAATTCTTGAACAAGGTTGGGAATTGTTCATAACACCACACCTATTTCAATGTGAAGCAGTAAATTTTTATTCTAAGTTCATGATGAATATATACATGTGAACAATATACATAAGAAAATAAGTTAAGAAAATATTTTTACCTGGAGTAAAGTGAAATTCCCGACAAATTGGTTTGTTTTAGCCAAAGAGGCCCTTATCATCTCCGCCATCAGATGGGCCATTACCACGGTGCCCCAAGAATAGATATAAACATCTTCCATAGTGGCTAGGTATAGTAAGAAAAAAATCCCATCGATGCTAACGATTTTGAACTCATATAGTTATTATTATCACTTAACAATCAGTGTACCATAGTGACATCTTCATGTTTAGAATCGAAAGCTCTATGACTTCATACTATATTTTGTTGTTTTTGCTTCATCATTCATCTCATGCGATAATCTAATATAAGTTTTTCGGATTTTGCAGAGAAGAATGGGGAAAAAGATTTAACATAAATTTGGAAGTCGCAAGAAATGCACTAAAGTCGACACTCGGAAATAAAGAAGCTGTGAACCAACTTAATACATATCCAAAGGCATATTTCATGGGATATGCTGTGCAATTCTCATTCAACAATGGTGAAGAATGGATGATTTCGCATGTGCTTTTAAGAAGAAGTGACTCTGATGCAAGTTGATGAGACTTTTTGAGTATGTCTGGGATCGTTTTTTAAATAGCTTATGTGTTATGAGTTTTGTATGGGTTTTTTCATCCTTCCTTGTCTTACAAGTTAGGGTTTTTCCCAAGTATTTTTTAAAGTATTCAAGTTATTGATTCATTTGGTCGAAATTGATCAATGAAATTTCATTTGTTAGACTTGTGCCAGTTTAATTATAATTTTATTTATAGTCGGAAACCAATAAGGTCTAGATAATTGTTAATTATTTACGGTCGTAATTCTTTAACATAACTAGAGGTCTAAACGATTTGTCATTTTTTTTCTTCCAAATTCATTAAATACTTTAGATTAGTTGGTTAGCAGAGCTATGTCGAGCGTAGAACGAGAAAAATCATGTAACTGAGTTAGATGATATGATATTAGATCATAAAAATATGATTCAGTAGACGAATACAATTGTGTAACAGTGGTGAAATAATCTAACAAACTTAAAGAAATCACATATATATTTCTAGTAATACAGCAAATGCTTACAAAAGATCATTTTTTTTAAAGAATACGACGTTGAAGACTTATTATCTCAATCTTGTTGTAGATAAGCAAAACTATATCTTGATTTCTAGTCTACTAAAGTCAAGTATCAGACTAGAATTAAATTGTGGCAGTTAAGTATCAAATATCACTGAATACCTTCGAAAACTCAAGATTTAAGAGAAAACGAAGACATTTCCGAGAATTTCATCAACAAAGAGGTATGTGAAGAATTAACTTATCCTATTTACTCAGTGCATCTACCAGTGTATACTATTAGACTATATGATATAATTTTAGTAGATTTAATATCACAAAAAAGAAATTTCAAGATCAAGCTTGGCTTGGCTTGTATAAACTCTCAAAATTTGAAGCAATGGAAGTTCATTGATGTTTAACAATCTTAGTCTAGAAAAAAATATTGTTTATAATTTTTCTAAATTGATTTTCGGAAAATTTCCCAAGCAAATAGTTCACGAATTGCTTTTAATATAGTACACGAACTTTTTTGAGTATATGTATCTACTATGTATACCTATGACCATTGAGAATATTTATGGATACGAATGATTGGTACATGTATACCTAGTATATATACCATTTCATTTTAGACATAGTTTTGTAGTCTTGAAAATTTAAAGGAAAAATACACGAACTGCTAAGGGTCACTAATGGGAAATAGAAAACAGAAATTTTCCAGCATAAAAACACTTATAATTGCTAAAAATGACTGTTTCAAGAGTATTCTAATATTAGTCTTTTTTCTCAAAAAGACTGCGGCTGGGATCCCTTTAATTTTTAAATTAATATCTTCCTTAAAAACTTCGATGATCTATACTGACAGAGACGAACGTTTTTATTTAACATATTTTATCAAAAAATGTAGATTGATTCTGCTGAATCCAAAGCTGATTCAATTGAATCAAAAACTATAAGCTGAATCAGATTTAACTTAACATCGACTTCAAAGTTTTATTAATCAAAATTAATCAAAAAATAAAATTGTTATGGACTCAAATTTTAATTTGTATTAAAAAGTGCTAACAGTTTAGAATTTTGACTATCTAAAATACGTTAAGCCCCAAATCTCAAAACTTCAAATGCTTAACTTTAAATTCGTATTACAAGCTTAACAACAAGAATGCTTCCACACTAAGTTGAAGGAAAGACTTCATCATTCATACCTTTATTTACTTACAAACTAGCTCTAATTATGTCCATTACCTGGGAAGCTCATCCTATGTTTGTATAAAAGATGTTAATGAACATTCAAGTTGTAATGAAAGTGTTAATGAACATTCAAGTTATTATCCCACTGGGGTATGTTAGCCTGTAATCCATGAAAATTACATGTATAGATCACATGAAAGACAACACAATCAAATCCATGTCACCGTTTACACAAATATGACAAGTCCAAAACAACAATATAGCCTTAAATAAATAAACAATACAGATGACCATTGTAATTGGCAGCATACAAATAACACCTTCAAAGTAAACTAAAACATATTTAAATGAACTAGCCGGAGGAAAGATACCCCGTGAAGAGAAAATAAACTAACCAAACGAAGGAAACTGACAACAAAAATGAAATTTCCTAATCCAGAAATGATTATGATCAACTTGAATGGTCATCAAAAGGAATATATATATATACAGTTACCAATATTGCACTTTACTGTATTATACAACCCAAGGAAAGAAAACAACAAGAAATAATATAGCTTAAATGGCCACATTAAAATTGTGTGCACATTAATATCAAGAAACATAAATAGATCTACACAGGTTCAAGGAACACTTAAATTATCCAGGAACCTCACACTTTAGTTATCATACCCATGTATCGTTGTACCCTTGACTGTATCTCAACAATTATTTTAAGGGTTAAGTGGCAAAATGCCCCAAAATCAACCCCTAAGTTGTGAAAGTGCCCCGAACGTTAGGAAAAAGATGAAAATGCCCCAAAATGTTATCAAAATTCCCCATTCTGTTATGTATTCCGTTTCAGATGGTTAAGTGGTCAAATTAGTAAGCATGTGGCCATGCACGTGCAAAAAATGGCATTTTTACCCTTTTGTCAAACAGGCTTCCATGCACGTGACATTTTGGCATTTTACTGAATTACGGAGATTACGACATGTGGCTACTCTAAAAGTTGGAAGGCTGGAGATGAAGAATTTAGATTTACCGAAATGGGGGTTTCTTTTTTAAAAATGACCATTGTGTCATATTAACTAGGATTGCGAGACGTGGCAAAGTGTCAAATCAACGACTATAAATTCCAACCGTTGTAGTAACGGTCATCTTGTTATCTCGCCTTTATAAATGGGAAATGGGAACATCCAAAAGAAAAAAATCAGTAAATTGGTTTATTTTTTATTTTTTTATAATGGCTGTTAGCTCAGGTGAGAAAATGAAAATGGTAAGTTCAATTAAAAAATTTACAAAGAAGAACACAGTTAGGGGTTAGTAGTATCTTCTTCGTCTCACTTTAATGTTTACTTAATTTGCAGGAACGTGAGATGTGCAACTAAAAAAATCATCAATCAATTGATTGTCCTTGGATCTATACAAGGTGTAAATTAGTTCCTTATAATGGTATTCAGAAACTTATAAGGGTCAAAGATGGTGCTAATTCATGGAAGAAATTCTTCTCTTGCCCTAATCCCATGTGTTCATACTTTGAATGGTTTGATGATGTAATTAAATCCATGGCACCTCAGTACAAAGGAGGTTGTAATGCTTGTGTTGGTGATCACAAATTTGTTGATTTTCCTTGGTCACAGACTCCTTGTATTAACCCCAAATGCAATTCAACTAAGTTGAGGAGGTTTAACATAGCTCAAACATCATGGAATTATGGTATTGGCTACCTAAAATGCCAAAAATGTGAATATTTCCAATGGGTTTATGATGCAATCTTTATGGAGAAACAAAAGCAATTTGATAATACTTAAGATCAAATTTGTGCACAATTAAAAGATAAAGCGAAGATAAAGTAAACAATTAGAAGATAAAGCACAACCAAAAATTAAATTATGTCAACTCATGTCAGAAAATGTTAATGTAATGTTATCATATTTGAAGTATTTTTCAATGAAATGAGCTGAATTAAGAAATAAAACCATGATTGTCTCTATACTTTTTAAACCCATAGATTCATATATAAAAGACTGCTAACACTTTCAAAACATAAACTGGCTACTAGTATGTCTGCCATTAAAAGATATAGGTCTATAAATGCTAAACGACATAAAACAGGAAGCCAACATTTCTATTGCTGATACTTAGAATTAGGATTTCTAACCCTTTTTGATCATGGTTCAGTAATGTTGATTATTTGGATAGAAATATTAACAGTACCATTATAAGTCTGGTTAAAACAGGGAGTAGAAGGTGTAGAAGAAGTAGATGGATGTGGTAACTTCCTTTTAGAACCAACCTCAGCTGCAAAGGAGGAGGATGGTGCAGTTGTCTTACCCTTTTTCTGGGAACCAGCTGAAGAAGAAGTAGGTGTAGTAGCAGATTCTTTTCCCTTTGACAATGATGGCACCTCAGCAGATTTCTTTGATGCAGATATTCTTGCAGTAGTTGGTGCAGACAAGGCCTTCCTCATCTTCTTTGTCGGTGCAGCATTAATAAAGAACTCATACCCATTAACAGAATACTCCATTCTAAATCATTCAAATTACAGATTTCTCATCTCCATTTTGAATATAATTCAAACAGAAATAAAGTGAAAAAAGAATGAGGTCAATCCGAGTTCGGACGAAGAAGTTACGGCCAAAAAATGTTTACCGAGTATCAACGTCAAGTAAGCATACGGGTTGGCAAACGAATTTTCGTATCCTGGAGCAGCATGAAGACGGGGTTTTCAAACTTAAGCCCCTAGATTTTGGTTTTAAATGATGTTATGCATACTTGGTATGTGTACCATGAAGTCCAAATATCCCGAACTAATGTTTTCAAACTTAAACATTTAAGAACCTTAAACACATATCAAGTTAGGTAGAAATGAATGATAATCAAGGTACATGGATCATTATAAGTAATCAAACAAGTAATAAAAAAATAAAACTTGCTCAAGTTTATAGACATACCTTTTTAAAAGAATCCAATCATCTTATCGAACATAATCTGTGTGCCCCAATACTTGTGCTTCCCTCACCGTATACATAGCAGGGCATTCCTTGGTGAGGACGCACTTACAACACAACTAAGTGAACACTATATTGCTCACTGATGAGCGCACAAGTGAGACACATTTTCACCCATAAATACATTAGTTGGGACTCATTTTTTCACTAATAAACTTGCTTGTATGTGTTTTTGGGCAATTAATATTTTTGGAAAAATCAGTTGAAAAGTTGTTATTTTCTCCCGGATGACACGTGTTATTCGGAATCCCACTGTTAGTTAAGATGCACCTCAATTACTAAGGGGTACCTCAATTTATAAGGGGCAACTTCTTTATTATTTACACCCTTGGCTATTCGGACGGGGAGTCCAATCTTCTTCACGGTTTAAACAACAAAAAAAGGCGGGGAAATATTCAGTTTCTGCGAGAATTTCTGGCGAGGATTTAGAAGAGTTTTGGTTAGAGTTTTTCACGGTATTTGATTGGAATTATCCTGTTTGACCAAAACAGGGGAGGTATATGGTCCATGCACATTAAAGAGGAAATATTTTTCTTAGGGAGTATTTATTATCGAGATTTTTCTGTTTTATCATTGGAAGTTTTGTGTAAGACAAGAGGAAGCTTAACTCTGTTGGGAACATATTAGCATCGTGATGGAGTGTGTTGGCTAGTAGTTGGCTTTGTTTCAAAGATAACGGGATATATACACACGTGAAAGAAAATAGGGAAGATGAGGATAACCCGGGATTTGTTTGTGGCAAGTGAGTGTTTTTTTGTTCTCTGCGAGGGTTTGAAACCAGCTGACCAAGTGAGAGAGATAAAAAAAATAAAGAATTGGATTGTTACATACGTGTGAAGGAAAATAAAAAGGAAAGAATATATTATCGTGGCTGGCAGAGTTAATGAGAATGATTCGGCAGTTACTGCAGTGTTTTTCCTGCTGCTGAGAGTTATAAATAGTCGACGGGAGTCAGGGGATGGGGGATGGAGAGATTGTGAGAAGAACAGAGTGCTTAGAATCGAGTTGCAGACAATCACCATTGCTTCGGTGAAGAAGAAAAGGAAGAACACAGAACATCACATATAAACAGCCGCAGAAACCGTTACCTATACTTTCAAATTCATTATCTTTGTAACAATTCTGTAACAATTGTTTTGGACTCGCAATAGTCTGTTAGTGTTTCTCTGTAATAGTGGGATTTGTAACTGTTATATCTGTTAAAAACGCACTGCTTTGTACCTTTTCTTCTTGCAAACACCTTTTTGAGCAATGAAAAATTTCTTTGAGTGTGCTTTCTCCATACGGAGCTAGAACCCATCTCTGGGATGACGGACGAAGCTGAATTTCATCATGTTGTAAATTTAATTAATTCCTTAATTACTATTTGCACTAATTTTTAATGAATTAATTATGATTTATATCAATTATTTGTTATTTTGTTTGATGTCGCATGCTTAGTTTTAATTACTTTTGATGCGTCATGCTCACAACTTACAACTAATGTTTTATGAAATCTACTTTGGCAAAGAATAGAGTTAATATTTCTTGTGTTTGGAGTTATAAATGTCAAGGATTAATTTCTAAAACCCATGTATATGAAAGACAGTGAAATCCTGAGTCCCAATATCTATCCATCCTGCTACTATTTTGTGTATATATTTTCTTATTTTTATTTATTTTCATTTATTAAACCTGAAATCAATCTCATCAAGTCTGAGTGAACGACAACCTTTCTTACCACTATATAAAATTTGATCACTCACCACAAGTGAGCTTTGGATTATCATGAAAGAGATCGCTTTTAGAACCTTTCACATCCAGTTCCATTTTTCCAAAAAACTTGTTAAGTTCCAACATCATGGATACTGCCTTCTCCATAGTCATGGAATTTTCTAGAAGATCATTCCTTTTCACACTCAAAGCATCATTGGCTTTCTTTGGTACCCACTTCTGAGTGCGTTTAGGAACAACCGGAACCTTCTTCCCATTACTCTCTTCAAGATTTCTCGGAAGATAATTGGATTGACTATTCTTTTGCAAGTTAGCCTTTTGCCAATTGGGAGCATCGGATCTTGTCTTCGTCTTTACAAAGTTATCCTTTTGATAATCATTATGATTGTGAAAAGGCTTCGTATGGCGTTTATAGGCAAAACTAGGTATATCACTATACTGATTTGTTTTCCTAAAGATTGGACATTCACAACCTGTAATGTTAAGGGGATTACTCTTAACATATGATCTTGGTTTCACAACTTCTTGTGATTCCCAAACAAGAATATCATGAAGTTTCTTATTCTTTATACGGAAACGACATCTCCTTTCCAGGTGACCTTTATTTCCGTAATAGTGGCAAACATAAGGAATGTTCTTACCTCGATATGTGTGTGCTGACTTTGGAGGTTGATATCCTTTTCTCTTTCGAACCTTAACTGCATGTGAAGGTATTTCACTTTTGCCATCAGTGGAAACCTTTTGTTGAGAAGAATCACTAGCCTTGACAAATTTTACCTCTTTGCTAATACTTGGAGCATCTATTCCCTTATATCCCAATCCTCGTGTATCATGATGATTTTTACTTTCTCCTAGCATAGTGGTTAATTTACTTGAACTAGTATTGAACTTTTTCAAGTCATCTTCCAACATCTTGATTTTATCAGGAGCAGCAGCTAAATTATCCTCAAGGCGTTGTTATCGAGAGAGAAAAGCGCATTCTCTGTCATCAAAACTTTCTTGCTAAGAGTTAATCCTTCTTTCAGTTTCTGCAAGTTTTTCTTCTAACAATAAGTATTTTTGATATACACGATCACATTCGAGTGACTTTCTACCCAGGTTTTCCTGGGTATCTTTGAGGACCGCTTCGCAAGAGCGATTCTGACCATAAAGACCACCGTAGATCCTTTTCAATTTCTTTTTTTCTCGACATATAGGAGTCAGAAGAGATGTGACATGAGAAGTTATAATTTTCTTGAGAAGTTATAATTTTCTTCTTTTTTAACGAATCCAAAAACCTATCATACTCTGAGACTTCCTCGTCAACATCTCTATCAATATCTGAATCACCTTCATCAGAAAGTTCATCCAACTGTCCTTCTAGGAGTGTTTCCCAATCAACAGTTTTTACATCAAGAGAATGTTTAGATATTAACTTATATGTGACAGTTCTCTTAAGTTAATCCAAGCTTTCATAATCATCTGGTAATTTCTGAACTTGTACGTTATTAGAGATAGACTCGTCCATAAGTTCAGATCGCTACAAGCACAGACTTATAAGGTCTTGAACGTGTTTGCCTACTCTGATACCAATTGAAAAAGCGGGGGTCTAACAACCATACCCAATATTTCAATTAGCAATCTGTATGGACAAAATTCAGTCTACTTTTCTAGAGAATCAACTAGACAGTTAGACTCAATCGATATAAAATATATCAAAGAGTTTATTATCTCAATCTCTCAATTTGATCTTTACTCGAGAAAATAGAATCTGCGAGTCTTTATCAAAGAGAGATAACTTGGATGGTACCAAAGACAAATATCCAAGTCTCAATCAATTTAAATCAACAACCAAAATGGTCGAATATTCTAATTGATTAAACAACGCACAACCTGTATTATTTCTATTATATAACAAAATATAATGCGAAAAATAAATAACACAGACACCAGAATTTTATTAACGAGGAAACCGCAAATGCAGAAAAACCCCGGGACCTAGTCCAGACGCCACAGACACTGTATTAAGATGCCACATACACTAGCCAACTCCAATCTAACTTCGGTCTGGACTGTAGTTGAACCCCAACCAATCTCACACTTATCCAAGGTACAATTATGTTCTTATGCCTCTGATCCCAGCAGGATACTGCGTACTTGATTCCCTTAGCTGAACTCACCCACAACCAAGAGTTGCTACGACCCAAGTCGAAGACTTTAATAAACAAATCTGTATCACACAGAAAATTCTACAGTAATAGATAAATTCGTCTCCCACGAATAAACCTACAAGTTTTTGTTTTATCTTTTGATAAATCAAGGTGAACATGAACTAATTGATGAAACCAGACTTATATTCCCGAAGAGTAGCTCAGATTTATCAATCACCTCACAATAGTATTAATCGACGCAACGAAGAAGATTATTGAGGAATCACAAACGATGAGACGAAGTGTTTGTGACTAATTTTATATCTTGCCTATCGGAGATATAAATCTCAAGCCAATTATTACAATTTTACTCGTACGATAAAAGATGCAAGATCAGATCACACAACTATGATAAAAATAGTATCGTCCTGGATTCACAATCCCAATGAAGTCTTTAAGTCTTTAACCTGGTTTTAGAAGAAGAAAACCAAAGTTTAAAGGAGAATCGACTCTAGCTTAGCAAACTAGTATCACACAGAATGTGTGGGGATTAGGTTTCCCAGTTGGTAGATTTATCCCTTATATAATCTTTCAAATCAGGGTTTGCAATCAATGTTAGCTTGGTAACAAAGCATTCAATATTCACCGTTAGATAAAAACCTGATTAGATACAAGCTAATATTTATTAACCTTTAGATCGAAAAAATAGCTTGTTATACATGCATGTACTACACGATTGTTGGCTTGTGAAAACCATAACCAAACTTGTTCATTATTTGGTTCAACACTAGTTAACCCAATGGTTAGCCAAATGATAACTTTCATATCAACCATATTCTTCTTCACCATAACTAGTCCAAATGAATCAAATGAACTAGTTAGAGAGTTGTTCAATTGCTTAGATATTTATGTACTACACAAGACACAATTGAAGCAAAAATGATGTGATTCACTCGAATCGATTCATGAACTATAAAGCCACGGTTTGCAATATCATTCCTTAGTTTATTATGATAAGTTCACAAACATCGTTTTTAGACAAAACCTACTCAAGTTCACGGACTGGGTTCGCGGACTTAAGTTCACGGATGGAGTTCACAAACTCCAGCAAAAATTCTCGGTCGAGAACTTCCGCCAGTTCGTGGAGTGAAGCTCACGCACTTCTCCGATTTCACTTGATCAACAAAGTTCGCAAACTTCGGTTCAAGCATTAAGGACTTATACATATATGTGTTACCACAACAATGCTTATGTCCTCCAATGGTTATATTGTCTAAATTATCATTTCAATCATTGAAACATTCTCAGAGGACGTTATGTAGTTGTTATTCATAAACTATTTTTCGTCAGAGCAATTTCCAAAATGATCGAAACGTAACATGACTTTTGTCACTAGGTAAATATGAACTTGGCTAAAGCGAAAGCTTTACCAACACATATTTCGAGAAATAAATAAGCGAGATATACTCAGCTCGAAATAACATATGTGTATATTCTTAGTCTATATAGTAATACGACTTTTTTCTCAAGATAAGAGATAGAGTAGATAGACTTTCGAGTCATAGATAAGTTCAAGTCTCCACATACCTTTTATTCGATGAAGATCCACTGGTTCCTTGAGTAGTCCTTCGTCTTGTATGATGATTGTCATGGAGTTCTTGAGCTCAACTACACTTTCTATCCTAGTCCGAGACTTTAGCTATAGTAGACTAGAAATCAAGACTTTATAGTTTTGATCACTAAGATTGACAAACATGCTTGAGATAGCAACGCATGCGAGTTTGACCGAGCAGTGCTCTAACAATTATGAGTACCCTGGAATGAGAAATAAATAAATTATATAAACTGGCGCTAACATAGGAGGTTGAGCCGGGGCCGTAAGGCCCCAGTGATACCTAGTTTATTAATAAAAATATGTATTTATTAGATTCATTAAATGAACATTTATCATGAAAAATTAATTAATCATTCATCATGAGCAATTAATAGGACACTAATTAATTAAGTATTTATAATGGTTAGATGAAAAAACCACGGCCGTAGATTTATCCCTCCTAGATAAATCTCGACCGCTCTTTATGTAGGCCTAACTCTGATTTGTATTCAAGATATAGAAAATAACTTTGATAACCATATTAAAAAACTTAAGATTAAAACAGTTCAATTTACATAGTGGCCTGCCTGTTGCGACCTGGACTCCCCATTTTGGTCTACATAGATGTTCTCTTTTCTTATCCAAAAAATAAAAATGACTAGCAGTTAGGGACACTCTACCATACTTTTTTTTTTTTTTTTTTTGATACCACACCATTGTCAAGGATAAACTATCCATCCATCTGTTTTGCAAAATGCCAATGTCATGTTGCAGCATCTTGAATTGATAGTATGAGAGTTTTTGTTTGTTTGAAAAAGGCAAAGGTGAAATAAAAAATAAAGGGTGTCAAGATAGCACCTTCGAAAGATACAAAAAGAGATTAGCGAAGCGCTTAGAGAGCTTACAACAAACCTGTTCTCTAAACAAACTTTCCCAATCAAAAACAAAATTATCAAACTTCAGATTTCTAAAAGATTCAACATAAATGAACCAACTAAGAAGCAACACTTCGATGTCTACAATAAGAGAGTAAGACTCACTTGTTTCCTAGGAATCAAAATGTCGTTCCTTTCCAACCACACAACCCATCAAATAGCTAAAGGCAAGCAATATCTCAAGAAAACAAGAGGCTTGATAAATACCTTCAATTTCCACTTCCATAGGAATTCGAGAACGGACGTTGAATGAGCCCAAAAAATGCCCAGCTGATGTAAAAGATGATCCCAAATCCGCCAAGCGAAAAGACAATGGAGAAACAGGTGTTCCACTGACTCCTCACTGTTCTCGCAAACAGGACACACATTCACCACTACCATACTTCTGCTTGACAACATGGAAAGAGTTGGCACCACTTTATTAGCTGCTGCCCAAACTAGGAAACTAACTTTGAGAGTTCGATCAACGCTGTCTTATAGACTTGCATAGATCTTAAGGTAATGCAGATCAGAGTGTATTTAATTTGTAATTAGTCCAAGTTGGAAATATATGTAAATAATACATATATTCTCGCAACAATGCTTAAAAAAAAAAAAAAAAAAAAATCTTCTCGCATCAAATACACCTCGCTCGACACACAAAGCATAGTATGATCAGACTTAGTCGCTTATTTCAAAATCACAAAAGGTACAATAAAGTCCACTCCAAGATGAAAATCACAAACAACATTCAGGAAGTTCCTATTAATAATCAATCTTGTGTAGGGAAGAAACCATTAACCGTAAATCCACCATCGACACAAATGACTTGGCCAGTGATGTATGAAGCACAAGGGAGGCACAAAAATGCCACGAGAGATGAAACCTCATCTGGGTTCCCAATACGCCTCATAGGAGTTCTAGCTTTGACATAGTCCTCAACCCCTTCTACTCGCCGAACAGATCCTGCAAACTCGGTTCTAATAAACCATGGTGCTACACTATTGGCCCGAATCTTATCTTTCGCCCATTCACAAGCAAGGTTCTTTGTGATTTGATGAATCGCTCCTGAGTCAAATACAATATAAGTTATCTTTTAACAGCAATGAGACTTGCATGCAATTTGTTTTTTCTTTGAAAGAACTTGCATGCAATTGATTAATATGGTTTCCAAGTATGGTGTGTCTTAATTAGAATAATCAAAATTTAAATATGTACCACTACATGCGGCATAAGTGGACGCCATTGGTACAGCAACAACGCCAGCAACGGATGTAATGAAGACAATGCTTCCTGAATCAGAGGCTTTTAATAGAGGGTGAGCCAGTTTTGATAAATAGTATCCAGAGTCGAACTTAGTAGCCATAACTTTTGCGTCATCCGCATTTGTGTAATCCACGGTATGTTTGTACACAGCTATTCCAACGTTGTTAACCTATGTCATACATAATTCTCTCATAGTTAAGTTAACTAGGATTGAAACCAGGATTAAAGGTAAAAAGGGGCAAAAGCCAACAATCCACAGAATGAGACAACAATGAATAAAAAATAGCAAACTTTTGAATATACACACTATTAGTTTTAGGAGCCAATTCGGAAAAAAGGCCAACAACACCTCTTTGCCAGTACTTAACTCCGCAAAATATTTTGTTAGCCAACAAAGAATTGTAGACACTTACAAGGATGTTGAGTTTTCCCTCAAAAACTGATGAAACTGTCTCGATTAACTTCTCTCTATCAGCCGGAAGAGAAGCATCACTGACTGAACCACTTACTGTATAACCTTTTTCTCTCCAATTTCGCAAGCACTGTTCAATATCATTTTCATTTCGGGAAGTGATATAAACAGCTGCACCAAATCCAGCCAACTCCTCGGCTATAGCGTGCCCAATCCCTTTGGTTGCACCAGTGACAAGGGCTGTCTTTCCCTTAAGAGACCATCTAAGACTTAAATCACTACTACTTTGTGTATCAACCATGTTTTTCTTTGCGACTCTAATTAATTTGTATTTGCATTGATTCTCACTGAGTTTATATACAATTTGATTACCACCGATAATTACGAAGTAACAAAACTTAAGATAGTTGACCGTTTGGTATGCGAACAGTACTAGTCGGTCATCGGGCTAACTTCAGTTTTGATTTGTTGGTCCAGGCTGGTTAAATTGTTTAATCACTAGAAAGCGAGTAATATTTCAAGATCTAATTGATTACAATTTTTATTTTTATTTTTATTTTAAGGTTTCCTTACCGTCTCATGCGCCTAATGATTGCCCTGATGCGTCACAGAGAGCTACTCATCTGTCTTTTTAATTTTCTTTTGCTGTAGATGTTTTAAATTAGTTAAGCTCTATCTTCCGCGTAAAGGGTCTCCATAGTACTTCAATTCAGCAGCTACTTTGGTGGGCTGGAGATTTAACTTACATTTGAGAAATACTGTTTGAAACCTCTCATACTACTGTAGAACATAATCCAGAGATACTGTTAGTATCTGAAAACCTTACTTTCGTTGGTATCTGAACATACTGTTAGTATCAGAAATTCTATACTACTAGAGAATGAATGCAATTGGTGTCTGAAAACCAAGGAAGGAGCCATGATTTATTGTTTTGGGGACAAATATATAGTTAAAGTAGCAATGGCGTAAAAGCAGGCGACCCAAGGCCACGAACTATTTTAGGCTGTTTTTTTTTTTTTTTTTGAATGATGTCACCAAGATACCCAATATGTTATAAGACGTTTAAATTATGGAAATGGATCATTTGTCCAAATATTTTTAAAACATGGCTCAAATGGATGAGTAAAAATTAGTATATGGATGAAATGGACACCAAAAAAATACCAAGGATAAAACTGGATTCATCCTGACTTAAACTTAAAAAATATCAAGGATGAAACTGGATGCATCCTGATGTAAATTATAAATAAAAAAAATATATTTAAAAATGGGTAGGATGAAACTGGTTACATCCTGGCTGTTTTTACATTTTTGTCCATTTAAACAGTATCAAAATCTAAATATCCTTTTCACCCAGGAATTGTTAATTTTGGTCTTTTTAACCAATTTTGTGTTTAAATTAATGATTGGATATTATATTTTGATATTTTTCATTTCTTTCCTACGTTTTATATATACAATAAATGCATATTATCAGTAGTTTCTAAAGTAAGTATAGTAGATGATTTAAGGCTCTTTAAGTAATATATGTAGCTTTGTGCCTTCTGAAAACTTGACTTCCGTTTATTTTTGGTTTTAGATACTCCGGAGATACTGTTAACCCGCTTCTACTGAGCTCATAAAACTCTAGAGTAGTATATCAGCTGGGAAGCAAGATTGTTGCTCTGTATTAATTTTCTCCGGCTTGCCTTGCTACAATCGAGTAGTACAACTAGCCTATTTATATGCTTTGTTAACCGAACTTCACCAACACTATTTCTCTAGATATTTTTTTGGGAAAAATATCTTTTGGTCCCTTTTTAGGTGGGCCCATGTCTATTTAGTCCTTTGGTCAAACACATTTTACTGTTTGGTCCATAATTATTTAAAAATATAAAACAGACAAAAATACCCTTCCGTGTTTTTTTTGTAGCAGTTTTTTTATGCAAAAAAAACAGACTTCATTCCCAGGAATGAAGTCCATACAAAAAGCTAAAAAAAACAGACTTCATTCAGAGGAATGAACTCCATACAAAAAGCTAAAAAAACAGACTTCATTCCAGGAATGAAGTCCATACAAAAAGCTAAAAAAAACAGACTTCATTCCCAGGAATGAACTCCATACAAAAAGCTAAAAAAACAGACTTCATTCCAGGAATGAACTCCATACAAAAAGCTAAAAAAAAACAGACTTCATTCCCAGGAATGAAGTCCATATAAAAACCTAAAAAAAACAGGCTTGAAGTCCATATAAAAACCTAAAAAAACATGCTTCATTCCAGGAATGAAGTCCATATAAAAACCTAAAAAAACAGGCTTCATTCCAGGAATGAAGTCCATATAAAAACTATAAAAAAAAACAGACTTCATTCCAGGAATGAAGTCCATATAAAACAGCAGTAGGTGAACTCATCTTCGTCTTCATCTTCATCTTCAAAACAAAAAGCATCAGTTCTTGATTACATATCAAAATCACAAATCAAGAAAATAAAGAGAAGAAGAAAAGAAAATAGATCAATACTAGCAATCATCATCGTATTTATCGTCTACATATCAAGAAAACATTTGTATTAATCATCACCGACATGAGTTCATCTTCATCAACACGCCATGGATACATGAGCAGGAGCAACAACAACATATTTGGCTCATCATCAAACAACAGCCGCAACAGATTTTGTTCGTCTTCAACACGAGTTCATCTCATTAACACGAGCATCAAAACATCATTCTTCATCTTCATCTTCAAAATCTTAATTTTCAGATCTAAAAAAAAATGAGAGAGAAAAGAAGAAGAGAGAGAAAGTAAATCTGAAAATGATTCCATCTCTCTTACCTTTTGACTATACATATGGTCATTATCCAAAAGGGTATTTCTGACACTACATGGTGACATTTACATCATCCATGACATCAGTATAGGACCAAACTATAATTTTTAGGACCAAACAATAATTTATATTACCAAATAGGACCAAACAGACATTTGACAGGGTCAAATGGACTAGACTCATCCTAATATATTATTCATAGGACCTAATGGTATTTCCTACTTTTTTTTTTTCTATTCGAAACCAACTCACTCCATCTTGTTCACGTTACAGGACTCAGTTAGACATATATGTAAACACACCAAGACATTGACTCAGTTAGACAAGACACTACTACACTTTCTTGACCACTTGTTTCCTACACTTGTTTAGAAAACAATTCCTGCTAGAACAAATTAGCAAATTATTGGCGGATGACTATTTGTATCAACACAAATTTGGTTAAAAAGACCAAAATCAAAATTTTCTGGGTGAAAAGGACAGTCAGATTTTGATACTGTTTAAGTTGACAAAAATATAAAAATAGTTAGGATGTAACAAGTTTCATCATGCCCATTTTCAAATACTTTTTCTTATTTTTCATTTACACAAGATGTATCCAGTTTCAACCTCGTTATTTTTTAAGTTTAAGCCAGGATGAATCCAGATTCATCCTTGCTAAAAAAATTTTGTCCATTTTACCCATAAATTTTTTTACTCGTCCATTTGAAACCGTGTTTTAAAAATATTTGGACAAATGACCCATTTTCCGTTGTATCAAGTGTTTTAATTGTGAATCTAAAACACATGCACAGGGTTATTTGTCAAATGACTTTATAAACAGTTTGACTTAACTGTTTTTGACGGGTCATTTTCCAACCCTTAATAATTTAGATGTTAGGTACCGAATTAATGTGTTGGACATTTGTTATATACCGAGCTTAAAGTCCTTTTTCTTTTGATTGGAAGGAATGATGCACACAATGTTTACGGGAAATAAATAACAAGTACACAAATAAAATAGGAAAAAACATAAAGCCTAAGAAAAACCTACAATAACCTAAAAAGAAATTAAAAAAAGAAAAAAGAAAGAAAAAAAGGAGAAAAACCAAGTCCAAAAGACGAGTCGAAAAAAAACATAATAAGGTACTTTATGGTTAATTATCAAGAAACTTTACCAAGATTGCAATAGCGCAACTCCCATTTACCAGTAACACTGCAAACCCCGTCATCCATGAGCTTGGGATTGATCACTCTTCTACAAATCTGTCCAGCTATTGAATGTTTTAAGGACTAGCAGTCATGGAAGAAAAAGACTAGAGCATATCAAGAATAGAAAGATTCCTTTGTCTTTTGAAAAACCTTTTCCCCAACGGAGATTGTTTCCATATAATATGTTTTATGTATTTTTAAATTTATTGTTTATTTAACCAACTTCTATTTTTCTTTTGTGATTGCGAAAATTAAGTCTTTCGCGAAACAACATGATATTGAAATCTATATTGGTGTCACACCTTCAAATGCTCCAAGCAATTTTTCGCGAAGATATAACCCGGCAATACAGTGGTTCAGTGATCTCTTATTACCCAATGTATTTCAGCCTTATAAGATTACACCAATGTAATCAGCCAACTCTTCCAAGAGTATGCAACGGAAGACTAACTTAGATTTTCTCTACCAAACAATGTAGCACATACTACAAAGAGGTTCTTGACATGTTTATGCTTCACAGAATTGGGGGAGTATAACAAATCAACATGAAACCAAAGCCAAACGCATAAGCCAAAAAAACTCACTTTTATTAGCTTAAGGGGAAGATACAAAAACGTCCAACCAATGGACTTTACAAGCTTATTCTCTAAGCCTATGCAGCAATCACTCTCTACTTCCTAAATGGTTCCTCAACACTCGAACTATTGAACAACTCGTTTACAAGGGTTCTCTGGCTATTTATAATGCCAAGAACCAGGGCCAATCTGTATGCAACTCTGTTGCACGCCCCATGAACGTCCATCTGTTCATGGGCAGTTCCCTAACTTCCAGTTTCACTTTTTAACTGCTAGCTTTAGTGTTGGCTTGCTCCATGGCGCCACACCTGTCCTCAACGGTTAGGATATGCCAAACTCGGTTATAAAGCACTTTATAACCGTCTCTAACTTGCTCGCACGCTCGGCACACTTTAACTCAAGTCCCGCAACATCGCCACTTGCAACTCAGCTTGCACTTTCACCAATTACTGCTATTATGGCGTCGGATGCGCTATTATAGATTGCATTGTGAACTTCTCATTTGAATGCCATCATTCAAGTATTATGCCAACTGAGTCTTGACTTGATTAGTTACATCTCCATGTTTCATATGCATCACTTGCATCTCTTTTAACGAGCAACTATCACCAATGGCGTGTTTGGCCTCACCATTGATGCATATGCATAGTCTAAGTCTTGGCCACAACTTAGAACCATGCCAAAGTCATTCCATGACTTTGAATCTCATCCTTTATTCCTTCCTTAAGCTGGTCTAACTCTGAATAAGGATACACAACACTATCGCATAATATTGTCAATGCCAAGTAACCTTTCTTGTCTTAGCCATTTTGGCGCTACATCGTCGGGCATGCAGCTCTATCTTCCAGGTTACCATTTCCGTGACGCGCCATGATTATGCGTCACTATGCGGACCGTCATAATTGGCCATGTTAGACTTATTGTGTTGGTGACCAATGTACGGTGTTCTTTCGAAGATGTAGCCCCAACCCTCATCAAATGAATCCTCGATTGTGATAATGCGCCCACCATCAAAAATCAATCAGTAGGAGGACCACTATTTCCTGGATACGTCGTCGTGACAATTCTACCATTCATGAGGTGACTATAAGGACACATAAATCCATCATGATAGTTCTATCGCGAGCTGAGGCGTTCATCTTCCATAACTTGTTTACGGACTGTTACATACTGCTAGTATTAGTAGACTTCTCACTGGGATCTGGAGGAGAACTGAAACTTTCTAGTTTACTGAAGATTTACATTAGTGTAAATTATACAAAGAATTTTTTATTATTATCTTTATTTTGAGACTTATCGCGTTACACTTGACGACACAAACGTGTCCAACACCAGATCACTTTAGGGATCTCGGCGATTTCTATCGAGGTTGGATGGGAGTCTCGCAAAAATGTATGAAGCTGAGGATCGAACCCATGTCCAACCCCTTTATGGGGTTCGCTACCTGTGATCTGTGTGTCGAAAAAAGAGAAGAACCTATTTGTCGAAAGTACACCAAAATGAATATCTAATTATAGACCGATGAAGTGGCGGTTAATTTCTTTAAATTCCACCAAAAATTTATACTATGGGAAAAATATCGTTTGGTCCATTTTTAGGTGGGCCCATGTCTGTTTAGTCCTTTGGGAAAACACCTTTATTGTTTGGTCCATAATTATTTAAAGATATTAAATGGACCAAAGTACCCTTCTGTGTTAATTTCTACTTAATTTTTTGTAGCAGTTCATTCTTCAAAATGAACTCCTGTTAACTTCTACTTATTTTTTCAGAAATCACCTAAAAAACCATAGTTCATTCCAGAAATGAACTCCATATAAAAAGCTAAAAAGACCAGAGTTCATTCCAGAAATGAACTCCATATAAAAACCTAAAAAAACCAGAGTTCATTCCAGAAATGAACTCCATATAAAAGGCTAAAAAAACCAGAGTTCATTCCATAAATGAACCCCATATAATAACCTAAAAAACCAGAGTTCATTCCAGAAATGAACTCCATATAAAAACCTAAAAAAACAGAGCTCAGTCCAGAAATGAACCCCTGCTAAAAATCCATAAAAATCATAGTTCATTCCAGAAATGAAATGCAGCAGCATCATCTTCGTCGTCTTCAACAGCAGCAGCAGCATCAAACCATCATCTTTATCTTCAACAACATGATCAACATAATCTTTATCATCTTCAACATCAACAACACATCATTATTCATCATTCTTTAACAGCAGAAGCGGCATAATGAGAGAAAAACCATACAAATATTCATCGTCTTCATCATTCTTCAACATCAACAACAACTTCATAATTCGTGTTTGATAAAGAATATCAACACGGGCAGCAAAAACATCATCTTAATCTTCAAACAACATCATTAAACATAATCTTTATCATCTTCAACAACAACAACACAACATTTTTCATCGTCTTCATCATTCTTTTACAGCATGAACAACATCAAAGGAGAAAAACCATACAAATCTTCATCATTCTTCAATATCAGCAGCAACTTCATCGCTTTTCAAAACAACATCAACAACAAACATCGTCTTCAACAACGTCATCAACATCATCTTTATCATCTTCAACTACAACATCATCATCTTCAAAAAAACATCTCATCGTCTTGGTTGCGTTCAACAGCAGCAAAGAAAAAGAAATTCGAGAGGAAAGAAAAACTAGATCTGAAAAAGAAGAGAGAGAAACCGGATATGAAAAATGAGATATTTTGCTATTTATATTTGTATATATATATATGGTCACCCTAGGACCAAACAATTACTTTCTAGGACCAAACAATAATATAAGGGCATTTATGCTACTACAAGATGACATTTACATCATCCATGACATCAGCCTATGACCAAACCATAATTTCTAGAACCAAACTTTAATATATTTTCCAAAAAAGGACCAAACAGACACATGACTGGGTCAAAAGGACTAGACACTCTCAAATATATTATTCCTAGGACTATACGGTATTTCCTACTTATATTTTTTTGTGGTCCATATTTGGATTAATTTCCCATTTTGATACATAAGTGTATTAGGGGTATCAATTTACCCAAAGAACCAAAACTCATATAAGATAACGCTGACCGTTTTTTAGCAACCTATGGAAAAAAAGTAGTTAGTTGTGTAACACTGTAGCAGAGCCTCTTTGCAGTTTATTTTTTGCACCATTGTGAAGGAAAAACTATCCGCGTGTCTTGGAAGATACCTATATCATTTTGCAACATCTTGAACTCAGTGGCGGAGCCGCGCAGGGACTAGGGAAAAACGAAAATTTGTAGCTGTAATTTCATTAAATAAAATATTTTTCCCCATGATTTTTGGTAGATAGAAGAAAATTTAGGTTATAATAGGAAAATCAATAACTATTTATGAGGAAAAATAGGAAAATTGACTAGTTTATCTTAAATTTATAATTATTTACTTAAATAATTAAGATTGTTAGTTAATTATATGTTGGGGAATTATTAAGTATTTATTTTTTGTAATTTGAATGAAAGTAAAAACAACTACACTCTGATCATTCTTAGGTAAGACACACCCTGAATGTCAGCTACAAGATTATTGACTGTCTCCTCTGGTGGACCAGTAAACCACACTCCCTCAAGGATTCTGTCAGAAGCATTCTTCGATAAAGTATCATCAACAAAATTGGATTCTCTGTACTGATGGACAAAAATGACATCTTAAAATTTCTCCTTCAAAGCATCAATATCTTGACCAATGCCCTTTAGATACCATGGCAGAGCAACTTCTCCTGTGCAGAGTTGGATAATCGAGTTTCCTAATCCCCACTTGTATTGCGAGTTGAAGACCGTCACTAGTAGCCCAGAATTCATCCACATTACTCCCATTTTGGAATATGTATTTATCAAAGCTTGCCACAAAAGAGACAGCATCATCTCTAACCACCCCTCTACTTCCTGCAGAAAAATTTTTAGAAGAGGATCCATCTGTATTTAACTTGTAATACCCATACTTAGGGCAGTTCCATCTGACTAAAACTTCACGCATGCATTTAGTTCTTTCCTCTTTGTGTATCACAATAAATTAATACCCTCTAGCCTTCTTAATGGACAAAGCAAGAATTCTCAAAGAAACAAACCTCTCACGCAATATAGTTAATATCGAATATCGGTTCATCTCGGCCAGGACCGGTACACTGGTACGACTTTATATCGGGGATATTATCGTTCAAATATCAGAATAATATCGGTTCCAAATTTAGAGACTATAATTTTATAGGTAGCATCAATTTTATCAAAAACACAAGAGTAACTTCAATAACTTACAAGTTCACTACCTAAAATGATAAATAAACAAGTTCAAACTAGAAACACGAGAGTAACTTCAACAACTTTAAATTTTACTGCCTAAAATGGTAATTAAACAAGTTTAAACTAGAAACATGAGAGTAACTTCAACAACTTTATAGTTTACTACCTAAAATGGTAATTAAACAAGGATATTACAATCTTATTCAAAATCATACAAGTCATTATAAATATCATCATCTTCAGCAACTCCATTAGATCCATCAAGTAGTCCGTAATCAGTGTCTAACATCAATTGATCAGTATCATACCCATCATACTCAGAGTCGTTTGGGTAAGTAGACTTACTTCGAGATCTAAATGCACCTTTACTACCAACTGGACGACTTTCTTCACCAAGAGTATCTTGCAAATCATCCAAAGTTTCATTAGAACCTTCTAAAACCAAGTTTCCAAGTTCCGTGGATCCAACCATTCATCATTTTCATCATGCTTATCAAGAAAAATAAGATCACGAGCTGTCTCATCATCGTTATATTCTAAAATTTCTTTATAACGACGCTGCAATTTCTTGTTATATTGGATAAAGACACTATCATTCAATTTCTGTTGTTTTATGCGATTCTGCTACTTAGAGTGCAACTGGAATACGAAAAATAAATAGGTAAACTAATTGTTTCATGCATTGATGTTTGTTGTGATAAGAAGACAAAAATATACATCGACTTAGCGATACAATCTAGTGTTTGTTACTGAAATTCATGACTTTGCAAAGAATATAATTCAACTATGAAAACAGAACAAGTAAGACTCATATTTTGAAATGTGCTCCAGTTTCGCTCACATGGGGAAGCAGAAGAAGTAACATTCAATACCCTGATTGCAAATTTTTGTAGGTTTGGAACATCGATTCCTCCATATGTAATCCACCAATCATCTGTCATAAACACGGAAAAAGTAGTTAATCATTACAAACCTATCTAACACAAACGTAATCAAACTTTAAACTTAATGAACATGCAAACTTACGAGGTTGATCTTTGTCTCTTATTTTTTTGCATACAGGAGTTCCCAGGATCCCATAAGCATCACTATATTTTCTTAATTCAGTTATTGCTAGCTCAAGTTCATCTTCATTGGTTATAAGCCTTTCCATAGCTGCATGAAGTCCCCTTTTGATTTCTATGTACTTTGGATCATTATCCATCAAATGAGCTGGAATCTTATATAATATCGAAGGATTTAAATAATAAGGGACACAATGTAGCGGGTGATTAAAGGTATTCTTCCATCTTTTTATCAAAAACAGCCTTAACAATATCCCAAGTATCATTATCTTCACTGAAATTCTTCTCAAGTTGATCCCTTGCTATTCTTATTGCCTCATAAAAAGAAGTCATTGTAGGTTTGCGTTCGATATCCACTAACCTTACTACCTTAACTAAAGGATTTAGCACCCTATAAGAGTAATCAACATCTTCCCAAAATTGACTATTTGTAACAATCCTAAGTGCATTTACTCCAACAGTTTCTCTTGCAAACCTAGTTTTCACCCACCTATCATTCACAAACACCATTTGCAGAGGAGTTTTATACTTTTGAATACTCTCTATTGTGTAGTATTGAGTTGCAAATCTAGTTTTTGTAGACCTATGTAAGTCTGCTTTAGTCAAGTCCCTCATTAAGCTCAATACTTGAAAATGAGCATAAATATATGTAACCAGTCTTTTACCTAGAATGACGACTATATTGACTCGTGGAAACCTGGCACCAAGTTCTTCTAGCATCAACTGAACACAATGAGCACCACAAGGAGTCCAAAATATATGTGGGTATTCCAGCATTAATGCTTCCATGTTTTTTTGAAGTTTGAACCATTATCCGTAATGAACTGAACCACATTTTCTGCACCCAACATATGCAATTACCTCCTTTACAAGATTACGTATGAAATCAACATCATTGGTTCTATTTGAGGCATCCACAGACTTCAAAAAAACTAAAACTTTGGGACAATTCACCAAAAAGTTAATAAGATGTCGCTTTTTCCCATGCGTCCAACCATCTGACATGATAATACATCCAAAACTCTTTCAATGTTCCCTAAATGTGTCAACAAACTTCCTCATTTCTTCTAATCGGTCCTTGAAAAGATTTGTACGAATCTGATGGTAAGATTGGGGGGGGGGGGATAACTAACATCAAAAAAAAAAAATCATAAGCAACATTGAATGATTACATTAAAGAAACATAAAAATCATAAGTATCACATAATGCACTATTCTTATGGAACTAATCACCAACTGAATACCTTTCCCATAATCTCCAATTGCAAAGATCATTTCTTGGAAACTTGGGAAACGAACGGTATTAAATGCCACTAAATTCTCAGTCATCCAAGCTAATATGCATTTCCATGCAGTCTTCATTAACTTCTCATTCGCCGCACAGTTTCTTTCCGCATTGGCCTTCTGAATTTTCTTGTGGTATGTCCTCACATATAAATCAATCGGACCTCTTGTATTACTTTGGCTTATTCGATGTCTCTTCGTCTGGTTCTAAACAAGTAGTTGACTAGGACTAGCAATACCACTACCACTGCCCACATTGCCATAAGTTTCAACTTCTTGTTCCTCAACATCCGTGTCAGCATCAGAGCCTTCATCTGAGTTGAATGTACGTTGATAGGCCAAATCAATGTTAAGCCTATGAGCTTTTTTTCTCCTATTTACAGCAAACACCTGATTTACTTTGCTTATAATCTCAGTGGTTGCTTTCGGACATGATGAAGTATTCCCTGACTTTCCTATGAGATGCTCCTTAAGCCTTTTAATTCCACCACCACGGATTAATTTGTTACATAACAAATTATATTTGGATTTTCTGGGTCTCGGCGTTCACCCCATTCCCATGTCGGATCTATATTTTGCATAAAAGAAGGCAATGAACCACATGTAGTGTTTGTGGTGTTTGCATTGGATGCACTAGAAGAATCCATAATTACTACCTAAAACAGAAATAAAACAATTTAAAGAAACTCAGCAAAGGAACAATGTGAAACATGCCAAACTTTTAAGGAACTCAGCATTGACAATAATATGAGCACAACTACCATTCTTTGCCCTCTACATTACTATAATATGAGCACAAATAGCTGGTGTTATCTTAACAATAGAATGAAAGGACATACATACTATGGCTATTGACAAACATAATAAGGTAGCAGATATCAACTATTAGAGATTTCCATAAAACTTAGAAGCTCGGGAACTCCTTTCCCCATTTCTTTTCATCAAAATGTTTTATTTTCTTCAATTGGACTACGAATCCATCCTAGATTCTATAAGAAACGTAGATATCCTAGCATTCATAATTAGTGGTTTTCAACTTTCACCTACTCAACAATCACAATTACGATAGACCAAGATAACAAAATTCTAAATCATTCATCGATTCTGTTATCGGATCGGTTTTGTGTTCACAATAAAATGCATCATACAAAAATGAAAAAGTGAAACTACATAAACTTAAAAAAAAAATTGAGAACAGCTCCTAACCAAAAGGTAACATGCATAATATGGCAATTAGCAAACAGAATAAGGTAGCAGATTACGAGTATTAGAGAACTGCACAAAACTTAAATCATGCCATTCATAATTTCAACCACTCAACAATTACGATAGACCAAGGTAAGAAAATTATAAATCATTCGTCAATTATGTTATTGGATCGTTGATGTGCTCATAACTCTGTTATTGGATTAATCGATGTGTTGACAATCAAATGCATCCCGAAATGAAATGTAATCAGACAAACATTACTAAAAGGTAAAAGCGTAATTGCATTAACTTAGAAATTGTTTCACGAAGAACAACATAAAGAAACACATTACATATACCCTTATGCACACAAGCAAACCCTAAACACAAGATTAGAGATATAAGACTTTAAAAGGTTAGTTTCAGAGTTTTCAGGAATATAAAACAACAAACCCTAAATTTTCCAAAATAAACAGAAAATAAATTATCACGGCAAATACCTGTATCTACTAAATCAACAGAACAAGTTCAACACCTTTTTCTGCAGTTTCTTGAATAGGTTTATGAAATTGAGGAAGAGCTACCTTGAACTGAAATTGAAAGAAAGAAGACAGAATCAGAAAGATGGCAAGAACGGATATTAATTGACAACATAAACCATACAAATGTTTTTTAAAAAAAAAACCATACAAATCAACCATTAATCACACAAAAAAATCATAATCAAAGCAAAAAAAGAGAGTAATTATCAAAAAATTCAAAACCCTAACCTTAATAATCTCTAAAATTTAGATGAAGAAGATCAATAACCAAAAGTTCCTTACTTACATTGGATTCTCACTGATGATATTGAGAAGAAGAACATGATCATTTGTTGAATTAAATTTTTGAAGAACACGAACACGAACACGATCTGTTCATTTCACTTCACATATCTTATCCTTCCACTTCTGTTTTTCGACTGAAACGCTGAAGTGATAATCGAGTTTATCCCTTCTGGTTTTTGAAAAACCAAAAATACCCTTCATATTTACCGAAAATGACTAATTTACCCAAAACCGGTATTTCATGAGAATTTCGTATCGGCCGATATTATCGGGGAAATATCGTATCGCCGATATACTTCTTATCGTATCGTTTCAGACAGATATCCGATATTGACTACATTGCTCTCACCTTCATGATTGAGCCTTTTTCTGTTGTTCCATATATTCCACGACACAAAAGGAATCATATAGCACCACTTAATACCACCAACATAAACATTCAGAGATAATAATTGTTTTAGATAAGTGAGCAATATTACATCCATCTCAATCCTTTTACCTGTCATGTCAAATAACTTATTCCATATTGGGAAACTGAAGAATAATTGAAAAACAAATGATAAACAGTTTCAAAATCATGTTGACAAAACGAACATCCAAGATAAGAAGTAATGCCTTTTCTATAAAGAGACTCATTAAGGTTAAGTCTATTGTGGCAAAATTTCCACACCAAAAAAATTAATTCTCTGTGGGCGTTTGATGCTCCACAAGAACTTTATTAAGAATCTTTCTTTAATAATAGTGTTGATCCTAAAATTAACTGTTTGGTGGAGAAAACGCCTAATTTTTTTTTGGGTCCTTCAACCGCAATTCACTGCAATGGTATCATCCTTCGCTGCATGTATAGTTTTCCCCCAGCCAAATGTTTCAGGCTCCGCCACTGCTTGAACCAATAGTACGAGAGTTTGATTAGGAGTTTACTTTAATGCTCTCTTAAAGACTTTAAGGTAACCAATTTAATTTGTAATTAGTTCAAGTTGGAGATGTGCACAAGATAACAAAACCCAAATAGATATCTTCACGCAACAAATACACCTGGCTCTAGTCGCTCGACAAACAAACCATACTATGAGATTCAGTTTCCTATTACCGTAAAACAAAATCCCCTGCGAGATGAGAAAAAAATTTGACGAGAAAAGAACAAGTTTCATTGGAAAAGTAAAGATGTTACCAAGGGTGACACCAATATACAAAAAATAATAAAAAATAATAATAGAACCACCTCGCACAAGAATAACTCAGAACCTACAACATGAAAATCACAAACAATATAAAGGAAGTTCCTACTAATTAATAATTAATCTTGTGTAGGGAAGAAACCGTTAACGCTGAAGCCACTAGGGATGTTGAGTGTTCCCTCAAAAACAGATGAAACAGTCTCGATTAACTTCTCTCTATCAGACGGAACCGAAGCATCACTGACAGAACCAGTTACTGTATAACCTTTTTCTCTCCAATTTCGCAAGCACTGCTCAATATCATTTTCATTTCGGGCAGTGAAATGAACAGTTGCACCAAATCCAGCCAACTCCTCCACTATAGCGTGCCCAATCCCTTTGGTTGCACCAATGACAAGGGCAGTCTTTCCCTTGAGAGACCATCTAAGACTTGGATCACTACTACTTTGTGTATCAACCATGTTTACAATATGTTTTTCTTTGCAACTCTAATTAATTTGTGTTTGCATTGATTCTCACTGAGTTTATATACAATTTAATTTTAACCTATAGTTACGAAGTCGCTTAGTGAGGCTAACAAAACTTAAGACAGTTGACCGTTAGGTATGTGAAGCAGCTAAAAGTGTATGAACAGTACTAGTCAGTCACAGGACTAACTTCACTTTTGATTTGATGGTTTTGAAGTATTTATCACTAAACAACCATCGTGAAACTGATACGCATCTGCTTTTTTAATGTTCTTTTGCTTTAGATGTTTGGAAAATTGGTTAAGCTCTGTCTTCCGCATATCTTTACAGCTCTTCCGAGGTTCTTCGCAAGGCTGTTGTTTCTCGGTTTTTATTAATTTTCTTTGCTTGCCAGGCTTTGTTAGCGGACCTTCACCACACAAGGTTTTGTTGGGCCGGGTTTGTTTTGTAAAGACAGCTCCAGAATTTTCTGGAGCCTAACTTGGGGTGTTTACTGTTTATTAAGCTATGAGCATGGTTTACAAGTTTAGGATTTCCTAGTTAAGCTATGCGACTATTTTTAGAAATTCCCTTAGACTTCGGGAGCAAGGATGTACGTACTATAACAAGGCTTATATTGTGAAGAATAAGCATCCTCTTGGCAATCCTCTTGACAATGGGTGAGTGTGTTATAACGGTGGGTGATGGGGCAAAAATTAGGTGAGAAGAGTGACTAGTAGAAAGAGCAGGTATTGAGAAATCTAGGATTTTTATGGTTCATATAGGAGAAGCTAGAATTAATGGAAGAAGAAGAAGAATAATGTCCAAGCAACCATGCATGGTGATCAAGATATATGGTAGAAGAAGACTAAAGGAAGAGGTAAACTTTTTGTAATGTTTATTGTTGTTTCTAAGTCGTTTGTCGTTAGTGGGTTATATTAATAGTTGATTATATATATCAAAAGTGTCGATGTAATAACTTGTTATGATAATGAAAGATTCTCGGGGTGGTTTGAGCCATGTGTGGATGTCACCTAAGGGTAGATGAACCACGTAAACTTCGTGCTGTGTGTGATTGTCTATCATCGTATTCATTTTAGTCTGGCTACTATTATCATTCATGCTAATCTAAATATTTAAGGAAAGGATTCGAGATAAGTTATCTATAGTAGGATGTTTCATGGAGTTTCCTTAATTCTATGGTAACATGCTGGTTTGAGATTAACGTAACCTCGGTTTCCCGACAAGCGGTGTGGTGAGCGCAGACAAAGATGGTGGTGATTCGTTAATTTTAACAAGAGGTTTCAAAAAAGAGAAAGTCTTAGTTCGCAGCAGAAGGATGTAACTGGTGAAGATCATGATGAGTCAATCAGAGTCGAACAAAGAATGGGACGACATCAAAAAAAAGACTTGACAACTTTGCTTGATGTGACTATGATTCGTGTTGAAGGTGTTTTCTTTACAAGAAAAGATCCTTTTTGGGTTCAATTTGGGTCTGCAAATGTTTCCAAGAGAATCATGATGGTGTTATTAAATGCCAATCTTTTATACCCAACATATGAAGATTTTTAGTATTTTTTATCTACATGGAGGATGACTCAAGATTGTTAGTTTTTGGAGTTGGCAAAATCCGTTTGGAATTGTTTAATGGCTTAATTTAAACAATGTCAAGTGTGAGACATGTATCGAAAAAGTAATTATACAAAAAATGGTGTAGTGATGGGTGATCATGACAATGAATTAGTTTGATATATTTCTGTAAGGACCCTCAAGCTCGTCAACGTTATTAGACCGGTCAAGCGACGA
This sequence comes from Papaver bracteatum, assembly GCA_023529315.1. Taxonomy (NCBI): domain Eukaryota; kingdom Viridiplantae; phylum Streptophyta; class Magnoliopsida; order Ranunculales; family Papaveraceae; genus Papaver; species Papaver bracteatum. The sequence continues at coordinate 192,197 of JAJJWX010000762.1, read as the reverse complement.
ATTAGCCGATAATGACTCGATTAGTTTAACACGAACATCAATTAATATGAATTAATCTAACAACGATCGATCTAGGAAACTAGTACCGTTGAATAGCTATTGAAAAGTTATACGAAATAGACTACTCGCACGAGCTATTCGGACACTGGGTGAAGAAGATTTATCAATTTGTTTTCAAAGGGTAAAATAGTAATTTTGGATATAGTCCTTGTGGCTGCACGTGTCAAAGAGAGTGGGTGACTCAGTTGTTTGGGTCGGCCTTATCCCTAACCAAACCAAGAGGATAACTCCCATTCTTCATTCATCTTTTCTTTCTTCGTTCTTCTTCCTTCTTTCTTCATTTTTCTTTCTTCTTCTGCTCTTCCTCCGTCTTTCTTCTGTTGAAGTTCGAGAGATGAAAGTGAGCTATAGCTTGAAATTAGTATCGTGAGGATGTATAGATGAAAAAAGGGTTGGTATTTATGCTAATTATGAAGAAGAAGATGAAGTGTCGTTATGAATAGAGAAGTTAGGGTTTATGTGAGTTCGTTTCAGGAGATGATTAAGAAGAATTGAGGGATAGGTTTTGAATATTATGAGGTGAAGAAGAACTTAGTGATGTTGATTTGAAGATACAACTATAAAGAAGGTTTGGGCGATTAAAGTAGGGTTTCATATTGATTTTGAGTTCGAAGAGAATTGGCTGGTTTGCAGAGTTGCTACTAGATGAAGGACGAAAGGATTACCATTCAATTGATGTTTTGAAGTGGTTCTGATGAAGAATTCCGTTCTTCAAGAAATAATAATTAAGGTTTCAGAAGAATTGGTTTGGTGAATTAATAATTCAGGGGAGGCCAATGGTTGGGTAAGTCTCTCTGTTGCTTAATTTCGTTGTTTGAAGTTGAATTGTTAATGATTATTGAGTTTGTATGTTTTTGAATGAAACTGAGGTTAAGATGATTAACTAAAGGAACTGTGACTCTAGTTAGAAGTGTTGTTGGTGTTAGAAAGTTAAAGAGTTTGATAGAGTTTCAAGTTGAATCATGAGCTAATTCTGTAGGTTGGCATCGTTTGTGAGATTATGTAATTGGTAGGGTTGTGCTATAGAAGTGGGTTGTTCTATGATTTGAGGTTGAACTAATGATGGATGGATGATTAGTACAGGGATTGGAGAATATGAATGAGTTGTTGAGTTGTATATGTAGTTGCAGGTGAACCATGTTTAAGTATTGGTGGCCAGGTTAAGAAGAAATAACCTTGCAATTGAGAATGTTCATTTGAGTGAAATGGATTGCAAGTAATAGAACTGATGCATGTAATGAGATGGTGGTAATGTTGTTAAAGTTCATAGAACTGCAGTTGCAGATATGGTGATGTTGTTTGTGTGTGTAATGGTGTTGGTTTAGGTGAATACCTGATATTGGAGTTGGCAGTGCCGATGATATGAATGTACGGAGATAGAAGGATTTATGGAATGAAACTGAAATGTTGAGATTGAATAGATGTTCATGGTTTAAGGAATAATAGCGGCACTGATTTGTAGTGGTGGTGTTGAATTGAGATCGAGGAAGGTGGACTTGAATGTTGTTTTGATTGTATCTGATGATGTAGGTGGTGCAGGTTTGGTTAAGTTAAGAGTTCCAAGATGGTTGTGTTGTTTGGGTGTTAGTCTGTTAGAATTGCAATGTTATTTAGCAATGGTCTTAGTGAAAGCCTGCTTTTACAGATCAAGGTAATCTTAAAATTACAGTTGTATTGAAGTATTGATTTCTAGTTGAATGATTGGAATATAGTGATTGTATAAACCTTTGTTCTTAAGTATTAGGCTTGTTTGTATTCTTGTCAGTTTAGCTGACTTATCATCCTATATGATTCAGTCTATCTGACTGAGCTGAGTTTACCCTGTTAACCTGAGTCGGATCGGTTTGACTCAGTAGACCTGGACCCGACTTAACTCGTTTGACCTTGGACTTGATTGTTGACCTGACCTTTAGACAGTGACCATCAGTTGACCCCGTGGAATGTTAGTGACAGTTAGTGGACCAGTTGGACCAGGCCATGTGCTAATGGGCTGAGTTTAGTGGACTTGGGATTAGAGCCAGATTTTCTATTAAACATGAATTGGACCCTTATGGTCCGAATTAGTCTTTGGTTTCTTCTACAAAGTTGTAGATATTCATAAGACTTGGCTAATGTTCTATAGAACCAATCTAATTGAATTAGTAAAACTTAGCTATGCTAAAAATAGAGAACAAAAGGTGTAAAGTCATAATTGTGCTTAAAACCATTAGATAAAATTATATTATTCTTGTGTGAGCCATTTTGGATAGATTCTTAGAGTTGCTTGTGTGATTAATAGTTAGTCCTTATTAAAAACGATCGATTCAAGGATGAACCAATGGATCATGGATCTCGAGGTAGGCGAGGCTTGTCATCAAAAGAGGTGGGAATCGATACCGAACTCTCTTTTATTCATTATTGTTTTACAAATCAATCTTTGTGTTATGAAATTCATGCATATCATTGTGTGCTTGGTGTGGTATGAGATGTGTGCCGACACAATATCAGTATTATATGGCTAGGGCGATACACCACCATATTATTATGGCTAGGGCGATACACCACAATATTATTATTGTTAGGGCGATACACCGCAATATTATTTTCCTTTATATATATTCAGTATTCTCTGGCTAGGGCGATACACCGCAATATTATTATGGCTAGGGAGATCCACCGCAATATTATTCTTCCCTTATGTGCGGCAACACACATCTCATACATGGATGTTTACTGTTATTTATGAATGTCTATGAAGAAGTTTCTACTTTATGTTTCATTGTCTTTCCTTGTATTACTGACTTTCAATTAAACCAGCATTGTCTTAAAATCATATTAATGATTACTTAAAAGCTAGTTATTATTTCTACTGGGCACCCCTTTTAGGGATGATGTACTCACCCATTCCCACTTTCAGTTTCAGAGACATATCAAGATGTGCATGTGACGATGAAAGCTTCGAAGAATTATTTACGTTAGTTAGCTTCCGCTATATTTATTATGTGTTTGTATTCCAGTTGTAAATCAACTCACTATTGAATATGTATCATTTGAGAGGAGTTCTTGTATATGTATTTCAGAGTGGGGCTAATTTTGGGTTAAGTTTTGTAGAAGATTTCTTAATTGAATGCTTCATTTTATGATTTAGATTCCTTAGTGCCTCTTTATTTAGTTAATCTCTTGGATTAGACAGTTGCTGGCTTTAGGGGCGCTACAATGTCGATGTAGGTATAAATTATATGAAGAAGTTGTTTGTGATGATGCTGGAAGATCGGCATATAGCTCTTACGGTGGTTCAAATGCAAGGGAGGAATTTGGCTTAGGTGGTGGTTCAAGGTCAAAGTACAAGACAATTTTGATTCGTGCTAGTGATGATGTCCAATAGGATAACCTTGTATAAGGTGGTAAACTTTTCATGCCTTATTTGAGTGAAAATGATGATTTTGATCGCGTCATAAAATATGGTGATTGTTGGGGTTTTGTTCCGTAAAGATGGTTTCAAAAAAAATCGGAGCGTAACTTGAGGTGTTTCTTAAGTTATGTGCATGGTTCCCAAGTTTAGGGTTTCCTAGTTAAGCATGCGACTATTCTTAGAAATTCTCTAAGTCTTGCGGAGCAAGGATATAAGTACTATATAAGAAGGATTATATTGTGAAGAATAATCATCCTCTTGAAAAGGGGCGAGGGTTACAAACATTGTGTCCTACAATGGTTGGTGATGGGGAAAATCTAGATAAGAAGAGTGACTTATAGAAAGAATGATTATGGGAGAATATAGGATTTCTAGGGTTCATATGGAAGAAGATAGAGTTCATGCCGTCCTTCATGTTATTGTCTAAAGGCAAAGCAACTATGGTGATGGAGATTTATTTTTTTCGCTAATAAGTTCTTGTTGTGATCATTTTGTCAATAAAAAGACTAACGTACTCTTCCGTTTAAAGCTTGCTATGGACCTTGGTATAAAGAAACTTCATGTTGAAAGTGACTCTCAAATTATTGTAACTCTGTGTAATCGAGTTACTGAGAGCTCTTGGTTTTTTGATGTTTTTCTCTCTGACATTAGATACTTGTCCTCATTTTTTGATACTATTAGGTTTCAACATCAGTACAGGGAAAGTATCTATGCAACATATTTTTTGGATAAAATAGCTGCAAATAATATGTATACTGATAAATGGTTACAAACCCCCCCTGACTTTTTGTCTCCTTTTTTTCTTGATGATGTTATGAGGAGATCCTTCCAAATTTTTGTAAGGCTCTAGTTTCTTGTTAATACATTTCCATTACCAAAAAAAATATATATATATATAAAAAACCGATCAGTGAACCAACATTTGTCGTTTGTTCCACGAGGTACATACAAGTATCTAGTGAAGTTTTCTTACAATAAACTTCATGATTTAAGTCTTGGCAGCATACAGACATCTCAGAAAATTGGTAATTCAAACACATGCTGGAAGTAATTTTGGAGCATAGATACATGGGCTAGAGTTAAACATTTTTGGTGGAAAGCACTCTCTGATATTCTGCCAACAAAAGTACGACTCTCTTAGAATTGCAACTATATTAACTGCTTTTTCCCATTATGCAAGCAATTTGATGAATCTCTTATGCATGTGCTTTTCTTTAGCCCATTCTCAAGAGCCGTATGGATGCAAATACCTAGAGGTGCAATAGTTATAGCAACAATCCATACTGATATAACGCTAGCTTTTGAAGATTGGATGAATACAGATTCACAAGCTGCTACTCAAGGGTTCAACTTGAATCGTATCATGATTGTTGCATGGATGATCTGGAATCAAAGATGTGAAACAAACTTTCATCATAAGAAGGCAAACCCCATTGCTACAACAAAAAAATCTCTATGTTTTTCCAATTATATTAATAATCTTCTTGACAGGCAATCAGTAAACCATTCCAGAGTATCCCAAACCACTCATATTACCCCTGCATGGAAACCACCCCCTAGACCTTTTCATACTATTAACTGTGATGCTTCATTTGATCCTAACACTGGTATAACTGGAATTTCTCTTATTCTACGTGATTCTACAGGTAATTGGTGCGGAGGAAAATCAAAATGATATGAAGGAGTAACTGATTTGGAGAGTGCAGAGTGTCTAGATTTCTCAGATGCAGTCAATTGGAGCATGGCTTTGGGGAATACACATTATTTTTGAGACTGAACTCAAGAATATAGAAAGCTACATCAACAAAACATCATCAGGGATTTCTTGGGAGAATGAAGACATCCTGCTAGATACTTTTGATAAGCTGAACACAATCTCACAGTGGAGGTGTATTTTCATTCCTAGAGTTTGTAATAAATATGCTAATAAATTAGCTAAATACAGCATGAAAAATGGTGTAACCCAGACGTAGTTTGAACAACCGCCTAAGTGTGTTGAGCATCAATTGTTATTAGACATGGGAATTTCCCCAACTTAATCAATTTTATTACTTTGCATCAAAAAAAAAGTATCTAGTGAAGTTAATTTCTGGCAAAAATTTACCATTATTGGGAATACAGCCTGATCTTGACCCCAACCTTTATAAAAAAAATTATTCTCTCTGGCAGATGGAAGCGCTGACGCATAAAAAAAGATAAATTAACCTACAAAAATAACACGAAAGTGCAGAGAAGATAACAAAAACAAAAGTAATGAAATGAAAATCACATACATGCCTGTACTCAAGGACAAACCTATCAGTAGTCCGGACGACCCCAAGTCAACACTACACCAAATCAAGGTTTTCCTAACACAGAGTTTCCTAACTAAATTTTTTTAGTAACTCAAATGATCCATTATAAATCTAGTAACTCATATAAAGGGTTAGCAAATTAAGAACTAGTTACCATAAATAGGAATTATCTCATAAAAACTAAATAACTATTGAAAGTGTTATATCATTAGTTATACATCTCTAACACATTTTATACTAAATCACTCTTACTAATATTCCTACCCAAAATCCATGTATACAAAAATCCACCCAATGTTTATAACTATTTAGCATTTTTAGTACTAACACAATTTTACATAGCTAACACAATGATATATTTTAGAATTTATTATAAGATTTTATAAATCTTTTGTTTGGAACCAATTCCACTTCTATAACCTGAACCTGAAAACAACTTATATCCTAGAACCAAAGTGATATGAGAACCATAGTAACTTAACTACTTCCGAAGTCCGAACTCGATATCTTCAAGGACTAGATCTAAAAAAAAAAAATCTGACAGAACACCATTATCTTCACCAACAAAGGCGTTTAATTTGATCTCCCAAATCGTCTCACAACGATAGACGATAGTTGAAGGAATTATAGGATTGAATCTGAGTTAATTAATGAATTAGGCATTTGATTTTGATCTCCCAAATCGTCTTATTTTGCTAAACTTGATCAATCACAGGTTGGGTTTTTTTTTTTGGTAGGAGTATTTCTTTCTTTTTTGTTGGTTATGGTGAATAATAGTAGATCCAAATGAAAAATTATTGCTAAAGAGTATATAGTTGAAGCTTTGAATTAATACTTACTTTGATTCTAAGGGGAAACATGCTTTGTTCTTTCTTTAATTGATTAATTAAGAAACTATGTGTGATTGTTTAATTTTGATTCTGCTGAAGCTAAATTACGTGAAATTGAGTTTTATAGACTTTGATTTGAAGAATCGAGTCTGTTCAATGGTGAAAATTGTGCCATTTGGTAATTAATTAGAGCAGACTGACTGATCTTGATGGAACATTTCTTCTTTAAATTAACATGAAATTTCAATTGAAAGATGCCCGATGTTAAACCAGCTTGATTTAATTATGGGTGAACATAGGGAAGCTCATTTTAATTTCAGTTACTGAATGAATTTAACAGAACACTAAAGTTTACCAATTTAATTGATGATCCTGTATCTTGCCCTTATAATGTTTCTATTGGAGATTCATGAGTCATGTGTCATGTTATGGTCTTGATTGTATTTTTTTGAATGGTTTTAGTTATTACCAAGTATTCTCTGTGTTTTTGCATTAGAGATCCCTCGAAGCGAAAAAATATTGGTGGAGAATACAATTGGGAATTTTGGTCACACTAAGTCTTGAATAAGGAATTAGAGTAGTTTCCTGTAGCCTTCCCCAACTGTGTTTTGGTTTAAATTGTTTTTATTGGAGATTTTTGTGTATAGATAGTCCATGAAAGTGATTTTTTTTTGTCCCCGGAATGGTATCATAGTATTTTTGTTCAAACAAATAAGCAGTTCTTCCGCCCATGCCAGAGACTAACAGGAATGGTGTTCTGCATACACTACAATAGAAAAAGAACCGGTTTATGTGTCAGCTTTAATATGCCAGAGCCTTATATGTTAAGGAGGGGGTTTAACTGTCGGCCGTAATGAGGTGATTGTTGCATGTCAGCTTTAATATGCAGCAAATGTGAGCTTGTTGCCACTATTAAATCAGTTTGACTTGGCACTAGCTAGGATGATAAAAATGTGTGTTTCTTATGACAATGACTTTACTAAAATACTGCGCTCACTTCACTTTTTAGGCTCAGTTAGCTGTGTTTCATTATCTGTCAGCCTCCATTATGTGTTTTATGCAAGGGCATAATAATTTTGGTGTATGTTCTGTGTAATTGCACTATTATTTCACTTTACTTCTAAGAAATGCTTCAGTTGTGTTATTCATTTTTCATTGTTTACCCCTTTTTTCTGAGTGTGGATAGGTCGTTATGTGTTTGGTTATGGTTTTCTTAGTGTTGCTGTACTAGGATGCCTCACAGCATTTACTTGTATAAATCTTTATCTAAAGATGCATTATCTATCGTAGACTTTACTGCTTTCTTTAACACCAGATGAGATGCTAATGTGGTTAATTTTAATTTTTCAGAATTCCGAGAGAATTGGATAAGTCTTGGATGTTCGAAAATGATAGATTTGGTCAAGTGTACAGAGATGGGGTGAAATTATTCATTCAATATGCATCTACATATGGTCTTTTGAAAACCCATTGTCCTTGCCCATGTTCAAGATGTTTGAATGGGGAGAGTCTCAGTATTAAGAAAGTACAACACCATTTGTACCTGTATGGTATCGACAAGACATATGTGACTTGGGTCCTTCATGGTGAGAAGCAGCCGGTTAATAATGTGATCAGTATTCCAGTAGAGGATGTGGCTAATGATCAAATTATAAAAAATGCATTTCCAGATTTGAGTCCTCTTATTGATGCTTCATTTGAAGTTCATGGAAGGAATGGTGGTGGTGTTTGCGTAGATGATGTGAATGGGACACAAGATGGTGATGAAGATCCATTCGAGTTTGAACCAGATGCACAAAAGCGACATGAAAAGTAAAAAAAAAATGGCTGAACAGAAGTTGTATCCCACTTGTGAACGTAAGGTTAGTACACTCTCTGCGTTTGTGGAGCTGCAGAATATAAAGAAACAGTTTGGAATATCAGGTAATTGTGTGACCAAATTGCTGGAAATGATAAAATGGTGGATACCAGAAGAAAATACGTTACCCAGTAAATACAAGGAACGGACGTCGATTATGATGGGTCTGGGTATGAAATGTAAGGCTATTTATGCATGCCCAAACCATTTTATTTTGTATTATAAAGAACATGAAGATGCAACCAGCTGTCTGCAGTGTAAATCACCAAGATTCAAGGTGAAACAAGGGAAATTTGGACCAAAGCAGACGAAAGAACCTTTTCTGGTGCTGAGACACTTTCCTGTTGGATAAAGACTTAAGAGATATTATAGTACACCTTCGATATCTGAAGAAATGACATGGCATGATCGAGCAGAAGTTTCTAATGAGTACATGCGTCATCTGAGCGATTCACATCAGTGGGCTTTAGTGAAAAGGAAATTCCCAGAGTTCCCAAGGGAGGGCAGAAATGTGTGGTTTGGAATTTTAACCGATGGGTTCAATCCGTATGGTACGCAGAGTTTAAGCTAGAGTTGTTGGCATGTGATCTTGGTGATGTATAATCTTCCACCTTCATTATGCATGAAATCTTAGTTTCAGATAATGTCCTTGTTGATCCCAGGAAGATTCCGGGACAAGACATAGATGTGTTTCTACCACTACTAGTTGATGAACTAAAAGACTTTTGGGAGAGTGGGATGAAAGTTTATGATGCCTACAAAAAGGAATACTTTCTACTTAGATCTTGCTTAATGTGGGGGATTCACGACTTGCCAGCACAAGGTGTTTTATCCGGATGTACTACTCATGGTTATTTTGCTTGTGTTTGTTGTGCAGACAAGACACGAAGTGTTCATATGCCTTACGGTAACAAGGAGGTGTATACTAATTATAGGATATTCCTTAGGTCTGGCCATCCATTTAGAAAAAATGGTGGGCAATTGGGTCTAATTGCGGATGAGTTTAACTTTGCTCCAAAGCGACTGACTGGAGAGGAGTCATTAGAAAAATTAGCTCTTGTGGATTACACGCCTGGTAAGTTAGTAAATAGAAAATCAGTAAAGAGCAAGAGATATGATCCCGATAATGACAATGTTCTTGAAGAAAGTAACAAAATCACTGGCGAATTTTATAAGAAGTGTATTTGGTGGGATCTTGAAGTCTATCGTATGCTCTATTTACGACATTGTGTTGATGTAATGCACACTAAAAAAAATGTTATGGAGCACATAGTTGAGACAATCTTCGATTATAATAATAAATCTATGAATTCGTGGAATGCACGGGAAGAGTTAAAGAAGCTAGGTCTCCATTGTGGACAGTGGACTACAACAAATCGTATTACTGGAGCTGATGTAAAACCAACACCAATGTTTGTTCTGAGCAAAGAAGAAAAGCATGATTTCTGCAAAATTATTAAAGACCTAAAAATTCCTAGTGGTTTCTCGTCGAAGATTAGTAACAATGTGAATATGAAAACGCTAAGTATTAGTAGCTTGAAGTCACATGGCTACCATGTCATTATGATATATTTGCTTCCAGTTCTACTTCAACATGCTTTTCCACGCCACAAAGAGTTGCGAACAACACTTCACCAAATCATCTTGTATTTCAGAATTTTGTGTTCTAAAGTTTTGTGCAAAAGTGATCTCGAAAAGGCTCAATTCATGGTTGCAGAGGAAATGTGTATGCTTGAGAAGTACTTTCCAACTTCCTTTTTTGATATAAGTGTCCATAATATGGTTCATTTGGAAGATGAGGCTTTGATTTGTGGACCCGTCAGGTTTCGGTGGATTATCCTTTTGAAAGGTGAATTATTCATTTACTCATGTGTTGTTGGTTATTAGGTACGTACCTAGTCTTTTATTTAACTGATATATACATGTGCAACTGAAACAGGGCAATGAAGGAGTGCAAAAACATACCAAATAACAAAAGATACATTGAAGGGTCTATTTCAGTGTCCGGTCTTTTATAAGAGTCAGTTACATGTGCGATGGAGTGCATGCCAAATGAAAGCGCTGGAAATCACAAAGCTACTTGGGAAGCCTTTTTAAGACCAGATTCAGAGTTCAGTGATGTGGGTCCTATGCATAAAGATAAGGAAGTCACTCTAACCAACGTACAATTTGTGCAAATACGTAGGTGGGTGCTCTTTCGATTAAACCCTATGGGTCTTGACGCCTATTACAAGTATGTATTTACTGCACAACATATTTTTCTTCAAATTTACTAACGAGAAGTAAATAAATGTTGTTTGGATAATAATGTGGGTTATTTTGTTTTTGGTACTCAAATTTTGACCAACTTTGTTGTTTGGTTTAACATTTGTCCAGCTTGGCGTTTGGTACCTGGAAAAAACGTTGACCTTCATAGACCGTTTATGACTAGACTTTAATTAATTTTATAAAATAAAAATATTTTAAAATTATGAGTTTACAAGAGTACCCCTGAAGTGAGTGTCGTATCAAATGGTTACAATTAAAATAACTTAGCCTACGGTCTTGATTTACACCATCAGCTAACCCTTACTCGTGTTTTTCTTCCTCCATTCTAGCCGCAACAGCTTATTCTTTGTTCAACTTTAAAATCTGCTGCAATCATAATTTCTATTCAAACACAACCCGGAATTCTGTAACATACCAAAAAGCAACAATCAAACCACATCACGAAACATTTATACAATCAAATCCTTCAAACACAACCCAAACTTCTGTCTGTACATTCAAACTTCAGACCCATAATCAAATCGTTCTTTGTAAATTGGTATTACCTTTATGTATGTAACATAGCAAGGCAACAATCATTCTTGTTGTAAGAACTAAAATCCCAAGGTTAAATAAAGCCCTACATCGAATGGAGGGATTTATAAAATTAAGTATGAAGTTACGATCTTCTTTTTCATTTTCTATATAATTCATATCCTCATGAATGTAACTTACTGAATCAGTAAACCCACTTCCGATCCAATGCATAGTTACTCAAAAATTTCAATCTTCTCGACCACCACCATAGAACCATCTTTATACAAAATTCAAGAAACCCCAAAACAACAGCAAAATGAATTCGTGAATCAAATTCCGATGCCCCTGAAATCAGTACAACAAATTCCTTCGCCGCCTTAATCTCGAAATGATGTTAATGCTTTCTTATTCGATTTTTTGAGTGATTTCAATTGAGTATGAATTGAAAAAAAATAGGGTTTGGTTTGGTAAAATTTAATTCGTTCTTTATTTTTTTGGATCTTCGCATTGGATTTCTGAAACCCCCAAAAATGAGACTGAGAAGGGAAAGATGGATGGAGCAATGGGTTCCACTTGAAAGTGAAGGTTGTTGTGATGATGGGAAGGTTAAAAGGTGGTTGTGGCGGTGGTTGCAATGGCATTAGAAGGTTGCATAGAAAGTGATGAAAGTGGTGGCGGCGACTGTTTGGAGAATGAAGAGAAGGTGTAAGAATTAGAGTTAATATTGGATGGTTAATATGTAAATATTAGTATAGTGGAGGGTATAATTGTAAACCCACCTAGTAATTTAATTGAATTAAAACTTTTTAATAATTTTCAAACTGAAGTCAAGATTTAGCGGAGTTAACATGAGTCAACGTCAAGTCTAAGTACCAAACACCAAGCTGGACAAATGTTAGACCAAACAGCAAAGTTGGACAAAACCTAAGTACCAAAAACAAAATAACCCTAATAATGTGGTTAATGTTATTTGTAGGGAGTTTTGCAACACCCTGTTACCCCTCTTAGAATCTACTGGTAAGGAGGTCATAGTGGATGAGGTAGAAACACAAACAAAGTTCATTCCATGGTACGGCTGTTGTGCATTTTTTTTAATGGAAAATTGAAATACTAATTATTAACAGAGGTTGGATGATGTAAAACCAAACATCCTGTATATTATAGAAAATTAAAATGTACGGGTCGTATTTATCAATTCATTGGCTGTTGTTATAGAAATATTAGTGATTTTCATAGAAGAATTAGATTAGAGTAGAAGAAGAAAATAGAGGTTGGATGGAAACAAACAGCATGTATATTATAGAGAAAACAGGTTGGATTAAAATGCTGTCATTAATTCGTTTTGGTTGACTTATGCTTGTACCAACTGTCTTGACGCGCCTATGCTTGATTCCTTTGGATGCAACTTAGAAAATCAGGCGATATATATAGTTTTCAATTTGATCAACATAATCTTATCCTACTATCATTTTATCACATTGCATAGCCTTATTTGATTTTCTTTTCCATTGTTTATATGATTAATTTACTGTATTAATATGGTGTTATACTCAGTTTAGCTTGGTCTTTACCATTATTCAGGCAGGGCCCATTTTTTGTTACTAAGGTTTTTTTCCTTTTCCTTTTTTCCAGTTCTAATGAAGGTCACCAATAACTTGTCACATTTGGTTGATTCATCACATTTGTTATTTAGTGAATCTCCGATGGGAGACTTTGTTTTTATCTCAAGTTTGGTTGACATGTTATTTTCATTTTGTATAGCTAGTGAAAGAGAAAAAAACAGATTTGGTTTTGTGGAGATTGGCACAAGGTCCTGTTGGAGCAACAGATTTTATAAAATATCGTGTAAATGGTTTTATGTTTTCTCCTAGATATTATGAAGAAGACCATGATACTCAAGATAGTGGTGTCTGCGTAGAGGCATACACCACGTTTAGGAGGAACAAGTGTGATAAATCTCCTGAAACTCACCTATCAAAGTGGTATGGAGTGATTAACCAAATCCTAGAATTGGATTATACTACTTTTCATGAGACTGTGTTCTACTGTGACTGGGTGAAGGTAGGAAGTGGAATCAAAATTTGTCTAGATTCCAACTTGGTTTTGGTAAAGTTGAATAGTATGAGAAGTTCCAATAAAATTCATGACGAACCAGCAATTCTAGTTGAAGAAGCCAGCCAGGTTTTTTACTCCAAAGATTTAAAAAGATTTGATCAGTGGGTTGTTATTCCTTCACCGAAGGGACTAACGACAAAGGTGGACGATCTTAAGAATCCTAGTCCTGGCAGATTTCAAGACGTTCTTGTCGATGAACCCCATGTGGCTTGTTTTCTTAATGTTTATGGTGCCAATAGACCAAGAATGGTGCCAAGAAGACGAGGATAGCTACAATGTAATTTTTGATGAATCAAACTTACTTTATAATAATGTAAAAATATAGGTTGTCATTGGATTTAAAAGAGTTTGAAATTTTCTTAATATTTTCGGAGAGTATAGGGCTCGAAAATTTGTTGATTTTGTGCACTTATTTCTATTTTTTCGGTCTCGTGTTAAAAGATGGATTCCCGATTATAAAATATAGATTGACCTTGTTATCTGGAACCTACTATTTGGTTTAGACAAATGCATCTCAATCTGATAATGTCTTGAAGACATAAATTTGTGTGTTGTATAACGAAATATCTGAAGCTTATAAGAAAATCGGATCCGAGTCACAATAACTGTGAGGAACTTGAAATGTTCTGAATTTGTATACTTACTGCTATTGTTTCGGTCTCGTTTTAAAAATGGATTTCCGAATATAAAGTATAGATTAACCTTGTTATCCGGAACCTTCTATTTGGTTTAGACGAATGCATCTCAATCTCATAATGTCTTGAAGACATAAATTTGTGTGTTGTAAAACGAAATATCTGAAGCTTATAAGAAAATTGGATCCGAGTCTCAATAACTATGAGGAACTCGAAATGTTCCGAGTTTGTATACATACTGCTATTGTTTCGGTCTCGTTTTAAAAATGGATTTCCGAATATAAAGTATAGATTGACCTTGTTATCCGGAACCTGCTATTTGGTTTAGATGAATGCATCTCAATCTGATAATGTCTTGAAGACATAAATTTGTGTGTTGTATAACGAAATATCTGAAGCTTATAAGAAAATCGGATCCGAGTCTCAATAACTGTGAGGAACTTGGAATGTTCTGAATTTGTATACTTACTGCTATTGTTTCGATCTCGTTTTAATAATGGATTTCCGAATATAAAGTATAGATTGACCTTGTTATCCGGAACCTGCTATTTGGTTTAGACGAATGCATCTCAATCTAATAATGTCTTGAAGACATAAATTTGTGTGTTGTATAACGAAATATCTGAAGCTTATAAGAAAATTGGATCCGAGTCTCAATAAAGGTGAGGAACTCGAAATGTTTCGAATTTGTATACTTACTGCTATTGTTTCGGTCTCGTTTTAAAAATGGATTTCCTAATATAAAGTATAGATTGACCTTGTTATCCGGAACCTGCTATTTGGTTTAGACGAATGCATCTCAATCTGATAATATCTTGAAGACATAAATTTGTGTGTTGTATAACGAAATATCTAAAGCCTATACGAAAATCGGATCCGAGTCTCAATAACTGTGAGGAACTTGAAATGTTCCGAATTTGTATACTTACTGCTATTGTTTCTGTCTCGTTTTAAAAATAGATTTCCGAATATAAAGTATAGATTGACCTTGTTATCCGGAACCTGCTATTTGGTTTAGACGAATGCATCTCAATCTGATAATGTGTTGAAGACATAAATTTGTGTGTTGTATAACGAAATATCTGAATCTTATAAGAAAATCGGATCCGAGTCTCAATAATTGTGAGGAACTCGAAATGTTCCGATTTTGTATACTTACTGCTATTGTTTCGTACTCGTTTTAAAAATGGATTTCCGATTATAAAGTATATATTAACCTTGTTATCCGGGAACCTACTATTTGGTTTAGACGAATGCATCTAAATCTGATAACATCCTTCAGTCATAAGTTTTTGTTGTTATTCAACGAAACATCCGAAGTTTATGACAACATCAGATTCGTGTCTTAGAAATTGATTATTGCCTCGTTTTAAAATGATTTCCCGAATCAAAAGTAGATTAACCTTGTTATCCGGAACCTGCTACCTGGTTTAGACGAGTGCATCTAAATCTGATAACGTCCTTAAGACACAAATTTGTCTTGTTAACCAACGAAATATCCGAAGTTTATATCAAAATCGGATTCGTGTCTCAGGAATTGATAAGTGACTCGAAACCTGGTCTTAGAAATTGTGACTAATTTTGAACCATCAATTGTGCGATCCGTATGAAGAAAATAGCTTTATTTTTATTGGATACCTTTGAGCGAAACTGAAGTAATATTGACCATCGATAACGGGTAATAAAGATAAACGGTGATTAAAGCAAGATCCCAATTTTTATTGGATTTGTTTAAACCACATCTGCTTCTTCACCTCGTCCATAACGCATGAAGTTTGAGAAAAATCAAGATCCCCAATTTTCACCCATTCTCTTTTCTTCTCCCAAAAATTCAAAAAAAATATTCTCCGAAAATTCACCAAATTTCTTCTCCCGCTTCAATTTAAGAATGGTTTCAAAAATTCACGAAATTTCCCTCCATATCTTTTATCTTTTCTATATAATCTGGTCTCCAAAACAGATTTTTAATTTATCTGGAAACTTAGGGTTTGTTTATCTCTGTATATCTTTCACATCTATTGCTCACAGTCGCTGCATCTCTTAATCTTGTTAGTTTCAGTTTAATATTTCATATTATCAATTTATGGTACTAGGGTTTTATGAAAATTGGTTTTGTGTTTTGATTTTAGGCTTTCATATTAAGATTTTATTACTGATTTTTGTCTATTTCTCCTTTTTTTCAGGGTTAGTTTAGAAGTCCATTGGAGGATTTTCTTTGTTCAAAGGTTTGTGAATCTACATCTGAATCTCTTGCTAGTTTTTGATTTTTTGATTTTTGAATTTTTTTTTTCCTTTTTAATACAACTTGTTTTCTGTGTGATTTGCACTAATATCTTTGAATTTACTTTGTTTTGTGTGTAATATTTCAGGATTTTTTTTTTTTTTTTTACTTTAGGGTTTCTGTTTGTCTGAAAATAGGTTATTGATTTTTAATCTGTGTTTAGGCGTTCTTGAAAAATAGGTTAGAGTGATTGTCTATCATTCTATGGTTAACTAGAAGTATTGATATGGGTTTTGTATGTTTGAAGTTTTCTTAGATTTTCTTAAATGGACCGAGGTAGAATAGAGTTGATTTAGTTCATTTTACGTATACTGATAACCATTGTATGATGCATAGAGTTTGAGAAATTGAATTGTTACCCTATTGTCGGTATGTACAATACTTGCTTCAGTTTATTATATACAAGTATTTGACATATTTTCTGCAAAAAGAAACAACCTTACAGTCTTTGAGTATTAGTTTTTTTTTGTATTGATGCAGATGGAAACCAGTGAAGCCTCTACAGATACAAACATTTCTTCATCTCAAACTAATGAATCTGCTTATACTTTATCAACTACTCAAGATAATGTTATTGAGAAGACAAAGTTGATGGTAAACATAGATGAGTTTGGGATTCTTTTTGGAGACAATGCGGACAAATTAGCTACTCGGGCTGGCAAACTTGTCCGAGTATATTGTCCGGTGAAATATGTGAGTTGGACAAAGGTTCCAGATAACTTCAAAGATGACGTATGGGTGAAATTAACGGTATGTAATCTAAACAATTTTTCTTCTATTCTGGTTATTTAGAGTTACTTTTATGATTGAATAGCCTCTTGATTTGCTGAATTGAAAGTTGTTTATTTCAGCAAGAATTCGAATTCAATGTGCCAATTCATTTGGCCAAGCCAAGTGTTATGCAGTCTCTTCCACAAAAGTTCAGGACATTTAAATATGATTTAAGAAATGGTCCTCTCCTAGGCAAAGTCACCATGCAAGAGAAGTTAGATGCATATCCTGGTAATTATGACACTGATTGTTGGAGAATTTTTGTTAAGAATGAAAGCAAATACGATGTTAAGGAAAAACATAAGAAATATGCAGAAAACCAAAAGAAGAGGACTGTACATCACACATGTGGTCGAGAGTCATATGAAAATAAAATCCACAAGATTGTAAGTACATCATATTGCATTCTGACACTAGTTTAATATCAATTTTTATATACTTATCCATATAATGTATGTACAGGCTAAAAAGGAAGGTTTAGTAGTTGAGGCTGCAATATGTTGGAAAAGATGGAACAGTCAATATTTCAGCTGTCGAAAAATACGTGAGTATAGTGCGTTTGTTTGAATGAAATTGGTAATTCACCTATTGCTTGCTTGTTTACTTCTGAACTTAATACATGTTGTTTAATGTATGTTAAAAGGAACAAGTAAAGGCCACCAGAGCTAAGAGGAAGGAGCTATTCGATGCAGGATTGTTATCCTCTTTAGACTTTGAGAATGATGAAATTGCAGAAGTTTTTGGACCTGACAATCGCAGAACTGGTTTGTTGGGATATTCTCCTCTTGTATCGAAAAAGCAAGCCTTATACGCCAGTATTGCAACCACAGTTATGGAAGAAAAAACAATCCCAAATAGTAATGCACCAAGGACCGGTCATATGGACGAGGCCCTACTACAAAAGCATACTGAAATGATTACTAATGTGGGCTTTCATTTACAATTATGTTTTTATTTTTTATATATTACATTCATTAGTTATTTGCAACTATTTCTTTACGCGTGATAAATTTTGCATGGTACATATCAAACACTACGCATTTCAAAATGTATGTTTTCATGGATGCTTTTGAACACAAAAACAACTAATTGTTTTTTTTGTTAGGTTGTGATACAAGTTATGGCAAAGCAACAACAATACCAACATTCTTCTGGCCACAACAACATTGCATTTCCTGATCGCAACAGAAATCCATGTACTATTGGTATTGAAAGTCCTAATGGCAATCAGTTGGTGCTTCTTTACAACCAAAAAAGGGAAACTTTTTCCACATGTCATGTTGTGTATGGCACAGATGGAGAGTGTTGTCATAGATTCTTTTTGTATCCAGATGAGAGGAAGGTATGTCTTGAGACGATCGAGGATGGTAACTTCCCTGTACCTGACAGTCCTCAAGGTGATGATCGTTATTTTTTGAAACAGTATGTTGCAAAAGAATGGGTATTTTGGCATCTGTCGAGTATGGAGTTTGTGGAGTCTGGTTGTGAATGAAACTTCTCGAGTTACTACTTTTTGTGTAGTGGAGGCGTATCCTGCTTTTTGTTTTGAGGACCACACATTTTGGTGCCCTTCTTGACTTGTACTTTTTGCGATGTTTGGCATAATTACTTTTATATGAAGTCTGTCTGTGTGCTCCTGGTATGTAATGAAGTTTTTGTCTGTCTATGCTCCTGGTATATAATGTAATGGGTTTGATTTCATAATATATATTATTATATATATCATGTGATTTCAATTTTTTATGGATGAAATGTAGATTAAAGAGAAATTTTTCTGGTACCGGTAACAGTCGATCCGGCTACCGGTATCAGTCGGTCAGGCGACCTGTAACAGTCGGTCCCAACAACCGGAAATGGAAGGTCCGGTGATCAGAAATGACAAGTCCGTTGCCGGAAAAAATGGCAAAACCGGTGATCGGCAATGTCAGGTCCGATACCGGAAAACTGCCATTTGTTACATATCAGTGGTAACAAATTTTCTAACAGAAATAGTGTTAGAAATTCCTGGAACCAAAAGACGCATGTCACCTGATTAGTGGTCATCAGATTAGTAATAAAAAGGGTTAGCAATGGCTATAACACATTATGTTCATTACAAAGTAAATATGAAGTGTAAAATAACCATAGTTAGCATAAATATTGTAATGAACTCAAAGTGTTAGCCAACTAAATTTCCCTAACGGATTCTAAGAGTTAGCCAAAATTCTCACACATTATATAATGGGCTATAGGTAACCATTTATTTTAGTTAGGGAAATTAGCTTATATTTTTTTGTAACACTTTTTCCCTATAAGAAAACCTTTGATTTGGTGTAGTGCAACCCACACGTTCGGAAGGAAAAAATGTTGCCTAAATGTTATTAGGCTTGACCAGAGCTTCTAGCCCGGGAATGAAACTTTTTTCCGGCACCTGAATCCGTCCATGCTTGTACTTTGCCGCAGGTATATGCCAATCATATATAAAAAAAATATCTATAATATAACACAAAATGGTTTGTTTGGTGTAACCAAACATTTTCGTCAACGATGAACTGTCGAAACTGCCCTTCCGTTCATTTTTTCCTTCATGAAAATAACGTAAATACCTACAGATTTAAGGGTAGTATAGACTAATGCACTAAACATAATGACGCGATTGCCCCTCCGTGTTTTTGAGTTTCCTTTATTTTGTTATCGTTAATTTCACCAAATCCAGGGGCAAACATGTATCTCTATTACTCTTTCTACTAAAACAAAAAACAAAAACGCAGAAAAAAAAAACTCTCTCGATCTCGATTCCTTTCTTCTTCGTCGAAATCGACCAGTTTCATCTTCATCGATTTGACACTCTAACTATCTATTAATGTTTACCCAATTTTTCACTCGCAGAAGAAGAACAATTCAGCTCATCTCCATTCTTTTATTCTCCATCGAAGAAGAACAAGAATCATCATCATTTCCTACCACGTTTTCCAGAGAATAAATTATGGGTTCAAATTTTTGGGTTTCATCTCCATAGAACAGGTTTGCACACAATTTAACTTGGTCAAATTTTTGGTTTTCATCTATACGAACAGTGAATATTTTTTTGAGGTTTGATTTTTAAGCTTCCATTAATGGCGGTAGTGAAGGTGTAGTTAGGGTTTTCAGTTATGCTTTAATTTTTTGAATTCAACTGAGCTTGAATTATGGACTTTTAGGTTTGTTATTTAGGGTTCCAATTGCTCATGGTTGAATCATTTGGACTAGACTCAGGGTTTCATTCAATTGGGTTTATTACTTCATCTTCATCAATTACGATAGTAAATGGGAAACATTATTTAATTTAGAATTTCGAATTTAGAGTTTATAGTTTTGATTAAATTCCAAATTACCATTTTCATCATTTTCCAGATACAAAAATTGGGTGAATTGAGTTTCGTCTAACACAGAATCTAAATACGAAATTGGGTGAATTGATTGAATTACTTCCATATTGGTTCACAGAATTCATTGAGAGTGTTCATGAGGCAGAAATTTACATCAAATTTAGGTTATAAAGACTACAAGTTTTTAACGCTACCTGTTTGTGTAAATGTCTACAAGAAAGTCATTATTGCATTCTCAAAGGGCTATATATAACCAGTCGTATGTGGTTGGTGCAAATGTGATGGGTGTTCTAGCATCTCTACCAAGTTTGCACTGAGTGAAGCGATCCAACAGTCTCCGTGGATTGTTTAATAATAATTGGATTTTTCTGGCTTTCTGTCTCAGTTTTGTCCTCGCAAGGCATGATACTAACATCAGATGTTATAAAAATGAAGGGTAAGGGTGCACCTGGAAATTTAGTTGCTAAACACCTCTATCTCATTGCACATTTAAGTGCATTTCTTCTTTTATAAAATCCCATAGTTACTTTTAAGTATTATAGGTCTGTCCTTATGAATAGTTCTTTTTCCTTTTTCATGAAGCTTAGATGACAAAAGAATGCATCGAAGAGCCCGTGGTTTCACATATTGCTAAACCCATCTTTTGCCAATTTAGTTTGTAGAGTTATCACTTAAAGATTATAAAAAAGTTATTCTTTTGACGAAAGAATCCACCAATATATGTTAAAATTCTCTTAGCCTTGGATTTAAGGTTTGAAGCATCTGTATTGGTTGTTTGTTGTTATTCACTATGAACCAATAGTTTGCATTGGTCTCTTTATGTGTGTTTGTTCCAGATGATGGTTGATGGAATTTATTTATCATGCACCTTTTATTGTTTCAGTATTCCTGATGTCATGGACAAAGATGCTAATTATGTTGGTAATGTTTATGTTCACTCTCTTAAAAATTTCGTACTTTTACATGTGCATGCCTCTCTTTCAGTTTATACTAGAGATGAACCGCCAAAGCATGATCCAGAGAGATGGTGGAATGCGCAGGAAACCTGATACTTTTTGTAATGAAGATCTATGGCGCTACCGTACACCTAATCGCGTCCATGAGGTTATTGCTTCGCCAAGCCATCATCTACCTGTAGTCTTAACTTGGAAGTCGTGATCTGCCAATGCATATCTTTTGAGCCTTTAGTGCAGTAATTATGCACATAAAATGTAGCTGACAAGTAGAAAATGAGTTGTCCTACTCTTAAATGTAAAGAAGTTATTCCATTATCTGCAGGTCGAAAAATTAGTATTGGTGATCATTGAATTCCTGTTGAAATTGTTGCGATCTATTGCTAAATAAAACCTGATATATTAATTATTTTGTTGGTAATAAAATATCATGTCCGTGATAATCATTACAAATCGGTGAATATCGACCAGATATGCCGACGAAGGCATTAGCCATAACACCAGCTCCCCTTCCGTCCCCGTGCCATTATCACACGGGCAATCCACTAGTATACAAATAGATTGTTATGTCAAAAATTATTAAGGAGTGAAACAGGTAAATTTCGAAGGGTAAATATGCATGCAAAGAAAACTCGGAGGTGTCTCTAGGGGTGTTAATATTGCCTAGAAGCTCATGCCTGACCTGTCCTGGCTTGACTTGTTCGACCCGAGCCCGAATTACTGATAAGTGCATTATTTACATATTTTAGATATCTTCTTTGAGCACTTATTTTCCAGATTTTGTGTGAATTTCTTTGCATTTTTTTATTTTATATATTTGATTAGGTTACATCCTTGAAAAGAAGTGAAAAAAGCTTTTCAAGTGCTGAGAAGTGAAGTATTCAAAGAGGAGTAGGATTTGTGATCAATGAGAGGAAGAACAAGAGAAAAAAAATTGTCTAAAGAGGAGGGATCCCTTGACAGGATATTATTTTACAAGGTTTGACAGCCTCTTTTGATCCATTGGATGACTATATACAGATGGTGGAGATTTATCATCTGCATCTGGGTTACCCGATTGCCATGTAGTAAATTCAGGCGTTTTTTTCTTTTTTTTTGCGAACTTCTTTTCTCTGTTTCTTCTTGCGTTGTTTTCTTCCTCTACCAAGTTCTTGAAAAATTATCAATTGATTATGTAATTATTAGCAACTCTAAATAAGGTTATGGATCCATCAGTCATCCAAACATCAAATGCCCCTTTTTGTTGACTATGTTCTTCTTCTTCTCTGATGTGTATATGTGTACGTATATATTTTTTAATCGGTCGTCTTCTATAATACTCCTTCCGTCTCTAAAAGATAGGTTTGTTTCTTTATTTGGGTATGTCAAAAAAATAAGCTTATTTCCATACGTGAAAAGTCAAATGTTACGATTTTACTAATATACCCATAGATGAACCATTTCTCTCTCTACCTTTTCTCTCTTAATATTAAAGAGGGACCACTTTTCTCTCTCATCCTTCTTATAACAAATGAGTGGGGACCAAGGATAGATTAGTAAAAAACATGAAAAAATGTCTATAATAATTGATTTTCTTAATTTTTATAAAAACTAAACAAGTCTATCTTTTAGAGACGGAGTGAATATATATTAGCACTAACTCTCTTTTTTTCATGTCAATCATTAGAGTTTTGATCCTACATCTTACATTATATAAATGTAACAAAAATAAAACAAAAATTCTGTATGAACCGAGAGGTTCAAACAATGCAAAAACTACCTCTCACCGCAACGACCCCTCTCTTTATAAAATATGTGAGAGCTTTTCACCCGTGGTTTTGGTGTGGTTTGGGGAGCTCGGTTCGTTTAGAACCACCCAAAATAAAAAAACCAAAAACTAAATGCAACTCTCTTTTTTCATGTCGATCATTTAGAGTTTTGATCCTGCATCTTACATTATATAAATGTAAAAAAAAAAAACAAAACTAAATGCAACAAAATTGATTCAGCCTTCTCCATATTTTTAATTTCGATCGAATCACGCATAAGTGAAATCTGGCTAAAAGCTTCACCGAGAAAGAAGAAGAATGAGCAAAAATTCGTGGGAGAGAGAGGAGAGAGGGAACTAGATAAAGCAGTCATGAAGTATCTGATTTCAATGTGGGTTTCTAGAAACCCGGATTTAGTGAACACATCTTCTTGTCTAAAATGGTCAAAAATGAAACTTTAATGGGCACATCTATAATAATTGATAAGAGCTCCAGTTCATTCGCTCGGGGAATCCATTAGTGATAAGAGCACCAGCGGTTTTACTCAGGGCAGTGGTTGGATGAAGAATGCTGAAGTGGCAGTCGCTGACTTGACTAAGTTGTTGGCGTGCCCCAAAACGTGTTGATATGGCAATTGGTTGGATTCGGACGGTCTAAACCGAGTTGGACCAGCTGCGGAGTAGTTGGACCTGAAACGAACCAAACCAAACCCGTTGAATCAGATTAGTTAGTGAATTAGTGGGTGGTGTTGGGCTTCCTGTCACACTTTCTGTTTTTGTTTTCACCACGTTTTTTCAACTGTTTCATAACGCTTTTTATGAACCCAATTATTTTTTCTTCCCTTTTTGCCGAGGTTTGCATGAAATCTCATGCAGATTTTTGAAGTTTTGTCGCACCTTTCTGAATGAAAAAAAAACGATTGTTTTACATGAATCCCTTTTGTTGTTGCCAATTTTTGTACCTAAACTTACATTAACACGATTGATTAATGATGATGACATCGATGGTGCGAAACTAGGGTTGGAAACGAATTGAAGAAAAATTAGGGAGACAAGAATTTAACGTGGATCGGCTAGTGATGCCTACGTCCACATAGGAATACCGTAGGGAGCGATATTGCAACAATTGTTTTATCTTTAGCTAACCCAAAATTCCAAATCTTCTTAGGGTTTAGAATACATGAATTTATACAGTTTATGTAGACCCTAATTATGAGATGAACTTGATATGAAAACACATTAGATAGTAAGATGTGTGGAAACTGAATTCTTCAACGCGACTTGACTTGCAAGCTTCTTGGAAATTTATATTGGGTACAAACACTTGAATTTATGGATATTTAACGTTTGCTACCCCGCAAATGTCCAACACCTAGCTTTGGTACCCAACACCTAGCTTTGGTACCCAATATTTCAAATACTAGGGTTGGTACCTTTACCCGTCATTGACTGTCAAGTCAATACGTCAAGTCAAATGTCCAACACCTAGCTTTGGTACCCAATATTTCAAATACTAGGGTTGGTACCTTTACCCGTCATTGACCGTCAAGTCGAATAAACATAATTAAAATTTTGTAGCAAAACATATGTTAGTACCATATTATCCTTAAGGAATTATGACAACCCATGAATATGTCCTAACGTCCAGTTACATTGGATGTATACGTGTCAAAATCTGAGCGTCAAACTCGAATAGACGGGCTTAAGGAATCTGAGATGTATATGTTAATACCAGTGTCGTCAAAATCGCTCTCCAAGGACGATTACTCGCCGAGTAATCGCTACAGGCTATATGACCGAGGCGATTTTCGATTCCAAGCTATTTCCAATTTTTAGCGATTAAGGTGGACTATTTTGCAATTTGGACCGATTTTTAAGCAAAACGAGTTAATGATTTTTCCGAGATGGCGTTGCATGCACTAAAATCATAAAATAAATATTTTTTTACCCCTTAGATGGGAGTTATCAAATATAAAAATCTCTGGATACATGAGAAATACGTTCAATATAACAATATTACACACTTAGTTACATGATGGTGCTAAAATTTTCACTTTAATTAGGTACAAATCATGAATTATGAGCAGAAATATATAAGTATCTGATAAACAGATTCCGAGTATTATACCTAGTTTTGAAAATTTCCAAGTCCCAACTTATTACTCCTGGCTCCAAGCTCCCCAACCGAGTAGAACCGAGGAATAATTTCGACTACTTTGGTTAGTACCGGTGCCCTTGGTAAGAGTTGAAGAAACTTTGCATTTGATATACGAGAAAGAACAAAATCGTGGTGGGGAAGGTGCGAGCAAGGTGTAATGAATTCATTTTGGGTTACCATATTGTTTTATTTATTTTTGAAACCGTCACATAAATGTTGTTAAATAATTTATGTTTATTAATAATTTTAATACTTAGTTGATAGATTATTAGGTCAATGGTTTGATTTGACAGTCTCTAACTGGTCAAGATACCAACCCTTAATATTTAAAGTGTTGGGTACCAAAATTATGTGTTGGATATTTTCTGGGTACCAAACATTAAATAACCCTTGAATTGACGGTGGAAGTTAAAAGAGATTATTCAAGCTGACATATCGTCAAGTCGAATCTTGAATTTGACCAACCATAATAGTTAGCCTCACCGATAGAAAACAAAATGTATACGGATCTTGGTGGGCAGGGCTTTAGAGATTTGAAAATCCTAAATCAAGCTTTATTGGTTAGGGAGGCTTGGAGAATATGCTCTAATGAAGATGCACAATGGGTTAAGGCTATGAAAGCTAAGTATTTCCCGGGTACTACTTTACTTCATGCTAATGCCAGAACAAATTGTTCTTGGGCTTGTAGTGGCATACAAAAGCAAGTTAATTTCAAAAACAAGCATGGTCGCTGGAGATTAGGAAATGGTTGCAGAATAAAAATATGGTTAGATGTTTGGGTAACGGATCTAGATTATCCGCCAGAACCAAGAATTGATGTGCCTGAAGATTTCATATGGGTCCAAGAACATATAATCCAAAATACCAGACAATGGAATACTGATTTAGTTCAGCGGCTCTTTGATGCTTCTACTGCTAACCTAATTCTCCACATGAGAATTCCTACATCCGCTGATGATAAATTAGTCTGGAACCTGACGAGAAATGGTATTTTTTCTCTGAAATCTGCTTACAATAGACTTTTTGATTTAAGCAGAGGAAGTTTACAATCTTCAATAGTCATTCAAGGCACAAGCATCAGGTGAAAGGATTTTTGGGGTATTCAATTATGGCCAAGAATAAAGCATTTTTTTCTAGAAATGCTTCACAGACATTCTACCAACAAAGGAAAGAACTTCAAGGGTCTGCACATACATCAAACAGCAATGTCCCTTGTGTAACCAGTTTCATGAGGATTTGATGCATATACTGTTTTCATGTCCTTTCTCGAAAGCAGTATGGTTGCAGGTGCCAGGAGGTTCAAGAATTCTTACAGACCACCAACAAAATATTACAACAACTTTTGAGAATTGGTATCTGCAACAACAACAACATAGGGGTCCAACTAATTGGTTGCATACTGTAATGATTGTATCCTGGACTATATGGAATACCAGGTGTGAAGTTGAGTTTCAGAAGTTAAAAGCTGATCCCCAAGCAGTTGCGAGAAAAGCCTTAAGCTTTATAAGCTACATGGAATACCTCAATCAAAAACCTACTAAGACTAGCATAACATCACACCCTTCTTTACCAAAACCTTCTCATTGGAAACCCCCGAAGTCCTCATTTTAAAATATTAATTGTGATGCTTCCTATGATCAAAACTCAGGCCTAACTGGAATTTCTCTTGTCTTGCGTGATTGTGTAGGTTCATGGATGGGATGCCTTTCCAAGTTCTATGCAGGAATAAAAAGATCGGAAGAAGCAGAATGCTTAGCGTTCAGTGATGCTGTTACATGGTGCGTGGAGTTGCAGCTGACAAAAATTATTTTTGAAACAGATCTTCAAGGAATTGAAAGCTATATAAACAAAGATACACAAATAATAGTATGGGGGAATGAAGCAATTCTGATAGATGTCATTGAGATTTTAAAAACTATTCACCATTGGGAAGTTAGTTTTGTCCAAAGGAAGTGTAATAAAGTTGATGACAATCTAGCAAAGTTCAGCAATAAATTTAGAGTTAGCAAAGTTTGGTTAAATGATCCTTCCAATGTTATTGTTATTAAGGAACAATTATTGCTAGACAATTCCAATTTCAGTAGGTATTAAAATTTCTTTTTAGCATTCAAAAAAAAAAAAAAAAGGGGGGGGGGAGGTCATCATTTGGGAATATGAAATTAAGGAATCAAGAATAACAGGCAAAAACTATTTTACCTTAATATAGGAGATTCGGATGGTGATGGGTTAGTATTATATTTATTCTACTTGAGGTAGTGGATTGGTGATATAAAAGGAGTTCTCAAAAAACCAAGTACACTTGCATTTCCAATGGTTAGTTAACTAACAGTCTATCCATCTCTCCCTAGACTTTTGTTTTTCGGTGGTTGAAAATTAGTTCAGTTTTTTTTTTTTCCTATAAATATTGTATATTGGAAAATTTTATGACCATCATATATCCTCAGAACTCATCTTAATCAACTCTTGCTTGAAATGGATTCTAAAGATCAACATGTAGGAAAGAAATCTGGTGGTGCAAAAATATTAGAGAGATTGGTGAAGGGAGAAATTGGAGATGAGGAATTGAAGGAGCTCATTAGAATTCGCTTTGAAAAGAGATTGCAATGTGGTTATAAACCCACTCCCCAAGACCAACTTGCTTCCGAGATGGCCTTCATAAAATGTGATCATCTCTTGCATGCTCTCTAAGATTTGCAACACTTCATTTGCGTTATGCATAGAGATAGGCACAATACTAATAGGTCATGGTTTTGCTTTTGTAGCCTTGAAAGAGATGAAGATGTCAGGAGAATTGGAGGCTGTGAACACCGAGCTATATGAATTACCTACAGCTGCTGTTGAAGCCACTCTTGGAAGCACCCTCAAACAAAGGTCATTAAAATCTCTAATTAATTAATATTTTCAAGAATGATTTGAATGAGCAGGAGGTCGGCCGAGACAAATATATTATATATTGAAATGTTGGAATTATTCTTTTCTGTGCAGTGCTTGTTATTTCAAAGAGGAATCTATGACGATAGACGAAGCAGAGATCGCTGCATATGAGTTGGACTGCGAACGAGCACAAATCAAAGACGGGCAAACTATACTTGACATTGGCTGCGGTTTTGGGGGTTTAGTTCTTCATATTGCTCAGAAATATAAGAATTGTCATGTTACAGGATTGACTAATTCCGCTGAGCAAAGAAACTATATTGAGTTGCAAGTAGAGTAAGTAGAATTAGACGGTACCCAATCAATTCAGCAATTGTTTGGAACAATTAATCTTTAAATTTTCCTTACAAAATTAGTCCATAATCTTTTGATGATGTTTCTCTAATGTGTAGGAAGCTTAACTTATCGAATGTGGACGTTATATTAGCTGATGTGACTAAGTACGAATTCGAAAATGAGAAGAAATTTGATCGAATATTAGTTGTCGAAGCCATAGAGGTGATTTACACGTAAATCCTTCATTATTTACATTAATTGTTGAATATATTATTTAGTTATTAGTTAATATATATTGACATTTAGCTCAATCTTTCCTATTTGTAGCACATGAAAAACATTCAACAGTTTCTGAAGAAAATCTCCAAATGGATGAAAGATGAAGATAGCTTCCTTTTTGTGGTGCACCTTTGCCACAAGGCATTTAGTCAACATTTTGAGGTTAGAATTGATATAAACTTACACTCAAAATTCGTTAACCTTTTGAGAATTTTCTTTTTGATACCATGGGATTTTTGTCAGGCACTTGATGAGGATGATTGGTACACCAGTTACGTACTTCCGGAAGGGAGCGTGACTTACCTGTCTGCTTCAGCACTTCTATATTTTCAGGTGAACTTTACACTAAAATCGTTCAAACAACAATCAAAGCGATTATGGATGTAGAAGTTCAAAAGGTTCATTACTGAATGTACAAGTTGGTGTCTTTTGCAGGATGATGTCTCCGTTGTGGACCAATGGTTGTTGAGCGGAACGCATATGGCACGTTCACAGTAAGTATTTTACGTTCCCTCCCAATAAAGATTGACAATTACAATCGCTTTCTCTAAAGATTCAACATTTGCGAAACTTTCTAGTTAAGTTTTCCATTTTATTTCGAGTAATTCTATACGAACCAGGCAGAAGAAAAAAAAAAAAAAAACGGACAGACACATCAAATGAGTGGGTCCCGCCAATGGGGAGAAATAGGGTCCCATTTAAGGGATGGATGTGTGTACGCGATTTTTAGGGAATTCACTACCCCGGTTCATCTAGATTTTTTGTTTTATTTCTAGTTTGTTAAGTCAGCTGTAGGGTAGACGGGGCACATTATTAACTTTTTGTTGGATTATCCGAAACATCCTGGTAGTCATTTTCCTAGTCTAAGAAGAAAGTGGGTTAACTTGCGGAAATGATAGACACACCGCGGGCTGGTCCCGCGGTGTATCCCGATAGGGTAAAAAAGCCAAAAAAAAAATTGGCTCGGCGGTTTAGCAGGGTTGGGTCAAGTGTAGAACCCACCCCTCTCTCCATTTCACTGTTGCGGGACGGCCCGCAGGATGTAAATCGCTTCCCGTTAACTTGGATCACTTTGGGAATTAAGTGCCTTTTAAAATAGTACGTGGAATGATTTCCCCATGTACACTTTAAAATAAAAACACAGTCAAGCCGATTGCAATCATCATCACATGCTCATCCCCAAATACCACAGCCCGTGACATGAATAAGCATGTGCCACATCATGTTAATAAAACATGTTATAATATATATATATATTTTATTTTTAGATCGGTAAAGGATTTGATGTTGCCGTGTTTCGAACTCAGGTTACTGGTCTAATCACCCAATGACTTTACCACGGTACTACCGTGACACTGACAACACGTTATAACATGTATACAACACTATACCATATGATATAATACAACATATTTTGTATATATATATCATAAAAGAGTATTATTCTAGCTAATTTTTGACATTTTATATTCGCTATGTTGAGTTATCTACAACGATGTATATACCATCTAAATATATGCAAAATATTTTTTTACTTTGG
This sequence comes from Papaver bracteatum, assembly GCA_023529315.1. NCBI lineage: Eukaryota > Viridiplantae > Streptophyta > Magnoliopsida > Ranunculales > Papaveraceae > Papaver > Papaver bracteatum. Next base: position 161,944 of record JAJJWX010000762.1, on the reverse strand, counting down.
AAAATATAAGTAAATGTATTAGGCACAGTGTAACACGAAACAACACGTTTATTGTACATCATAGTAGGCTCCCGGGAACGACGCAATATGGCACGTCTTAATCTCTGAAACGGCATAACACATCACATATCATGTTGGGCTCGCCTTTTAATGGATGTGCCAAGCTGTTTTACACATAAACTAATGTACAACTATATTGTAAGTTTTATAAGCATTTGTGCTTTTTGTAGGGAGGAATGGTTCAAGAGATTTAAAATAAATTTGGAAGCCGCAAGTAAAGCACTAACGGAGGGACTTGGAAGTGAAGAAGCAGCAAACCAAGTTAATATTCAATATAAGACATTCTTTATGGGGTATGTCGTACAGTTCTCATATAACAATGGAGAAGAATGGATGATTTCACATTATCTCTTCAAGAAAAAGTAACTTTAAGACAGATTCAGTCTTTTTGCGTAGTTTAGGTCCGTTTTCCAAATAAATTTTATGTTAAGAGTCTGTATGGGTTTTTTCATCCTTCCTTGTATTACAAGGAAGGGTTTTTCCCATGTGTATTCAAGAGTCTTCTTCAAGTTATTGTTTTATTAAGTTGAATTTAGTTAAAAAAAAATCATTTTGTTAAATTAATGCAAATTTATGTTTCTGATCATCATTTCTAATCAGGATACCGAGGTAATAATTACCAGTCATCATAGTCGTAATTGTCCGACATAGTTTACAGTTTGGACAATCTAGAAATCTTATTCCAGTTTCATTATATCTGATGCATTCGTTGGTTACCGAAGCTCCATCGATCTTAGGATTAATAAACTTCCGTGAATAACAACAAACTAGAATAGTCGTTGAATTAAGTTAGATGATTATTGAAGAATGAGATTATGGAAGAGGCTCATAAAATAAAATAATTTAGTAAGTTTATTTAAAAAAAAAGTGGGATATTTAGTGTTTGGTACTCAGCAAATGTCCAACACATTGCTTTGGTACCCAACATTTCAAACATTTCAAATATTAAGGGTTGAAATCTGGATCCATCGTTGACTGTCAAGTCAAGGCGTTGACCTAACAATACGTTACCTAATTAATTAAAATTATCAATAAGTATTAATTCTTCAACAACGTTAACTCACCGTTACAGAAAAAATAACAAAACGAAAAGAAAAAAAATCATTACACGGCTCTCACACTTCTCTTCCGCCATTTTCTTCGTCTCTCGAGCAATTCACGAACAACACTTGCAAAGCTTCTTCAACAGAGATCTTCTTGCCAGAAACACCAATACAAGCACCACTAACACCGTAATCACATACACAACATAAAAAATTTAATTTCCCTAAATCATTGATTCATAATTTTTCCCAAATCATTCAACACTACTGTTAACATCCACTCATCTCCCCCACCACTATTAACATCCACCACCAGCGACACTCACCACTACCACCACCATAATCAAGCAGAAGAAATCCAGTTAATACCCATCTCCAATTTCACAAATCGTTCTTAATACCAAACCCCCATTAACGAATTGACAATCAAATAAACAAACAGCTACAACCCATTATCAATACTTCCACTCAAACAATCAAAACAAAACCCAAATCCAACCATCTATTAACAAATATAATACACATAATTCGATCTATATCCCCACTAATATCCCCTTTTCAAACTCAACCGACAGATAAATTATTAAATCAACAATCCAAAATCTTCAAAACCTAATTTCCTCCTCCACATAACCCCAAGATGATTCATTAAATCGTAAAAAATATAATCAAAACCCTAAAAATCTCACTACCACTGATAAATCAAAATCGATATACAATCAGATTCAGAAAGGAATAACATATTGAAGTAATAATTTTCTGAAACCTTCCTTTCACCATTAGTTTTGTTTTTCTTCTTGTTCTGAAATTATAGACCTATGTTAAAATGGAATTAGGAATCCTAGAATTGGGTGAGGATTTCTTTTTCTTTTTTTCTTATCTACGTTCAGTTGCAGAGAGATGAGGAAGACAAAGAGATGAGATTTGGAGTATGGTTTTAGGGTTTGATTAGGGTAGCTTTAATCGTGGCCATGTATTCGGGTATGGTGTTCAGATTCGGACACGTGTATACAATTATAACTGGACGTTATGGCGTTTGTAGTAATTTTTCTAATTCTTAAGCCTAACATGGTAATAAGATAGGTTCTGTTACAAATATAGTATTTCAGTTAAGTCAATGTCTTGAAATGTTGGGTACCAAAGAAATGTGTTGGACATTTGGTGGGTACCAAACATTAAATATCCCCAAAAAAGTCATGTATATTTCTAGCTTAAAAACTGCTAACTTATGAATGATGATAAAGTGAAGAATACAACCGGGAAATTAAAGATGAATCACATCTCTTTGTTAACAACCACAATACTTCCAACAAGTTTCACATAATTCGTCTGAGCCTAGTGGTGAATCGTCAAATATGGATAAACTTATTGATTTGGTAATTCCTCATAATAGTAATATATTTTCATTGTGTTGGGTTGAGGGTAACCAAGTTGTTAATCACTGTGATCCACGATGTCTTTCATGTATATCCTAACTAGGAGGGAGTACTTGCGGAACCATCCTATGCAGATCCTTTGGCGGTATACCCTGGGTCGTCCCCGACCCAAAGTACAACTTTGGCGACAAAGTTTCTGTGGCATTAAAAAAAACTTTTTTTTTCCGGTTTTCGGTACAAAAGTCAATATTAAACCTGGTAGAGTTTGTAATATTATTCAATTACAAGGGCAGCAAATGAAAAAAAATATTTTGTAGAGAGATATACAATGAAACCTTGTCGTAATCCGCCATTGAGTTAAGAGTATCTCTAATGGAGTATGGGTTTTAAAAAAATTGATGCCACCTAGAATTTTAGAAACTCTCAACAAATAACCTCTCAAGTGGTGGTTGGATAATCAAAATTTAATATGACGTGGAAGTTTGAGTTTGGAGAAGAGTATGGGCTTTTGGAGACTCACATCCAAACCGACGTCATCAATTTGTTATTATTTTAATTAGTTTCTTTGATTTTGTTTCTATAAATAAACGACAAATATATCAAAATAGATATAGATACAACTAACACTGGAGATGCTTATCAAAACAAGATTTGCATTTGGATTATATGTTATTAAATACCTTTTTTTTCGGTCTCCACATATGATAAATACTCATATTCCATTGGAGATGCTCTAAATTCATAAAGGGAAGTGATTTATTAGGTGACGTGTTCATACAGTTATGGTAGAAAGGCATGCAGTTTTGGAAGGAATCAAAGACATGCAGTTTAAACACATTTTGTCTCACTATTTTTCTTCTCTAAACTATCAGAGAACTAAGAACATAAGTGGAAAAACAAAAAGAATTCGATTCTTCAAAATTATACAAAGTGATCACTAATTATTTTGACAAATTATTAAATAATTCAATTTACTGATCATCCTATTTTAACTATTCAATTTATACTCTTATTTGTTATAACTAAATTTAGGGCATAATAGAGTCATTGATTACAATAATATTTTTACGAAATTCATTATTTTATATAAGTTCTTACGTTTAGTTTTTGATAAGCTATATTAATTAATTATATATAATGATTTCATTGATTTGCACTGCGGGTCTAAAAAAATGCAACCATCGGGATCCGAAAATAGAAAAAATAAACAAGAAAAAAAAAGGTGAGTTAGTAAAATCTCTTGCTGAGTCTTTAAGTAAATATTTGATAAAACCTAATGAGTTTATAGTCGAAGATTTGGATCATAGTTGTGTTAATGAAGCAGATGATGAAGTGCATACTGAAACATATATCAATAATGATATCAATGTCATGAATAAGAATGACGTTGATGTGAACATTGATGGCGATGCAAATAATAGTGTTAATACGGAATACCACATGGAAGAACCAATTCCAGATATTTTTGATCCAAATCCTGATACTTTTGATCCAAAAAATTGGAGTGTATAATGGATAGTGTGATATATCTCACAAGAAAATGGTTTAGCATTTCGTGGTTATAGTGAGAAATTCAGTAATTGATTAATAATCCTATTATTAGAGCCTTTTCTTCAGAAAACACCCGATAAGGAATTGTTACACCTAATTAAAGATTTTTGTTAAAGGGAGAGCAAAAATGGATCCGAGGAGAGCGAAAATCGTAATCAACTCGCTAACTCGGACCTAGTCGACACATTATTATAATTTAGACCAATCTACCCATACTAAATCTCGGACCTAGTAGACACATCTATCACCATCTACTCCACCGGCCACAATACAAATTATGGGCAAAAGAAAAGGAACAAAAAAAGGTATGAGTTTCTTTAGGAAGGTTCCGTACGTCACCATCAGGGAAGGATATTCATGATTTGAAAAACTTCATGGCTACGTTTATCAGACCTTGGATCTTGATGATTTGGTCCATCGCAAGAGTTCGTTTTTGTTCAGAAACAATATTTGACATTAGGATATGTTATTTTTTTACAGTTGAGGTCTTATTTTTCCTCACTTGTTGTTTTTCATTAGGTTTAGGTACAAATTTAGGGGCATGTTGGTTTTCTACTGATTTACTTGAATTTAAGATCTATTAGCTAATAAAATTAAACAGTTATTTGTTGTTCTTCGTCTTTTTTATTGTTCTAGGATGATGAAGCTGGTCTTTATGTATTCATTTGTTCTTCCATTACTTTTTCAGGAATACTTTTGCTGTTTTATGTTGTTTCTGAATGATTATATGTTACAATTGGTTTTTATCAATTAAACCCGGAGAAGGCATTATATGAGTTTCTTTCTTTTTTGGTCGTCGATGGTGGAGTAGATTCTGTGGTGGTGGAGTTCTTTAAAAATTTGTGTGAATTTTGTGTAGTAACTGTAGTTGATAAGTATGTACTATGGGTAGTTTGGTTCGATTTAAAATAATATACCAATTAGGTCCGAGTTAGTGAGTCAGTTACGATTTTCTTTCTCCTCGGATCCATTTTTGCTCTCCCTTTAACAAAAATCTAATTAAATTAGTAAATCTAATATACCTTCCGCGTTCATCTTTTAAGTTTATTACGCATATAATCATAATTTAATAAAATAAATTGTCTCTTAATTCACTTAGTTAGGTAGGGAAATGATTTAATATTTCTTTATATAGCTTGGTATAGGGGAACCATTTCATGGATTAATTTCAAGGAATCATCATATCCAGGCTGACCATGGCTATACCTAACCGACACAAAGCAACTTAATTAGGAACTCAATTCTGTTGTACTGTTTTATTTTTTTCTTGGATATTTCATCGATTATTTTTCATTTTATATCACATGAATATGTCCAATTTCAACCTTGTTTTTATAGCATATGTTTATCTTTAACCATGATTTTTGAAGAATTTGAAGCTTCAACAACATCATCTCAACCAATTCAAAGCGAATTTTCATCATCTAATATTACTTGTTTTTCTAGATTTAGGAATTCAGTAACAGGTTTTCAAAAGTCACCAGTAGAAACAACATTTTCTAAGACATCGACAACTACACCAGAGATACAAAACACTCTAGGAACAAACATTCTAGACCAATTCCAATGAAGATCCTGAACCTATTTCTTCTGATGATGACCAATTTTTGTTACCTCTGCTACTGTTATTTTGAAAAAACCCTTGACAAATGGGTGGATCTTTGGATCCGTTTATACATATGTCATATGTTTTACGTTGTTTTTATAAAAAAACCTTGAGAATTGGTTGGATACTTGGATCATAACATCTTTGTTGATTGTAGGGGTGTTATATGATCTACCTATTACTAGACTATATATTGTCACACCTTCAATATAGGTGTTGCAAAAGAAAATTTCTACTCACGGTACTTCTGAAGTGCAGCTAAAAGCTATAATTTACTACTGCAAAATAAAACTTTTGCTACACGACTGTAGTAACAATATGAAAAGAGTGTGGTAAAAGAGTATAATCTCTTGCTGTAGTAATAGAGAGTGGGTGCAGCAATAGACTTCTTGCTACATAGTATATCGCGACACTAGTAGGAATTTGTGCCATAACCATTGAGTGTTATAATAGGTTAAGTTTCTTGTAGTGATGCTTTAGATGAGTTACTTAGAATCCAAACTAGGCTATTTAAACTTGTCCTACTATTTATAAAATGTCTGAAATGGTTTAGATTTTTATTGGGAATATAGTTAATTTGCAACTGTGTTGCTAAGTATTGTGATTGTATTGGTATTTGTTGATTGTTTGTGAAAAAAAGGGGGTCTAACAACCATACCCAATATTTTGTTAAGCAATCTGTATGGACTAACTCCAATATAATTCCGAGAGAATTAATTATACAATCAGACTCAATCAAGGAAATATATCCAAGAGTTATATCTTTGTTTCTCAAAGTAATCTAAAAATCAAACGGATAAAATCCGTAAGTCAGATTATTATGAGAAACAACTTGAACGGTACAAAAGACCAATGTTCAAGTGTCAATCAATTTCAATCAACAACCAAAGGTTGGATTTACTAATTGATTGATTAACGCACAACCTGTGATATTTTAATTATAAAGATAAACAATATAACGCGGAAAAGAAATAACACGGATACCAGATATTTTGTTAACGAGGAAACCGCAAATGCAGAAGAACCCCGGGACCTAGTCCAAAATAAACACACACCGATAATAAGCAATTACACCAATTTCTTACTTCCTATTCGGACTAGATGTAGTACCTGCTTCAGCTGTATTCAAGCACTTGTATAACTCCTAGCAGAACATCGATTCTCTTTAGGAATTCTTTTCGTAAAACTTCTAGCAAAACACAAATTCTATTTAGAAGTTATTCTCAAAAATCTTCTAGAAGAACAAGGTTCTCTTCAGAAGCACTCTCCAAAATCTTCAAATAGAATATTAGTTCTCTTTAGAAGATGTGACAACAACGTTGATACTTTTCGATCTTTTGTTTTCACAAAACACCAATTTGATTTCTCTTTAGATGTGAATCAAGGTTTAGGAAATCTTGTGTTTTTTTTTTGAGAAAAAAAATTACTAAGTAAAAGTAATATCAAAACAAACTTGTAGATTAGGGTTTATTATACTCTTCCAAAATGGAAAAGAAACCTAATTATTCTACAACAAGAACAACTAGAATAAATCTAGAGATATCATGTTTAAAACTTCTTAATAATTTTTACGAGATACCTTAATCGAAGTTTTCTTTCTAGTTCCGATTTCGACTACCAAGTGTTGGTATATGATCGGGAACTGAAATCTATCAAAGCCTATGGTTTATGATCAGCAATTCTTGAATGGTTTTATATCAGAAGACAAGACATTAGAATAGACAAGAGGTGAAAAACCTAGATTACAAGTTGTAAAAACAATCAGAAGATTATTATCAACTTGGATTTGTGATTCCTAATACAAATACTTTTATCTCACTCATTTTCACGAAGAACAGAAGACATGGAAAACAACCTGTGAAGCTTACGCCAATTTTCCAAAGGGATAAAAAGGTTAAGCATTTATGAACTCTTTATTTATAGTGAATAAGTTAGCTTGAAAACTAAGCTAGGGTTTAGGCTATTTTCCTTTTTCAAGACTCACTTAATTAAGGGAGTCTTTCCTAAGTTACAAATATCTTGCATAAATAATTATTAGCATATATTGTATTTATGTGAATAAATCAGATTTTCACTTAGGCATGAATTAAAAGATATCACAAACACTTTAGTATGGTAATCAAATATGTTTGGATTAATAGCCATCTTTCCTAGATAAGGAAACATCAAAAACTTGAATAAAAAAGGCTTCTAGTCACGTAATTGGCTTCAAGTACGTGAACCGTTACAAACAGTTCGTGGATTGTTTCCTACTAATGAACTGTAACAATTACAGTAACACTTATAATTGTTACTTTAATAAATTCCTCATAACTTCATCGTTATAACTCAGAATTGAGTGATTCTTGGCTCGTTGAATTCGTAAGCTCATTCACTATAACATGAGAACCTTTCCATGGATATAAATGTACATTCATCGTTATTTTCAGAAAATTCGTGGCTCAAATAACCTCGAGTATATATACATAAATGTACATTTGTCGTCATAGGAATTGTTCCATAGAGTGAGCATTTGTTTCAGTAGATTAGTAAGGTAGAATCTAACAAGAATCCAAATGAAATCAATCACCACATACCTTTGTTGATGAAGTCCTTGTTGATATGTTCTTGTAGTCTTAAAACTTTACCCTTCAAGGATAGCTTTGATTCTACTTCTTAGACTTAATCTAGTCCAAAATTATCTTTAGTATACTAAATCAAGAATGCATTTTCGCAACTAAAATTGACAACTAACTTGACATACCAACGCTAGTGGGTTTAAATGACCAATGCTCTAACAATCTCCCCCTTTGTCAATTTTAGTGACAAAACCATTTACATATGGATTGTACTTGTAAAAAGCATTACAGATCCAAAATCCAACATGGTTGATTTCCTTGTTTCTTCAACTATGTGTGTGTTCATGTTGTACTTGTTAAAGATCCATCATAGTATTATTACACAACATCAAAGTTCAATTGTATCACAACTTTGACAATAATACTGTGATATGTACCACCCCCCACTTAGTCAATACTTCATCTCACAATGAAAACCATTCCCCTTTACACAATGATCCATAAACCATATGTATATGTAGTGTGAACTATAAAATAATTCTCCCCCTTTTTGTCAACATAAATTGGCAAAGGTACTCAAATAGAGTATTTATGACTAAAAGAGAACATATCAACTTTACTTTAGATTATATCACAGAGTCCAAACTTAGTGACTTCATCAAGGAGTTTATTAAGATACAAGTTAACCCATACATGTTCCACAACCGCTTCTCCCCTCAAAGATTTAGCAATTAAGCACAAGTTCATCTAAGAACTCTCCCCCATAAAATGTCATTCCCGAAAGAACAACAAGAGTGACCTTTCTACATGGTGAAGGTTTTATATATTCGATTTTAGAAATCCCATGAGGATATACAAGCTAAGGACCAATCATTCAAAGTCTCTCATGAGATCGTGTTACAAAAAAAAATAGAACTATCTCTTGGTAACAATACACAATATGTAATCATGAAGATCAAGTATTGTGATCATCTTTTCTAAGATACAAATTTGTATATGCTTAGAAGGAAGAATAACCTTTTCCACAAGGATTTACACCAAAAATGGTTACCATAAGTGTATGAAAAAGTTTCTTTGACAATAAAAACCAACATCCAATGACTTTGATTATTGCTTCTAACCTGTTATACTTAAGAATTTCAATCACAAATCAAGTTAGGTAATTAAGAATCATACACGTGGTATTTTTCCATATTTATAATAGCTTGATTGGGGTATACCCAGATTAATTAGGGTATACCCAATAAGACAAAATAAGGTCATTATGAAGTAAAACCAAGCCACCCCTTAACCTTGTATTTTCTAAATGGCTAATATGCCCTTGGTTAATTAACAATAAAATTATGATTAGGTTAATTAATTGAGTTTAGATTAAAATTTTGAAATTATGAATTCAGTAGATTAAACCTTTCATCCCACTTATGATTTCGATTTCGATCAAAAAAATTAGATTTTGAAAATGCACAAGGCCGGCAAGGTTATAGTTTGAATAAAATGTTGGCTAAGTTCCACCGGCAGGTTCCACTTTTAATAAGTTGTCGACTTTTATCCGCCGACATTGTCTCGGTTGAAGAACACGCCGAGTATCTTGGAACAAAATTTTACGTTCGGCATGGTAAATTTTCCTACAATGCCGGTGATCATAACGTCGACAAGCAAATAGTTTTTATCACTGCCAGCTGACCTGTAGCCGACATGTTAAGGATCTATAACCTTGCCGATCTGTACTTATACCAAACAGAAAATAGAAACTATGGAAGATGTAATTCACTTTATTCATGCAATTTTTGTTACTACATTGATTGAAACATAAAAACGAATGCACTTAGCATGTACATCAAGCCTTTAAACCCCTAGGCGACCCTAGTGGACCAGTTGTAGTCTCGTGAGGGCTTACATAGAGGTATACCCACAAAACCTACACTAAAACTTGTAAAACCATCAATCTTCCTCCGACGAAGACGATACCGCATCCAAGTAGTCCGGGTTATCCACCGGGATGCTATCGTCCAAGAACTGATAGCTTGCATCGAATGCGAATGCTTCCCCCTTTACTTCCAAGTAGCGCGCTTTCACGACTTCATGCTATAAGAACAAGCTTACATTTTTTAGCGGTGTTTCATTGGAAGATAAAACAACATGGGTTAGGTAAAATAAACCACAAAAACACTTACAAATTGTTCAATAGACAAGTTAAAGGGGCGAGCGTTGAAAATCCGGGGTTGGAGAGCTAAAAAAGCAAGTATCGCATTTTCGATTACTAGATGCCTAGCTTGGACTTGTTGAATAATTCTTGCATTAGGATTCCCAAACTCGCCGCAAAATTTGTTGTGTACCCTAGCCCAAAATGTTTTGGAATCCTCCCTTTCGGAGGATTGATGTCTAAGTCGATCTTCCCCGTACCAAGCTTTGGTGATTGCCAAATCTTCATTTGAATCAAACGATGCCATTGTTGTTTGTAGAGATCTATTGAGTGAGTTAGATGGAGTATATGATGATATGAGCTTTGGAGAGTATATGCAAATAGTTGTGTGTTGTTTTGTAGAGAGAAGTAGTGTATTTATAGGATTGTGCCCAAATTTGGCCGTTATAGTTCCCAAGTACAAGTCAATCAATGAAATTGTACTTGCCAAAAATTTGAATTTTGATTCCGCCGGCGAGGTATGTTTTCTCCAAGATGCCGACAAAACCAGACCGACAGGGTCTTAAATTTGTTACCATGCCGGTCGTGTAAGATTTTAGGCATCAGGAGGAGGTTTTTTGCCACAATCCCGCCGGAACTATATTGGTTCACTATCCTTCCGGCCACTATTCAGCCGGAAGGATCTTAAATTTGTTACCGTGCCAACGATGTATGTTTTAGGCATTAGGAGAAAAGTTGTTTTGCAACAAAACCACCGAAACTATATTGGGTCAATACATTGCCGGCCACAATTCAGCCGGAAGGGTAATCATATTTATACCATGCCGGCCCTGATAACTACACAATATCCTTTGTCAGGGCCGGCAGTCTGACAGTTCACAACCTTGCCGGCCCTGGGACAACCGGCAATGTAATTTTAAGGAATCATTCCATCTTATGCATTAAAACTTTACATAAACCATTCATTCAACAACTAGAAATCCAACACTTTTTGCCCAAAATGAAAACGCGTCCCATAAACCTTAAAAAAACATTTTTCCACACCATTAACTTAAACATATGTCCACCACAACATAAAGAAATGAACTACGAAAGCATTCATTGAACACGACCACGTCCACGACGAGCACGACCCCGTTTTGGAGAATTACCTTCACCACCACGACCACTGCTGCTACCTTCACCACCACGAGTCCTCTTTTTATCAGCCTTCATCTTGGCTTTTGCTTCTCTCCTAGCTTTTTGTTCAGCCTTTACTTGAGCCTCAAGTTGCTTGAACATTTCATTGGCATCCTCATTGCCAACATTTTTAACATAGTCAATGTGCTTGCTTTGCTCTTCAATCGACAAAGGATCTCTTTTTTCTCTCGCGCACAACAACACCTTCCCAAAAGTCTTCAAATGCTCCTTATATTTTCAATTAAACAACAAAAAATGAATATAATGATTCAGTAATGTAATCAATCTTAAACTAGTAAGAGAAACTCTAAATATACTTACAAAGAACTTAAGCAATGTTGATGAGTCTTTCGCTTCCAACTTCTTCTTTAGAGCCAATTCTTCAACAATTATTTTCCTAATCCCAGTAGGACGAGCCCATTCCAAGTACCACGCTATGTATTTCTCAGTAGCTTCATGACCGGTGGTCACCTCGTCCAAAAGACTCACATCGATCTGACGGTCATGTCTATTGTCCCAATGTTCTTGAGACGTCGGTGGAGCGTAAGAGATGTTAATTGTTTTTTGGGACGTGGTGCACTTATCTCTGTTCACAGTAAAGAATGGCTTATCTTCATTGAAATGAGGTTCTTCTTGGACGTAACCCAATTGTCGCATAATCCGATGTGGATCGTACATTGAAAATTCTTCAAACACAGTCATCAAGGGTCCATAGTATAATGCAAAAACTTCATTTCTAGGATGGATTAAACCTTGATTTCTTGCATCCCGATACAGATCAAAAATCACCTCCTCCGCAATCAATTCATCGATGGAACTTCGGAGTTTCATAAGCTATTGCGGCATTTCCTTATCCTGAGTACCCTTAAAACTGTACCTTTGCACTCTTGGCCTATTAACCGCAACACTCTCATCCACTTTGATGTAGAAGCTGTCTTTGAACAAGGAAGGGAAGTGCTCATATATCCAAACCTATGCAAAAAAAAGTTTAGTAAAAACCTTATCTTACGAGAATATTCGGTAATATAAATGTTTTAGACAATAAAATTACCTGGAAGAGACATGTGTTTCCGTTAACTTGCTTAGTGATTACCCTAGAACATTTTGTCAACTCATTGTTCAAGAAGGCGACCACCGCAGTGCCCCAAGAATACTCACTCATATTATTTAAGGGATCCAATAGTTGCAAGTAACCGGCCTCAACTTGGTTTCCGGAACTATCGAGGAAGATACATTTGCCCAGGATGTATAGCAAATAGCCGGCCGCGGCAGCATTGATTCGCATCGGGTTCACCATTCATTCCCTGTCAAGGATTGACTATGTATCCCATAATGTGTCCCTCAACCTATTCGCATTAAACTTCTTGGTTAGACGACCATCCTTCATGTCAAGAATAGCCTCCGTCTGAACCTGATTCCAACCGAACAATTTCTTGCTCAAATCGTAAATCTTCTCGAAAGATATCGAATTATCGAATCCCTCACACACTGCTTTTCCCTCAACCTCGAGGCCTCGAATTTGTTGAGTATCATCGGGAGTTATCTTCATCTCACTATACGAGAATAACATGGTATCAGTCTCTCCGTAGAACCTTTCACATAATGCAGAGACGGTAACTTTATCAAGATTAATATTCAAACTCTCAATCGCAGGCATCAACCCGGAGTTCCTCACAATCACTTTCACATCCTCACATTCCTTGTCAAGATCCCAAGTATGAGCCACTGAACACGAAGCTTGGCGCCTCATGAGACGGATGGCATTCTTGTGATCCTAAATACCAAAAAAAATAAAAAGAAATAAAAAGAAATACAAACACTTGACGCAAATTTAATTAATATAGTTACACACTTGAATAAAGAAAAAAGATGGATTAAGATTATTTACAATAGTATTATGGATCGTATATGCCCATGAGTCTTTGTATCCAAAAAGAACATTTCCACCATCTCTTGGGGTCCCCCTTGGAGGCTCACCCTATTTCAGTGTAACCATCAAGTGTTTGGGAGGCATGTGAGAATTAGATGGTTTAGTGATCACCCTCTTCCTCGCTCCGGTTGAAGTTGAACCCGAAGATTCGGTGGGTTCAACAATTTTTTCTCCATCTCCTCCTTCTTCTTCTTCTTCTTATTCCTCTTCCTCTTCAACAATTTCATCTTCGACGGTTTTCTTACCTTTATCTCTATTACCATCATCATCATCATTACCTATTCCAATAGGTGGCATGTCTTGATCACCATCATCATCATCATCATCATCATTGTTTCCTCCTCCAGTAGACGGAATTGTTTCATCAACATCATCATCATCACCTCTTCTACCAGATGAAATTGATTGGTCTTCATCTGGAGTGTCGTCTGAATCACTAGGTTTAGATGGTGGTTCTGGATTATTCCTTATAATGATCTTTGTCGTTCCCGGCTCAACATATGCCCCTCGATATTTTGAAGACAAGAGTTTATCACCAACACGAGGAGGGTTTGAAGGAGGACTACTAAGAGATACTATCAGAGCAGCTCTCTTTTTTGCCGTTTGCAATCTGAACAAGAATAATTCAGGAAAAAAAATCAAAGGCCGGCAGGATCTACAAAAACAACTTATCCGGCGGACACATAGCCGGAAAGGTCGACCAAAGGATGCTTACCGGCTAAGACACACCCGACATGGAGTCATCAAAATAGCCTTCCGTCCAGCAAACAAATTTACACAGTAAATACATTCACTAAACAGGTCGGCAGGGTCCATTAACCATACATTGCCGGCTGACAAAGCGCCGTCATGGTTTTAAAAAATACCCTTCCGGGACTAAATATTTTAGGCATCAGGCGACATTCAAAGAAAAGTAGCCGGCATGTGAAAAACGAATAAGATGCCGGCTTTGTTAAAACTAAAATAACGCCGGCAGGTATTTAGTCGAATAACCTGTCGGCGCTGCTAGTAGCATTTATAGGAACTACACAGCCGGCAAGTTCTTCAACCTTATACCTTCCCGGCCATACACTAACTATGAAACCCCAGAAGGGTCGATGAAAAAAACATTGCCGGCGTCGCAACCGCCAATTCAAAATTTCGAATTTTCTTACCTAATTTGACATGCAAACATGAAATCAAAGTACTAGAGTGAGTTTAAACAAGCCCTTACTTTCTTAATCGCACCATTTCGCGTGTTTCAACGGGTTCAATCTCTTCTTCTTGAACCGTTTTTTGCTTCACTTTCTTTTGAACCAAACTTGAAATTCCAGGGTTATATTGATTGGGTTTTCAATTAGCTTCTTTCATACGAGTTCCCTTATGCCGTGGTGGATCCATTGATGAAGATTAATCAGAGTTTTCGAATCGACGATGTTAACAAATTAATCGACGCGTTTTGGTGGTGGTGGGGGTGATGGAGCCGGTAGGGTTGTGGAGGGAGGAGAAGAAGAGAAGAAGATGATATGAAAAAAAAAATTAAAACTGATTTAGAGTAATAGTTTTTTAATGGGTAAGGGTATTTTTGTAACTTACCCATTAGGACTCCCATTAAAACCCACAAAAAATGTCCCTTTAAAATTGGGTATACCCCAATCTCGCCAGGATATTTATCTAACACCTCTAGATCAAATGATAATCAAATGAATCTAATTGTGTTACTCATAGAGTTGTTCAATTGTTTATATTCTCATAGAAGTATACAAGACATAATTGAAGCAAAATCGGGTTTTGATTCACTCGAATCAAATCATGAACATTATAGCCACGGTTTGCAAAACATTGCATTCCTTATTATATAAAAGTATTTGTTCATGACTTAGCCGATTTTAGAACATATCCTACTCAAGTATGCAAATGGGTACGCATACCTAAGTAGCCAGACTTGGACTGTGTTCGAGAGTATGCAAACAGGTACGCATACTGTCGTACACTCCCAAACTTCAGTTGAAACCAGTACGCATACAGATACGCATACTTCAGTAACCGAACTTCAACTGACTTCACCAGTACGCGTACAGGTACGCATGCTCTATCTCCTGTACTTTACCTGACCAACCATTATGCATACGGGTATGCATACTCAGTTCTGGTCTTGGATCAACACATATGCAAGTACGCATATTGTGCTTATAATCCAATAATGGTTAAGTGTTTTAAAATCTCATTTAAATCATAGAAACATTCTAAGAAGACGGGAATAACTGTCCCACACAAACTATTAGGTTCAAAGCATTTTTCAAGTGATCGATAGATCAATATGAAACATTCTGAGTCTACATCAAATGACTGTCTCACACAAATCATGTAAGAAGTTACCAGGCAATTTTCACATGATCATCTTTTGACTTTCGTCAAAAATATAAGATGAATCTATCTAAAGAGAAAAGTTTACACATATATAAAAAAAAAAAACCCAACATAATGTGTGCGCCCAAATTCTTTTGCAATCCTCATCGCATTTACAAGGGCTCTTGGTAAGGATACACTTCCAACACAATCAGGTTGTGTTGAGGTGAACAAAATCTTGCTCACCACAGGTATTCGAAACAAAATCATGTATAGACTCTAGGAATTTAACAACTTCCTTGAAACTTTTAATAATTGTTCCATACATTTTTAAGATGTTATCCCTTGTCGAAGTCTTATCTGGGAGATCCTTCTTAATAGCACTTGTTGATTTATTGATCTTCTTTGGTACCCATTTCTGAGCAGCTTTTGGAGCAACGTATATCTTTTTCTACCCAATATAATTATGAAACTTCTTAGGGGGAATACTGGAAAAAATAATATTATGATCCTCTGTTTTTTTTCCAGTTTGGAACATCATCTCTTGTTATCATAACAGAATCAGATATGGTTTTATCTCGTTTAAGAAATCTGTAATTCCTTTGCAAGTGACCTGGTTTTCCACAATAAAAGCAATGTTTGGTAGAATGGAAAAAGCTATGTTTAGTGTTACCTGAATGTGTATGTTCTTGCTTTGGAGCTTGATAGAATATCCTCTTTTCTTCATCGGCAGTTGGTAGAGATACTTCACTTTTGTCAACCATGGAAGGTTTAGGTTGAGAAGAATCTTTAGATTTGACAAATATAACCTCTTTGCAAGTACCAGGAGCATCTATTCCTTCATATCCCAATCCTCGTGTATCACGATGAATTATACATGCTCCAAATATCAAGGTTAATTTTTTTGATCTTCTGTTTCTAGACAAACTCTCTTTTAAGCTCGAGCTTCTTCCAACCTTGTAATCGTTTCAAGCGCAATAACTAGATCATTCTTGGATGATTCACATTGAACTTTGAGATCTTCTCATTCTGAATCAAATAACAAGTTCATCTCAATGTTCTCCAAGTTATCTAGCTTTGCTTGAAGAGTAATTTCCCGATCACGACCTCCGACAATTTCTTCTTTAAGCTTTCGTATTTCATTGAGATAATCTCTTGCACCAATATAATCAAGTTGGTGCAAGTCTTTATTCCGACTACAAACTCTGTCATATTTAAATTTCTCACTGAATATGGTGCTTTCATCTTCCGAAAGTTTCCGATGATATTGCTTAAGAATTTTATTAGCAACTGGATCTACATGGAATACTTGTTCGTTAGAAACAGAATCAGTATCCGAAAGATTATTTCTAGTAACTAACCCAACTTCGCCTGCGTACTCTTGATAATCATAAAATTCAGGCCCATCATCAAGAGTAGGCATAGCTGTTGAATATGCCAGTTGTCTACGGCTCCAACAAGGGCATACCGAAGAAAAGTGCCCGAAACAACAACAGTTAAAGCATTGTACCTCATCATTAGGAGATGTTATACCTTTAGAAAAACTCTTTTTCCTGTTTCTCAAGATTTTTCTAAATTGTCATGGATTAACATCCCTAGCATCTGGCGAACTAGATTTATCCCTTAGAGGATTCAGAATTGTTTGCAGCTTTAAGAGAAATCACCTCTTTTTCAGACCGGTGTTCATTATCAGAGATCTTTAACTTACCAACAAGAGAATTTATGGAGAGTGTAGAAAGATGGTTTGCTTCTTCAACAATATGTTTCTTAGACTCGTATCTTGATGTTAGAGACCTGAGAATTTTGCACACAATAACTTTCTCCGGAATAGTTCTTCCTAACGAATATGAGGAGTTAACTATTTGAGAAAGTCTAAAGTTAAACTCATCAAAGGTTTCATCATCAGACATGCGATGGTTTTCCCAGTCAGATGCAAGGTTTTTAAGGCTTGCTTCTTTCTCTGTGGCATTCTCTTCAAATACGGTTTCTAAGATATCCCAAGCAACTTTAGACTTATTGCACGTAGTTATGTGGTTCTAAAGATTTGGGGTAATGGTATGGATAATAACATTTAATCCGTCAGAATTTTTCCTTGTAGCACTAATCTCGACATCAATATAACTACCAATACCCTTTGCAATAGTTACACCGTCTACTATAACTATTGGAGGATCATAGACATTTACAACACAAACCCATGATTTAAAATCACACGCTTGAAGAAATGCGCGCATAACAATTTTCCACCATAAGTAATTTGTTCCATCGAAGGTGGCGGTACTTTTATAGAGATAGCACTTTTGTCCATAGAGTCGGATTGCTACAAACATAGACTTATGAGGTCTTAGCGTGTATTCCTACTCAGATACCAATTGAAAAAGCGGGGGTCTAACAATCACACCCAATATTTCGTTAGGCAATTTTTATGGACTAACTCCAA
This sequence comes from Papaver bracteatum, assembly GCA_023529315.1. NCBI lineage: Eukaryota > Viridiplantae > Streptophyta > Magnoliopsida > Ranunculales > Papaveraceae > Papaver > Papaver bracteatum. The sequence goes on along the minus strand of JAJJWX010000762.1, from coordinate 143,730 downwards.
TTTAATTATGAGAGAATTAACTAGACAGTCAGACTCAATCAGGAAAATCTATCCAAGAGTTATATATCTATTTCTCAAAGTAATCAGCAAATCAAACAGATAAAATCCGTGAGCATGATTATTATGAGAAACAACTTGAACGGTACCAAACACCAATGTTCAAGTGTCAATCAATTTCAATCAACAACCAAAGGTTGGATTTACTAATTGATTGATTAATGCATAACCTGTGATATTTCAATTATAAAGATAAACAATATAATACGGAAAAGAAATAACACAGACACCAGAAATTTTGTTAACGAGGAAATGCAGAAACACCCCGGGACTTAGTCCAGAATAAACACACACTGATTATAAGTTGTTACACCAATTTCCTACTACATATACAGACTATATGTAATACCTGCTTTAACTGTAGTCAAGCACTTGTAGAAATCCTAGCAAAACAACGATTCTCTTTAGGACTTCTTTCCGTTAAACCACTAGTAGAACAAAAATTCTCTTTAGAAGTTATTCTCGAAAATCTTCTGGCAGAACAAGGTTCTCTTCAGAAGCACTCTCAAAAATATTTTAGCAGAAAGTTAGTTCTCTTTAGAAGATGTAACAACTACGTTGATACTTTTCGATTTTTTTTCTTCAAAAAACACCAATTTGATTTCCCTTTAGATGTGAATCCAGGTTTTGGAAATCTTGTGTTTGTTTTGAGAAAAACAATTACTAAATAAAAGTAATATCAAAACAAACTTATAGATTAGGGTTTATTATACTCTTCAAAAATGGAAGAGAAACCTAATTATTCTACAACAAGAACAACTAGAATAAATCTAGAGATATCTTGTTTAAAACTTCTTAAGGATTTTTACGAGATACCTTAATCGAAGTTTTCTTTTTAGTTCCGATTTCGTCTAACAAGTGTTGGTATACGATCGAGAACTGAAATCTATCAAAGCCTAGGGTTTATGATCAACAACTCTTGAATGGTGTTATGTAAGAAGAGAAGACATTAGAATAGACAAGAGGTGAAAAACCTGGATTACAAGTTGTAAAAACAATCACGAAGATTATTATCAACTTGGATTTGTGATCCCCAATACAAAAACTTTTATCTCACTCTTGTTCATGAAGAACAGAAGATATGGAAAACAACTTGTGAAGCTTACGCCAATTTTCCAAAGGGATAAAAAGGTTTAGTATTCACAAACTCTTTATTTGTAGTGAATAAGTTAGCTTGAAAGCTAAGCTTGGGTTTAGACTATTTTCCTTTTTCAATACTCACTTAATTATGGGAGTCTTTCCTAAGTTACAAATATCTTGCATAAATAATTATTAGCATATATTGTATTTATGTAAATAAATCACATTTTAACTTAGGAAGGAATTAAAAGATATCACAAACACTTTAAAATGGTCATCAAATATGTTTGGATTAATAGCCATCTTTCCTAGATAAGGGAACATCAAAAACTAGAATAAAAAAGGCTTCTAGTCACGTAATTGGGCTCAAGTCCGTGAACCGTTACAAACAGTTCGTGGATTGTTTCCTACTAACGTACTGTAACAATTACAACAACACTTATAATTGTTACTTTCATAAACCTCTCATAACTTCATCGTTATAGCTCAGAGTTGAGTGATTCTTGGCTCATTGAATTCGTAAGCTCATTCACTATAACATGAGAACCTTTCCATGGGTAAAGGTTATTGTCACAAAATTCGTGGCTCAAATAACCTCGAGAATATATATATATATATAAATGTACATTTTCCGTCATAGGAATTGTTCCATAGAGTAAGCATTTGTTTCGATAGATTAGATAGGTAGAATTGAACAAGAATCCAAATGAAATCAATCACCACATACCTTTGTTGATGAAGTCCTTGTTGATGTCTTCTTGTAGTCTTCAAACTTCATCCTTCAAGGATAGCTTCGATTCTACTTCTTAGACTTAATCCATTCCGAAATCAAGAGTGCATACTAAATCAAGAATGCATTTTGGAAACTAAAATTGACAACTAACTTTACATACCAACGCTAGTGGGTTCAACCGATCAATGCTCTAACAGTTTGCAATTCATTTAAATACTTAAATCTCCTAGTCAGTCCTGTAATCAATCCCGAGTTTACATCGGAGTATCATTATCAATATATATATGAGGCTTGCCTCTTCTTGGGAGAATTTTTTTTTGTCCTTTTATATGCCTGTCTGTGTGTGAGAGATTCCAAATTTCAAAAGGACATAACAAAGAAACTTGCCATGAAAGGCATTAAGGGACGATTCCCGAACGTTGGTTGAATGACAGTTGTAGAAGATATGTCAAACAAATATTATGTTGTATGAACTTATTATCTGGTATCATGTTCATGATGTATTTGTTGCCCATGACTGTCCGTCAGTTGTATGTACTGTGATTCATACTTGAAAATCTTAATAATGAATACTCCCTCCGTCTCAAAATAATAAGGAAATCATATAAAAAGTCATAACTAACCCTTGACTAGCCTATTTAATATTAATTTATTACCAAAGGTGGATGAAAGGTAATGTAAGAATAAATAGAAGTATTAAGAATTTTATAATCACCCATAAATGTTTTCATTTAAAAAAGGAATATTTAATGTTTGGTACTTAATAAATGACCAACACATTGGTTTGGTACCCATCATTTCAAATATTAAGGGTTGGTACTTGGATCCGTGAAAGACCGTCAAGTCAAACCGTTGACTTAACCATCCGCTAACTAAATAATTAAAATTAGTAATAAAAAATAATTATTTAACGGCGTTAACGGTGGTCAGCAATGGGGATATGTAATTTGATGTGTTTGTACATATACCTCCCCACCCGGTCGCACCATTTTCTTCTTCCTTCACCTTTTGCATTTCCAGGTTCGATTTTTCTTATCAGCTTAACTTTTTCGTTCTTCTACGTGATGAATGTAGTCCAACTCTCACATGATGTTAGATATGGGGATATGTAATTCATTCACTGATAAGATATATCCTTACTCCGTTCAACTTTGTTTCCCTAAATCGCCACCTTGATCGCGGATACAATTTCGGGAATGGTGTGACCTTTGGAGACAAATTTTGAGAGGTTTGATTAAATTATTGAAAACCCATCTTATCATTATCAGGATTCATTCATATATTTTCAAAAAATTAACATAAAATTTAAAAAATTAACTGATTTTTTTTGCTTCCATCCCGATATGACTACTCATATTCTCACTACGTCCTTTCTGTGCAATAGTTGTGTGAATGTTTAAAACTTTGGGCTGTACTCGAATTCGAGTTTACTGTATGGAGAGAGCAATAAAAACGGGAAAAACCAGCAGCATATAGATTTTTCTCGCCTAACAATATTAAACATTAACTGTTTGATAAAATGTCTCAATATCTTATTTGCATGTCTTTATCCAAATCAAACAATAATTCTCTTTTAGCCTGAATCATATTCGAAAATAAGAAAGGACCCATGTTTCCTTAGATCGGAAACCTACCAAAACACTTGGAATCTTCACCATCAATGACATATTAATAGATTATCAGTACCATTCAAAACAACTCCATCAATGGCAACAACCATCATTGACCTCTTCTCTGTTTTATAAAAGTTAAGTAAAATAGTCACAGTTACTCGCCATCATCACGACACCAGTAGGGAGAAGAAATGGTGCCAGAAGTTAGGACGGATTGTCACCAGCAGGGAGAAGAAATGGTGCCAGAAGTTAGGATGGATTGTCAGTACTATCTTCCCATCTTCCCGTGTAGATTCAAACACGTGTCATATATTTAACCGGCATTTAGGACAACTATAGTCATTGTTATTATTGTCGTGGATAATAAGGTAATAACATACATTTCATGACTGAAGTTACAATTTTCTCCTTTAACAGATCTAGGTACCATATAAAAATATGTCTATAAACAGAGCACAGGCCAAAATAGAAATTAGGACAAATAAAAAAAAACAGAGAGAATATATGTTATTAGTTATTACCGGGAGATACTTTATTACTACAATTGCAATCATACAGATTGTGTAGTTTTAAAATGTACGACACTCGGAGCACGACTGGTTACAATTCTTTATCAATATCATCATGGGTACCTGACATTTGGAGAACGACTGGTTACGATTTTTCATCTGTGGGGAATAATTGTTATCATCATGATTTACAAGCCTTTTTTTTTTTTTTTTTTGATCGGTCATGATTTACAAGCCTTGCTGGCTATTTATACGACTACAATCGTGGTTTCACTATTTTCCTTGAAAACCACTAACAATAGGCTTGCCTTGAAACTATTAACATTTTGGCGGCCAGTAGACATATTTGTCACCACCACCACCACCACTTGGGTCTGTCCTGACACAACTTTCTACTTGTCCATGGTGAGGCTCTCTTTTTTTACACTCGGACAACTCTCTACTTACCAGTCTTACTAATCCCTCATTGTTATTATACGAGTTATACATTTTGACTTTCCTAACCGACTTTCTACGACCAACTAGCAATCTTGCTTGTTTCTCAACTTCTAGTCTTCTCTGTGAAGTCAACATCTGCTACGTTCACCTTAAATATTCTGGAAGTACGGCAAGCTTGGACACATCCAGGCAAAGACCTATCTATTTCTTATCTCCTCCAGTTCAAAGCGGTCTCTCTCACACGAACAAACAATGGAAGAAACCAACTCCACTGTAGCTGAAACGAGGCAAGTCTTTTCTTCTGTTTTTCGGTTTCCTGAAATGACTACACATTCACTTCCCAACCTAAAATCTATTTTCATGTGTCTAAATGGCCTTTCAGGTGTGCAGTTGTTACAGGAGCTAATAAAGGAATAGGACTAGAGATATGTCGTCAGCTTGCTTCCAATGGCGTCACCGTGGTATTAACTGCTAGAAATGAGAACAACGGAACTAGAGCTGTTAAAGCTCTTAAAGAGTCTGGACTTACTGATGTCATTTTTCATCAGCTTGATGTAAACGATGCCATTAGTGTTGCTTCATTAGCTGAGTTCATCAAAACTCGTTTCCAAAAACTTGACATCCTGGTAAGGATAAAAACAAGAATCGAACATATCATTTTTATTGTTTTTGGCTTGTGATTGAGTTCATGAATGAAAGTAATTAGCACTAGCTAACAACTTTGGCAAATTTGGTGCTCCTAATTCAATATTGAGCAGGTAAATAATGCAGGAGACAATGGAGTAACACTAGAAATTAATGAGGAGGCTATGAAAGACTTGCACTCTCGACATGGTGAAGTAAGTCTTCATGAAATATACATATCTAGTAATCTTTAAGTTCCTAACTCTCTTTTATATTGGCTGCTTGACGGTAAAAGAAGGATTGATTATTAGTGTTTTCGAGCAGGAGAAAGATGAGAGCAAGTTGTTGGAACAGGAGACAGATGAGATTGCCAAGTTGATGGCGGAAGCCATTAAGGAGAATTACGAGAGAGCAAAACAATGCATGGAAACAAATTACTACGCAACCAAAAGAGTAACTGAAGCGCTGCTTCCTCTTCTTCAACTCTCCAATTCAGCAAGAATAGTGAACATGGCCTCCGTATATGGTGAACTGCAGGTAATTAATAGCCAACATGATAATTCTTAGTGGTTTATATAGTGTATTGTACGTAGACACATTTTTAATACACTTTGTTGTATTACTGTCTCAGTTTATCCCGGGCGAGACGATCAAAGAGGAGCTAAATGACGTTCATTGCTTAACAAATGAGAAATTAGACGAGCTTATGCAAAAGTACTTGAGAGATTTTAAGGAGGGTACGCTGAAGACTAATGGATGGCCTGTATTAGTATCTGCGTATAAAGTCTCGAAAGCTGCTGTCATTGCCTACACTAGAATTCTAGCAAGGAAATTCCCAACTTTGCATGTTAATGCTGTTCACCCTGGTTTGGTTAAAACAGATCTTTCATTCCATAGAGGAAACTTAACCCTTGAAGAAGGTGCTAAAGCACCTGTTATGCTGGCATTGTTGCCTTCGGATGGCCCTTCTGGATTTTACTTTGACCAGATGGAGATTTCAACTTTTTGAGGTAAAATGAATCAAATGTAAGAAGGTTCTGACTTTGCGCGCCTTTCTTCCCGTTTTTAATTTGTTTTTGTTGATGCACTCTCATTGTGATCATTTCGTTAATAAATAGACTGTTACCCTTTTGTTTAATTACACTGAATTTAATTATAAAAAAATGGCTAAATTGCCTTCTGTTTTATATATTTTCTTTGCCAATACGAAAAAGAGACAAAATGAAGGCCAATGCAATTTCTTCTCTTGGTGGATGGGAAATAGCCAAGTGAATAAAGAAGACAAAATTGAATATGAGCGTGTGTGAAAGATAAGAAATGTTCATCCCACATCTAAAATTCTCAACTACAGAAGGATAGGAATTTGGTTGGATCCAAATAAACCTAATGAAATGTGCCAACCTAGATGTATAAATATCATACGCATGCAGAACGTACTACACTATAAAACATAAAAATATGAATTAAACTTACATTTATGCTGGAGTTGGAGTTGTGGGAATTTGAATCAGTAGGAATCTAAAGATTGACTAACCCTGCTCTAACTCCCTCGAAATCACCAAAATAATTAAATATCCTTTCTAATAATCATTTTTTTAATCTAATATTTTGAATTTACTCACCTAATTTTTTTAATATTTAATCCACTAAATTTATATACTTGTATAATTTCTTTTTAGCCCGGGCGCCTTGGTTATACCTGGTTCAGTCAGCAAACGATTCAACTAGTTAGAAACTAACTAGACTAATCAACAAAACAATAAAAATTTGAAGTAATGAATATATTTTTCCTTTCTTTGATCGGTAAATTAACATGGCATTTTTAAGGGTGACACCAAAAGAATCAGGGACGGCTCATAAAACAAAATAGGGGTCACCCAAATATAAAATGAACCCATCTTGTATCTCATTATTTTCGTAATGGTGGTTCTAAACTTAACAATCGGTAGTTAAGGTTACAATAGTTACGTGACATTTTTAGGGGTGACCCCAAAAGAATCAGGGGGGCTCATAAAACAAAATAGGGGTCACCCAGACATAAATGAACCCACCTCTTATCTCCCGTTTTTCATAATAATCCCATTTTCATAATAATAATCGGTAGTTAAGGTTACAATAGAAGGAGGAGGAGGAGGAGGAGACAACCGTTTTTTCTTAAATCAACAACAAATCATGAAAAACGTAATGTTGAAGGTTTGATAATGTTTACAAATGACGATTTTGGGTATTTGTTGAATGATCCAAATTTTTGTGGAGGCAAAGAAGACCTAGATGAAGACTTATTGGAAGAAAACGAGGAATCACAAGAGATCGAAGTTAATAATGGATCAAATGCATTCAACACCATAAACTTCCTAGAATCGGTACATCATTGAGTACTTTATCTACCAATCATATCTTTCTGTTCAAATAGAAAAGCACAATCGGTAGCTTGTGATGTTGCTTGTCGCCCCAATTTCTAACTTTTTCAAAGTAATGAAATTTCAATTTTCTCTACTAGCACAATCGGTAGTCTCGTGATGTTCATTATCTAGCAATTGTGATAGTCGCCCCAATTTTTTTTTTTTCTTTTCAAAAGTAATGAAATTTCGGATTTCTCTACTTTCACATTCGGTAGTTTAGTGATGTTCAATATCTTCCGATTGTACAATCGATAGTCTCATGACGTTCATTATCTATCGATTGTGATAGTCACCACAAATTCTAAGTTTTTCAAAATTGATGAAATTTCAAATATCTATACTTTCACAATCGGTAGTTTATTGATGTTCATTTTCTGCCGATTGTGATAGTAGCCCAATACTCATTTTTTTCAAAACAAATAAAACTTTCACATTTCTCTACTTTCACAATCGGTAGTTTCGTGATGTTCATAATTTTCCTATTATGATAGTAGTCCCAAATTCTAATCTATTCAAAACCAATAAGACTTCAAATTTCTCTACTTTTAAAATCAGTGGTTTCGTGATGTTCGTTATCTGTCGATTCTAAAAGTACCTCCAAATTTAATTTTTTCAAAACAAATGAAACTTTGAATTTCTCTACTTTCACAATCGGTAGTTTGACAAATTAGATATCTGACAATTATATCTAAATTTGGGTATAGAAACTCAAAATACCAAATATAATCGGAAGATAATTATTAATAATATCCACCGATTAAAATCGTTGTTCTTGAGGAATGAAGAACACAATCATAATCGGTTGATAAAACTAATTTTAAACTACCGATTGTAAAAAGACATAAGTATTTTACTAATGACTAAGACATCCCATAGCCATATCGATAGGATGGTATAAAAAATCGCCTTTAAATCATTTTGAATGGCCCATAAATTCGCACCTTAAATTAAATGGTTTCATTAAAAAAGAAGTAAAAATAATTAGGGAACAATATCTATATACTCCTAGGACTCTACCCTTGAAAATACCCTTTCCAACTTAATATATACTCCCATCCTTCTGGAAGCCCAAACCCGGATTTGGTACCAAAATATCCTTAGCTAAATATAGATAATCGTTAACAAACCATTAATCCGGAAATTTTCATTTCTCACAAATAATTGTACCATCATCATTAAACTTGATGTAGATGCAGTCACACCGTCCTTCAAACATGCTCTTAAAACTTTAGCAATTTCTCTCCAACCTTGCCTATTTTCACTAGAGGCAAAAAAACAAACTCTAGATGGATTTATACCCATTCCTAGAAAACCCAATCTCATGAATTCACCATCTTTATTCCTGTCTTTTGAATTTCTTGTTTTTTAGGTTTTTTTTTTTTTTGAAAGGCAAATGGAAATGCCTGTCTTATGGTTTTGATTTTCTACATTTTTTGGGGTTGATAGACAAGTATTACCTATGAGTGTTTTTGGATCATTATTATGGAATGAATCGTTTAGGAATGAATTGTTTTGGAATGAATCGTTTTGGTCATGATTGCAAGTGATGTAAACATTCCAGGAAAACCTTAAAAATGTGTGTTGGTAGATGACATGGGGTAAAGCATAACATGTCTATCGATTTTATCATTCCCGTGAAAATTTGAAATAGCAAACCATGTATCTTGTTCTAGGTAAGGCTTACTCGGTTTTTAGATCTCCTGATGAAAAGTGAACCTTCTGCGTGTAAGACCGAGCTTTATGGAAAACACCGTCGTGATTGTGGAAAGTCTCCAGTCGTTACTGAGTTATCTGATAACCAAGTCGTCGGTTCTTGGGCGGATTGTTTGCTTCTAACTTCCAGGAAGTCCCCAGTCATCCCTTATTGTGTCATGACTGATAATCGGGTCTTCAGGTAACTGAGTCGGAGTGGATCATCTTCTTCTACCATCCTGATATCTGGGTCGAAGCACGAGATTAACGGTCGAAAATTGACATTATAACCGAAAGACCAATCTCCCACTGTGGTCGCTAATTGTTTGTAGGTGAAAATGGTTTCTACTGATTTCGGTAATTTCGGGTGTACGGGTGAGAAACAATTTAAACCCTAAACAATGACTGCAAGGGAGTACTTTAGATTCGAGAGATCAATCTATACAAATCCTACCTAAACCAAGAAATGGTCGTTCCGGACTTGCTTCGGTCACAAAGTGGAGGAGAATGAGTTGGTTTTGGGGAGGGAAGCAAGAAAAGTGATAAGACCAGAATAGTTGATTCTGGAAGAGTAGTTGTGTTACTGCGACTTGTATCAAAAGTGGGAAGGCTAACAAATGGTAAGCTAACAAGTATTTTCTGAGTATTGTATATTCCCGAATGAACTTGTTATTCTGTGGGAATAGGTAAGACCTATTAATACAAGTCGAAGTGAAATGTACCTTGGTCTCATTAAGGAATGGAAAAATGGGTTGTAAATGGGAGGAGGTGGTAACCGTATGCATGGTATTGATGTTCCATAAAATCGTTAACGTATGGAATTGATTTCCCATGAACATTTCACCTTTAACTCCCTATATTTACTAACCGCCTCACCCTTATGACAATTCCTTATGACGGGCGTAATGTACGCCGCACACTGTAAACCGCCAAACCAATACCCAAAGAGGATCCCCCAATTTGTGATATGTGTTGATGTCTCGAATGTTTTTGTGAAAAACATGTATCATATGGTTGTTTCCTGGAAAGTCAAGGTTGGGAGACTTGGTAGCTTGGTGACCTTCGACGGTCGAGATTTTGCATCTTAAGAGGAAAGGTAGTCGTTGATCGTTGCACACTTTCGTTTGTTGGTGGCGGCATAGGGAAGGCCAGCGTGGTGGCGCGGATAGGTTGGCATGGCATAGTGGCGCGACTAGGTTGGCACGCCATTTTCATGGAATGGTGGTGTGGCTAGGTTGGCACGTTATTGGCGTGGCATGTCCTGGAGCGGTTTGGTGTGACCAAACTACGGTTTTGGGTCAAAAGTTACCATGTGTGGTCTGGTAACCTTGGATGGCTAGGATTTCCTCTTGGTATTGAAGGGAAACCCTTGGTTATTGTACGCCTTTTCTTGGTTAGCTGTGTAGGGAAGGCCAGAATGGTGGCGTAGTTATGTTGGCATGACATGGTTTGGCGTGGACAAACTTAGGGTTTTGGGTGAAAGGTTACCATGTGTGGTCTGGTAACCTTGGGTGGCTAGGATTTTCTCTTGGTATTGAAGGAAAACCGTTGATTATGGCACGCCTTCGCTTGGGTATCCGTGTAGGGAAGGTCAGCATGGTGGCGGGGCTATGTTGGTTAGGGCCAATTCAGGGTGTGGCCAAGGGTTTGCCATGAGCACATGGTGCGGCTATCTTGGATAGGTGTGGTTTGGCTAGGCATGTGGGGACAAGGGTTTTCCATGGGCGCATGACGTGGCTAGCTTGGCTAGGTGCGGTATGGCTTGGCATGTGGGGCCAAGGGTTTGCCATGGGCGCATGTCATGGCTAGCTTGACTAGGTGCGGTTTGGTTTGGCATGTCGGGGCAAGGGTTTTCCATGGGTGCATGGCGTGGCCAGCTTGGCTAGGTGCGGTTTGGCTTGGGATGTGGGGCCAACGGTTTGCCATGGGCGCATGGCGTAGCTAGCTTGGCTAGGTGCGTTTTGGCTTGAAATGTGGGGCCAAGGTTTGGTGTGACCAAGCTAGGTTTTTGGGCCAAAGGTCGTTTGGTAACCCCGAACGACTATGATTTTCTCCTGTGATTGAAGGGCGACCGTTGATTGTCGCACGCCTTCGTATTGGTAGCCGCATAGGGAAGGACAACAAGTGGCGCGGCTAGGTTGGTATGGGGCCATGACAAGGTGTATTTGGCATGGCGTGATAGGTGTGGATGGCATGGTTTTCCATTGGCACTGGGGTGCGGCTAACATGGTTGGCATGCCTTGGCGCAGTAGGTGTGGATGGTATGGTTTGCCATTAGCACAGGGGTGCGGATAGCATGGTTGGCATGCCTTGGCGCGGTAGGTGTGGCTGGCATGGTTAGCCATTGGCACAGGGGTGCGGATAGCATGGTTGGCATTCCATGGCGTGGTAGGTGTGGTTGGCATGGTTAGCCATTGGCACATGTGGTGTGAGAATTAGGGTTTTGGCCTGTCGAAACACTAATCAGCATTAAAAAAAGGTACCTTGGTAATATTCTCGTAGACAAATGAAAGGGTTCAATAAATGTGCTTGGTTTGGACATTATTACTCAATTTCAATGACGTCACTGTCTGACTAGGGTTTTACGATTTTACCTCTAAGCTAAAAACCACCATCAACATTAAGTCCTCTGCTTAGCTCGGAATTGGTTCCTTGTTGCGAGGTAAGCATATGATAGTGACAGACAAGGACGGAATCAAGATGTAAATCATTGCAAAGATGGTCAGGAAAATCCGACTAACCATTTTGAGGGGTGAAGAGAGTTTTTGCTTCCCATGTTGGCAGCCCTGCATAAGTTGTTCTGGGGATGCAGTCCATGTAGTAGTAAGACAAAAGTTGATGGCTTGGTCTGGAAGTACATCACCGAGGCAAAGCGGGCGCGGTCTTGGAAAGTTTGTTGGTATTGGAAGGTTCATGGTGCAGACATCTTGGAGAGTCAAAGCACATATGGATGACTTGACATGATAGGGCCGCGATAATGGAGCGGGCGGCATGGCATGGTGCGTCCATGGAAAGGCTAGGAGTACACGGACGGCTAGGCGTGGTGGGGCAGCGGAAAATGGAGCGTATGTATTAGAGTTTGGGGCCAAGGCATGGAGTGAGCGGTCTTGGGAGTGGAAATTGGTGTTTGCGGGACAGGTTTCCTCTTTTCCTTTCTTGGCTCAAAATAGGAAATCCTTTCCTTGTTCAAATGTCCACATACCATGTATATATAAAAGGAGGACCGGCTTCTCTTTTGTTTCATGACAATTTTTTTCATCCTAGCTGTGTGGTAGCAGTAAAGCAAAGCGGACAAGAAAATCCCAGGTATGCCTTCCAATACTTCTTCTTTAACTTGTTTTCTCTTTTCTTTTGTGTTGGTGTAAACCCTAGTTGTAGGCATACCTTTTAATGACCTTGTAGAAAATATTGGTGTGAATCCTATAGATGTTGGTATGTTTTGCATGAGCTTGTAATAGTACTTAGGCATGAATACCATAGTAATGTTGAGCGCCTCAACTCACCGTGCAAAGTAAGCACGCGATAGTAATTGCTATCCCTTCCCCACGAAAAACCTAGTTCTTAGGGTTTACTCCTTGTTTTGGTGTGGCCATGTGCATGGTTCCCATGGTGGGGCGCACCTCCTCGGTCGGAATTTTTTTTTATGCTGCAGGGTACGAACTTGAAACAAACTGGCTTTCGCCTTGGGTGGAAAAATAATTTTTGTGCACTTTCCGTAATAATTTCTCTTCGTATTGTTCCATTGTAGTTATCTCGACGGTGAAAATAGCGTGAGAGAATTTTCGTTAGGATGTCAACAATTTCTGCCGTACCGAAGGATGTGGGTAATTCCAAGCCAAACATAGATGATGAGTTCTTCACGACATCCCAAATACGTGTCGATTCTTCTGACCAGTTCAGAAAGTGAGGGAGAGGAACGATCGCTTTACCCAAGAGGCGTAATAAGGTTTTTCCTTAAGAGGAAAGAATATCATGCCTCTCCTATCGACTTTAAAATCCACGTGAGTCCGTTGTGTTCCTTCGAGAAATGGGTGTGATTCATGATGAACTAGGAGCATGTAAAAACCAATTTGACCAGGGCATAGATCGTTGATGTTGTTGTGGCTTCCGCAGTGCTTCAGATTAGGAAATATATTCCAGGCTTGGTTTCTTTTTTTTTCCATATGGTGTCCAGACACCCACACGTACATATGCAGGTGGGATGGAATGACCATACTTGTAAAGCGTGGCTGTGTTGCTAAATCTTCCCGTAATTGGAAACCTCGACATTAGGTTGTCTGTAGATGAAGAAGAAATATGCCCCGCCTTGGTTGCGAAGTCAAATGGATTCATTCGGAAAGAAAAAGATACGAAGTGCTTCTATGACTAGTGGGTGTCTCAGTGGTTTCCTGACGAGTTAGAGTCGAACCAGATGAATAACATACTTCATGTCGCGGCGTTCTTGGCTCTTTGGCTATCCAAATATATTTTTGACGACGGCTCGGGAAAGAATGAGATAAGACAGGAACTTATCAAGTTTGCCATAAAAATGGCAAAAGGCGTCGTTATCCCTTTCAGTGGTTTGTTTCTTGGTTCTCTGTTTGCACACTTGGATCAGCTAGTTTCATACATGCGCGCCTCAAATAGCTACATGAAAGTAGATTCATATATTCATGCCTCCTTTCTCCAGGCATGGTTGTAGGAGCATTTCCAGAAGTATGCCCCAAAACCATCGGCTATACTTCCCGACTCTTGGGGTGGCTCTAGAATACTGCGTTGGTCGAACAGGTGCCCAAAGACTGGTGCGAACCTGGTTAGACTTTTTAACAACTCATACGCAGTTAATTTTCGTCCATGGGCTCCGTTGCACACGTTTATAACTCAGATCAGTACCTTTGCTCCTACTTTGAATATGTCTTTGTCTTCTGATAAAGAGGGTCTGAGCATTGGAGAAATGGTGTTCATGCGTATCTGCATGCCCGGTCATGTGCCGTATTTATTTTGAGGATCTTGCAAAGGAATCCCTTACAATATCAATAGAGCGTCTCGACATATGGGTTTTGAACAAGGGGTCTCACTCGTTGGTCAGTCGGTTGTTCCAGAAATATCGTTGTCAACTGTTCTCGATGCTAGTGCTCTTGTGTCGGGTAAAAGTCTGCCTTTTCTGCCCGCGGAATGAAATCCATCAACAACCTCCAAATATAACACATTTTGGCAAGTTGAATTTCTCGTTATCCATGGATTCGTGAATGATGTGGTAGAAAAACGTCGCGGTAAGCCTTCTCCTGTGGTTTTATCGGAACATCCACTGCCGAGGGATCCCAAGCAAAAATCCGTTAGTCCAAATGCAGATAGTCCCCAAGTGAAGGGGCGAAGATCTAAAGATTTTGCAGGCGGTTTCAAGTCAGATTCAACAGTTCTACCGACTTTCAGTTCATCCAACATGCGGGTACGTATGACTTTCCTCGTGACTTTAGCTAGATCATTTATATCCTTGTTTCTTTTATGAGAAGTCATCCTTATGTCTCATCTAGGGTTTCAACAGCACGAACGCCTTTGCCAAACTGGCAAGTAGTCAGAAAACATCGTTTTTTGAGACGGAGGGTGGCGGTGCCGAGCCTATACATGGTGATGGGGAATCCGAAAAGGATGAAAGTTCAGAGTCCGGTGATGGAGAGAGTAGTTCTTCTGATAATAATGCCGAATCTTCATCTAGTCAGTATGAAAGCGAATCAGTGAGTCTTCTCCATGTTCTTCTTCTTCTTCTTCCTTTTTTTTTTTTGAAGTAAAACAAAATATTGATATTCTAGGAGGAAACCGTTCCAGGGAATGGTATTGAAGTGGAAACCTACCAAAGTGAAGACATAGTCGTACTTCCAATTTCGGAAACCGTTCCGACTAGTGACTTGGACATTGAAGTTCATCATCCCGAAGGCGCTGCCACGACTCAGATGGTGGAAAGTACTCCAGGCCCCGCTGGAGAAATTGAAGTTAGGGATCTCTTACCGGTTGATAATTCAGTTGCAGGTGCCACCTTCAACCTCCGTATCTGGTCCCTTTCCCGGGTCACGTGTTGATTGGGGGATTTAGCGTGCCAGCTAAACATTCATAGTTATACACCAAGATATGGGAAAACTACGGTCATATTTACACGACCAAGAAGATTACTAGTTGACATGCGTTGGTCAAATGTGTGGGAGAATCCTTGTCTTCAATTGATGATATATGCAATGTGACTGGTCATAAAGTTTCTGAGGATGCACTTTCGAGCTGGAGGTTCCATCGGGACATGTGTGTGGGCTTTGAATTTAAAACCCCTTGGTTCGTTGAAGGTTTCTCTGATGTTGAAAAGTCACTGGACGAAGCAGTCGAAGGTCATTCCGCAGACATGGTGAAGAAGTATGAAGTGGAATTCAAGAAGTTATACCGGCAGCTGAAGTTGAAGAGGGTGGCTCTCCAGAACACAAGGGAGGCCTTTGATAATAGGAGCAAGCCGCTGTTGGAAAACTTTCCTTGAATACATTCCTGTCTTTTGAATTTCTTGTTTTTTAGTTTTTTTTTTTAAAAGGAAAATGCAAATGCCTGGCTTATGGTTTTGATTTTCTGGATTTTTTGGGGTTGACAGACAAGTATTACCTTTGAGGGTTTTTGGATCATTATTCTGGAATGAATCGTTTAGGAATGAATTATTTTGGAATGAATCATTTTGGTCATGATTGCAAGTGATATAAACATTCCGGGAACTCCTTATAACCGTGTGTTGGTAGATGACATGGGGTAAAGCGTAACATGGAAATAGATTTCATCATTCCCGTGAAAATTTGAAATAGTAAACCATGTATCCTGTTCTAGGTAAGACTTAATCGGTTTTTAGATCTCCTGATGAAAAGTGAACCTTATGCGTGTAAGCCCGAGCTTTATGGAAAACACCGTCATGATTGTGGAAATTCCCCAGTCATTACTGAGTTATCTGATAACTGAGTCATCGATTCTTGGGCAGATTTTTTGCTTCTAAACTTCCGGGAAGTCCCTAGTCATCCCTTGTCATGTCATGACTGATAATCGGGTCGTCAGATAACTGAGTCGGAGTGGATCGTCTTATTCTACCATATTGATGTCTGGGTCGAAGCACGAGATTGACGGTCTAAAATTGACATTGTAACCGAAAGATCAATCTCCCAATGTGGTCGCCAATTGTTTGTAGGTGAAAATAGTTTCTGCTGATTTCGATAATTTCGGGTGTACGGGTGAGAAACTAGAGCTGTCAACGGGGCAAGCTAGGGTCAACCCTAGCCCTATTCCTATTCATCTACAAGCCCAAAATCCCAACCCTAGCTTGCCCGCGGGTTGGCTTGGCGGGTCACGGGTTGGCTTGTTAGTTATCATAACAACCAAAAAAAATGTTGAAAGTTAAAAAAAAAAATGTTTAAAATTACGCTGTTAGGGAGGATTGAACCTAGCTCAGCTAGGTGTTCACTTAGCATAACAACCACTAGACTACAAATGAACACGTCTCTATTAGCTAAAATCTTTAAAATAGATAATCTTAATGAAGATGACGGGTTGGCTTGTGTCTTGCGGGTTGACCCTAGCTTGGCTTGTTTTCTACTAGGGATAGATATGCTAACCCTATCCCGGCTTGTTTATCCAACGGGACAAGCCGAGCCGGGTTGAAACAAGCCAATCTAGGTCCAACCCGCAAGCCGGGTTGAAAATTGACAGCTCTATGAGAAACAATTTAAACCCTAAACAATGTACTGCAAGGGAGTACTTTAGATTCGAGAGATCAATCTGTACAAATCCATCATAAACCAAGAAATGGTCATTCCGGACTTACTTCGGTCACAAAGTGGAGAAGAATGGGTTGGTTTTGGGGACGGAAGCAAGGAAAGTGATAACACCATAATAGTTGATTTTGGATGAGTAGTTGTGTTAATGCGACTTGTATCAGAAAAGTGGGAAGGCTAACAAATGATAAGGTAGCAAGTATTTTCTGGGTGTTGTATATTCCTGAATGAACTTGTTGTTCTTTGGAAATAGGTAAGACCTATTTATACAAGTCGAAGTGAAATGTACCCTGGTCTCATTAAGGACTGGAAAAATGGGTAAGTAAATGGGAGGAGGTGGTATCCGTATGCATGGTATTGATGTTCCATAAAATAGTTAATGTATGTAATTGATGTCCCATGAACGTTTCACCTTTAACTACCTGTATTTACTAATTGCCTCACCCTTACGACACTTCCTTATGACGGGCGTAGTGTACGCCGCACGCTATAAACAACCAAACTAATACCCAAAAAGGATCCCACAGTTTGTGATATGTGTTGATGTCTCGAATATTTTTGTGGAAAACATGTAGCATATGGTTGTTGCCTGGCAAGTTGATCTTGGGAGACTTGGTAGCTTGGTGACCTTCGAGATTTTTCATCTTAAGAGGAAAGGTAGCCGTTGAACGTTGCACGCTTTTGTTCGTTGGTAGCCGCATAGGGAAGGCCATCATGGTGGAACGGGTAGGTTGGCATGCCATTGGCATGGCATGGTAGCGCGGATAGGTAGGAACTCCATTGGAATGGCATGGTGGCGCGGTTAAGTTGGCACGTTATTGGCGTGGCATGTCCTGGCGCTGTTTGGTGTGACCAAACTAGGGTTTTGGGTCAAAGGTTACCATGTGTGGTCTGGTAACCTTGGATGGCTAGGATTTGCTCATGGGATTGAAGGGAAATCATTGATTGTTGCACGTCTTTGCGTGGTTACCCGTGTAGGGAAGGACAGCATGGTGGCGCGGTTATGTTGGCATGGCGGGGCAAAACATAGAATTTTTGGCCAAAGGTTACTATTCGTTGTCTAGTAACCTTGTTTGGCTAGGATTTTATCCTGGGATAGAAGGGAAACCGTTGATTGTTGCACACCTTCTCTTGGGTAGCCATGTAAGGAAGGTAAGCATGGTGGGGCGACTATGTTAGTTAGGGCCAAGGCAGTGTGTGGTTTGGCGTGGCGGGGCCAAGGGTTTGCCATGGGCACATGGTGCGACTAGCTTGGCTAGGTGCGATTTGGCTTGGAATGTGGGGCCAAGGGTTTTCCATGGGCGTATGGCGTGGCTAGTTTGGCTAGGTGAGGTTTGGCTTGACCAAGCTAGGTTCGTGACCAAGCTAGGGTTTTGGGCCAAAGGTCGTTTGGTAACCTCGGATGGCTAGGATTTGCTCCTGGGATTGAAGGGAGACCATTGATTATCGCACGCCTTACTTTTGGTAGCCGCGTAGGGAAGGCCAGCAATGTGGTGCAGATAGGTTGGCATGGAGCCATGGCAAGGTGCGTTGGGAATGGCACGGTAGGTGTGGCTGGCATGGTTTTCCATTGGCATGCCTTGGCGTGGTAGGTATGGCTGGCATGGTATGCTATTGGCTCTAGGGTGCGACTAGCATGGTTGGCATGCCTTGTCGCGGTAGGTGTGGATGGCATGGTTTGCCATTGGCATAGGGTTGCGGCTAGCATGGTTGGCATGCCTTGGCGCGGTAGGTGTGGCTGGCTTGGTTAGCCATTGGCACAGGGGTGTGGCAAGCATGGTTGGCATGGATTTGCGCGGTAGGTGTGGTTGGCATGGTTTTCCATTGGCACATGGGTGTTGCCAGCATGGTTGGCATGCCTTAGCGCAATAGGTGTGGCTGGCATGGTTTGCTATTGGCACTGGGGTGCGGCTAGCATGGTTGGAATCCCTTGGTACAGTAGGTGTGTCTGGCATGGTTTGACATTCACACAAGGGTACGGCTAGCATGGTTGGCATGCCTTGGCGCGGTAGGTGTGGCTGGCATGGTTAGCCATTGGCACATGGGTGCGGCTAGCATGGTTTGCATGCCTTAGCGCGGTAGGTGTGGATGGCATGGTTAGCCATTGGCACATGTGGTGTAAGAATTATGATTTTGGCCTGTCAAAACCCTAATCATCATTAAAAAAATGTACCCTGGTAATTTTCTCGCAGACAAATTAAAGGGTTCAATAAATGTGCTTGGTTTGGACATTATTACTCAAGTTCTGTGACGTCACTGTCTGACTAGGGTTTTACTATTTTACCCTTAAGCTAAAAACCACCATCAACACTAAGATAACTTAACTTTGATTGAAAGCAAACCCTGATTTGAAAGACTATATAAGGGAGAACTCTATCAACTGGAAAACCCGATTCCGGCACTTTCCTGTGTCCTAGTTGCTACTAGTGTCAATTCTCCTTTAACCTAGGTTTTTCCAAAACCATTATAGGTTAATGACTTGAAGACTTCATTTTGGGATTCGTGAAGTCAGAAAAAACTATTTTCTCTGTAGTTGCGTGTTCTGATCTTACTTGTTCTATCTTCTCTAAGATTTGCTCGAGACTTATCTCCGATAAATAAGATATAAAAAGTAATCACAAAGCTATTCGTCTCATTCTTTGTGATTCCACAATAACTTCTTCTACTACCATGTAATTAAGTTATTGTGAGGTGATTGATATTTCTATGATGCTATTACGGAGTATAGGACCATATTATCAATTGGTTCCTATTCACCTTGATTTATCAACAAAGAGAACAAAAAAATCATAGGTATTTTTGTTGGAAAAAAAATATTATATATCAGAATAGACTTATCTGTAGGAGACAGTTTTGTTTATAAGTTTCCGACTTTTGGTCGTAGCAACTCTTAGTTGTGGGTTAGATTAACTAAGGGAATTAAGTTCACACAATCCAGCATGGTTCTAGAGGTGTAAGGAAAGCGACTGTACCTTAATCGGTGTGAGACTTGGTTAGGGCTCAACTACATTTAAGTTCGAAGTTAACTTATATATAGTAGGTTAGTGTCTGTAGCGGCTTAAGACAATGTGGTGTTCAAATCTAGACTAGGTCCTGGGATTTTTATGCATTTGCGATTTCCTTGTTAACAAAATTTCTGGTGTCTGTGTTATTTCTTTTCCGCATTATATTTGTTTATATAATTGAAATATCACAGGTTGTGCGCAGTTCAATCAATTGGTTAATCCGACCTTGATTGTTGGATAGGAATTGATTGACACTTGGGCATTGGTCTTTGGTACCATCCAAGTTATTTCTCATATCAATCGGGATCACAGATTTCTATTTGTTCGATTGCAGATTGTATTGAGAAATTGAGATATAACTCTTTGATATATTTATTGGTTGAACTATAAGCTGGTGCTTGCAGAATTATATTGGAGTTAGTCCATATAGATCGTCGTACAAATTATTGGGTGTGGTTGTTATACCCACGCTTTTTCAGTATCAACATTCTTTGGGTGCTCAACAGATTCTATCTCTACATCGCCCTACGAATTCTATCATCCGGCCGTTAAATGAGGAAGAAAATTAATGCCTATGTAGTAGTTGTTTTAATCTAATGTATTTCCTTTATTCTCATGTATGATGTAGTTGTTTAATTCAGTTATTATGTTTTTATTTTTAAGAAAGGTTTAAATTAGTTATGATATTGATGGTGCAAATGTAAAGACATCCACATGTTTGGTTTAGATAATCATAACACAAAATAAAAACCAAACTGAATAACATTATACCACAGTGGATCGATTTGTACATCAACTTTAATCATCCCACTCCACTAAAAAAAACCTAGGACATTTCCAGAAATTCCTTCCATATGTGTCTTCTTCAGTAGAAGTGCACAAATGCATAAAAGTCCATCAATTGAGCTTTGAGCATCCACTGATTCTCTGCGGACAATGTTTATATTCGTGATCTATACTTCCACAATGCTCGCAGCAATAACTTCTTCTTCAATTTGGCTTTAAGTTTGATATTTTCGGAGAGTGTTGCAAAGTTTTCTTCTTCTTCTTTAACCTTCATAGCATCATCTAGCATATGTGGTCCCTCTGGGCAGTTGGGATCTTGACAGTGCAAATACCTGAGATTTTCCGTTTGTGATTCAATCACCATTCTTAGAAACAACAACTTCAAGTTTTTCATCGCAAAAAGTGTGGTCGTCTTTTCAGCCATTTCACCAATAATAAAAAGAAAAATTGAAATATATTTAGAAGAGAAAATTCAAGAGAAGTGAATTTTAGTGTTAGTGCATTGTTTGAAGAAGGTGGTAATTTATAGAGGTAAAAAAATGACTATTTTTTAAATTTGGAAAACTAACCGTTGGCGATTGTACATCACATGCCAGCGTTTTTTACTAAATCGCCGGCGTTTTTTTTATTACATGCTCGTTTGATGATCAGCCGCCCACTACTTTTACCATAGTGTAAAATGCAGTTTAACCATCCACCTGGCTCAACATATATTGTGATTTGTTGATCGCCTTAGGAATTTCCCTAAGTACATATGCGGTAATATATGGAGGCTGTACCATAACCAGGTCTATCCAGAGGCACGTATGGGCACAACCTTAATCTATGGTTGAGCGCGACTGCTTTCTGTAATCAGATTTGGACTAGTAGGTTGCAACGAAGGCTTTTCTCTAAAAAAACTAAGAAGAAAAGGACTGAAAGGTTGGAAGATTGGCTGTGCCAAAAGGGAATAGTCAATGGAAAAAGAATGACAAACGATAGTTTGTATTTAGAAAGAGAGGTATTGGCCGAATCTTAGACCAATGCATGAGGCCCATGCAATGAGTGATTATTAAAATTGCATATTTTAAGTCCCTACTTCCTACAACATTTGCTATAAATAGAAAACAAAGAAGACTGTACTTACCAAACCAAAACTCGATCCTTAAATCCTTTCTGTTGATTTTTCACGGACAGGATGGTGTTTTGGGAAGGTTATTTGAGTGATGATGCAATGGGCTTGATTGCTCCTGTAATTGTGTATTGGTTATACGCAGGAGTTCATCACATGTTACCTCCATTGGAAAAGTATCGTTTACATACAAAAAAAGAATTTGCAGCAAAAGATGTGGTTCCACTCCCTACTGTGATTAGAGGTGTTCTAATACAACAGTTGATTCAAGTCATTACTCTGGCATCTTTAACTTACTTGGTCAGTATTTCAAAATTACCTTAACTTTGCAATTTCAATTTCATATTTTGTTTATAGAGCCTAAACCTCGCATAGATAGTAATATTTACATACCAGCTGCACACCTTTTCTTGCAGTTTGATCGCTCTATGCTGACCACATATAGAGTTGTGGTTCAGCCCTCTATTCCAGTACAAATATTCCAGTTTATTGTGGCCATGCTAGTGTTGGATGCATGGCAGTACTTTGTCCACCGGAAAATGCACACAAACAAGTTTCTCTACAAACATATTCACTCTCAACATCACACTCTGGAGGTTCCTTATGCATGTGGTGCGCTTTATGCTCACCCATTGGAGAGTCTTATCGATACATTCGGCGGTGTCGTCTGTTTCTTGGTTTCAGGGATGACAGCTCGAACAGGTTTATACTTCTCTTCTATTACTTCGATGAAAGCCATTGATCTTCACTCTGGGCTATGGCTGCCTCCTGGTTTCGGACCCTTCCAACTAATATTCGGGAACAACTCTGCTTACCATGATATCCATCATTACGGGTTGCGAGGAAGAAAGTATAATTACGCACAACCATATTTCATATTTTGGGATAAGCTACTTGGTACGCACATGCCTTATACTGTTGTGGAGCGACCAAAAGGAGGATACGAAGTAAGGCTACTAAAATGATAGCCGAGTGCAAGTCAGATCGAGATTGATGCTAATAAGACTCATAGGTCACACAATACATAACCTCGTATTCGAAAAAGTCGACAGACTTGAATTTTATTGGAATCTTATGTTTTAGCAATTTCTTCGTATTCTTACACTTCAATGTAAGTGTTGAGTGTGTGTTTTTTAGAAGTCGTTATCAACCTCTCTCTCTCTCTCTCTCGCTGAGTCTCGTCTGTATAACGAGAGCTGAGGTCTTCTCATTTGGGTGTAAGCTTCAAGCAATAAATGAATAAAGAATAATGAAATCTACTATTGTACTGTTAAAGATTAATGAAATCTACTATGGTACTGTTAAAAGTTAGTGGGAATGTTATAAACATCCCTATTGTAAACTGGTCATTCCCAAATATCCTTATCTATTGGCCTTGTTTGGTAAAATTTATAATTATAAATAATCATAAATAGATAAATGATTTTGGTATAATCATTTTAAAAATAAAATTTTCAAATATTTTTTTCAAATAATTGATTATCGAATGATGATATCGAAAAGGAGAAGAAAAAACAAAAATCTAGGATTTTTTTAGTCCTATGTTGTTTTTTTGTCTCTCTCTTGATAGTTTAGAGAAAATAAGAAGAAAAAGTTCAATTTGAGTTTGCTAGAAAAAATAATTGATTATAATAAATTTTTAAAACAATTTTTTTTTGTTTAAGGAAATAATGGATTTTTTCAATTATGACTAAAATAAAAAATTATTATAATGGTTACCAAACGCATATAAAATCCATTATAATTTGCATAATGGATTATGGGCTGATAATCCATTAAAATAATGGTTACCAAACAACCCCATTATGTATATACCATTGTATTTTTTAAGGAAACCACTGTTATTCGTATTCCCATATGTACCCTCTATGTATTAGATTTATTAACATTCTCTTTTTAGTTACGGATTAGAAGAAAATAATCTCTCGATTTTCTTTCCTCCTTCTTCGAAATCACCACCACCTCTGCCACTACCACCACCCCGCCACATCCACCGCCTCCGTCGCAAGATCGGGATAAACTTTAAACCAAAGAGAATCGAAATTGTGTGATAGGAGGGATTTAATCTTCATCAAATGCAGAAATTTAATGTTCCTCTTCTTAATTTAAACTTGTTTATCACTGAATTTTTCAATATTAGTTGAAGATTTTGGAGATGGATATGATTTTAGATTTTAATTTTTGGTAATTTTCAATTTAGATTTTTTTTTTAAGATGGGTACCGATCGATGATTAAGTCTCGTTGTTGATGAAGGGGATCTGAGAATGTGGCCGGGAATCGATGAAGAGAAAAAATTACGAATATGTGATGGAAATGTAAACATGGGTTTGAGTCTGTTGTTTGATCTCATAGAAGAGAAGGATGCGGTTGTTGTTAGAAATGAAATTCGAAATTATAAATATAGGTTGAATTTTGATGCAGAGAAGAGAACTGAATTGAACACTGGAAATTGGAATTGGTTCTGGTGATTGAGATGGGTTCCGATGATTGAGTCTCTTTATTCATGAATTGAAGGGGATCTGATTGTAGTTGGGAATCATTGAAGTGAAGAAATTACGAATCCGTGATGGAAACCAGGGTTTGAGTTGTTGTTTGAGCTCAAGGAAGAGATGGATGCGTTGCTGTTAGAAATAAAATTCTAAATTATGAATATCTAGGTTTGCATTCTGATGGCATAATTGAAGTGAACAGTGGAAATTGGAATTGAGGTGTTATTTCAGTGGATGTAATGGTGAAGATGAAGGTTCGGAGCATATGACAGTGGATTTTGACCGTTAGTGTTTGTGCAACTAGGAAGTTATAGGTTGTTGATCGACTGAAGGAGGAATTGGTGTTTGCTGTTATAGATGGCTTGGTCAAGAATACAACAGTGGCAGATCTGGTGGTACTAATAGGATTGAGTTGGTTTATGCGGTGGATGTATGTGAGATTGTAGCTGGTATGAGGAGATGTTTATGTGTTGTAGGTGGTAGTTGGTGGTGCTGTAATTGGAGTCGGGTGGATGTGTCACAAAGGAAAATAGGTATTGCGGGAACAAAAGATGGTTGTAGATTGTTGGAGCTACAATGGCTTAAGGCTATGTTGGTGCTGCGGTTACATTGGTTGAGTGCTGAGTGGGGAGAGTTAATGATGTTGTTGTTGATTGAGGTACTTCCATGGGTTCTGGTAACAATAGGAATTTTGGATGTGTAGTCTGCAAGTTGAATGATACATAGAATGAAAATGGGAGTTTGCATCTGCAGAAATTGGTTCTGCAGTGAACAGGCAAGGAAGAAATGGATTGGTGGTAGGTGCAGCAAAGGGTTTGAACTGCAGATGATTATATTGGAAGGGAATGGTGGTTTGTGTTGAGCCAATGGAGCTGATGAGACTGAAATAAATCTTGAACTAAAATTGGTGATGCATTGGCCATGTCAAGATGTGGTTTGTAAGATGAAGATGGTGTTTGAAGCCAGGGAATGAGTGGATGCGATGGAATTCCAGTGTCTGGTACTGGTAAAGATGCAAGTGCAAGAATTGCAGTTGTTGTTGTTGGATTTGAGCTATAAGTTTCTAGAACAAGGTTGCAATTGGTGAAGCGTGACAAATCAGAGTTGAAGTGCATAACAGTTTGGTGTTACAGACGAAGCTTGGTGAATAAATGTGGGTTTGCCTATGGGTTGTTAAAGTTGAGCTTACTGATGGATACTCAGATGGTATATGTGAGTTTGTTTTTCCAAACCAGATAGATTTTTATATGCATGTTACCTTGTGTTATGCATGAATCTGTGATGCAATGGTAGCACAACTGACAATATGTCAGAAGATGTGTGTTCGACTCACGCTAGGTTTACTCATTTGTGTATAGTTTTTCTTTTATGGAGACAACTTGAGCAAGTTGCTTCCATATCTGGAAACAACTTGGGATTATTTCCTCCATATATGGAGATAACTTGGGCTAGTTGCTTTAACTTTTGGAGAGAACTTTGGGTTAGTTTTCTTTACATTTGAAGAAAACTTCCGCTAATTACTTTCACTTTTGAAGATAACTTGAGCTAGTTTCCTCAGATTCAGAGACAACTTGAATTAGTTGGCTCCATTTGTTTTAGAAACTTGTTCTGATAACCTATTTTTATTGTAGACAACTTGTCCTAGTTGTCTCAGCTTTCGTTTGATCTAGTTGCCTCAGATTTGGAGACAATTCCAGCAAATTGACTTCACATGGTGATGGTGGTGGCGATGAGAGCAGTGGTGGAGGAAAGTGGTGGTGGTGGTTGGAGGTAGCGGTGATGGTGGTGGTTAGTGGTGGTCGATAGTGGTGATTGGTGGTGGTTGGCTGCGGTGGTCGACAGTGGTGATGGTTGGTGCGGTGGTGGAGGAAAGTGGTGGTGGTTGTTGGCGGTGATTGTGGTTGTTGATGATTGTGGTGATGATGGACGACGGTGGTGGTTGATGGTGGTGGGCGGTAGCGCTGATGGATAGTGGTGGTGGTTGTTGGTGGTGGTGGTGGTGGGCGGCGGCGATGATGGACATTGGTGGTGGTTGTTGGCGGTGGTGGACAGTGGTGGTGGGCGGTAGAGATTTTTTTTTTTTTTTTAATAGTGATCAGTGGTAGTGGTTTTTCATATACACTATGCAAAAGAGGATATTTTAGTAATGTATTAAGCTTAGGGGATATATTAAGTTTGAAAAGATATTTGTCAATGGGCCTCATAATTCCCGTTTTTAAATGTATCTTAAACCCGAAACCATTAGAGTAAAGAGAGAATGAGATAGGACCGAATACTTAATTCCCACCCTCACAGGTGCCCCAAATCTTACTTTTACAATTACCGAAAGAATATTTCAAAGATAAAATGGGTTGAGTGCCATGTTCCCGGGTTAGATTGACAATTACTGATTTTCTTTTTACTAGTGTTTACGACGCCTTCGAACTCAAATATGTAATTATCCTAAGACGATTAATTAATGTGATAAAGCATGATTCATTATTCACTAATTTTACAAACAAATTATGTCATGTCTGCTTATATTCTGTCTATCGAATAGTTCTTTTCTTTTTTCTTTTATCAAAAGGAGAAGTTATCTAATAGCTTGATGTGATGATTTGACTAATGAATACTCCCTCCGTCCCACATATATAGGCGGAGGGAGACAATATCTTAGATTAATAAAATTGTATTGGATTGTTTTACCCCTTGTCCTATTTCTACTACAAGTTTCCATGCACAATAAATAAGGGTATTTAGGAGAAAATTTGTCTTGAAACTTGGACTCCGCCTATTTAGTGGGACAAATGAAAATCAAAATTTTACCTATATAATAGGGACGGAGGGAGGAGGGAGTATTCCAAAGACACAGGAGCTGAATGACATGCATGTTCTTAGTTAAGATTGACAACTACTAGTTTTCTACTAGTCTTACTTAATTATGACGAATTTCTAAGATTCCATAC
This sequence comes from Papaver bracteatum, assembly GCA_023529315.1. Classification (NCBI taxonomy): domain Eukaryota; kingdom Viridiplantae; phylum Streptophyta; class Magnoliopsida; order Ranunculales; family Papaveraceae; genus Papaver; species Papaver bracteatum. The sequence goes on along the minus strand of JAJJWX010000762.1, from coordinate 116,479 downwards.
TTTCATTATTACTACACCTTTAAACCCATACATATATAACTATAGCCTCAAAAGATGAAATGATCGATATGATGAAGATTGGTCAAAAATTATTAATTAATGTGATAAAGTCTGTCTCATAATCTACTCTTTTTATATACAGAACCCTTGATATTTGATAGTTCGTTGTGATGCATTAACTAATGAATATTCCAAAGAAAACAGGAGTTGAATGCCATGTTCCTAGCTTAGATCGATAACCACTGGTTTTCTAATGGTCTTACTCAAATGTGACGTATCTCCGAGGTTCTGACAAATGTATACAAAATCTCATGACGAATCTCTGAGATTCATTTTTTGCTTTCTTTTTTTGAAAATTGGAGATATTATGAAAAAAAAAGAGGGTCTGACAAAAGTATACGGAAGTTCCAAGTATTATGATGAGTCTTTGAGATTTTTCTTTGAAACTTGAAGATATTAACAACTGACAGTACATTACAAAAGTTCCAAGAAAAAACTTGGAACAAAAGCAGACAGAGAACTCGATAAATGTGCATTAGGAATCTCTGAGATTACATACTTCCATCATTACTGCTACAGCTTTAAACCCGTACTATAATTATATATCCTAACAAGAGTGGTCGATATGATGAAGATCTGCCGAAAACGATTACTTAATGTGATAAAATATGGTTCGTAAATCAACTTTTTCCATAAACAAATTTATGTAAATAATCCCTCATATCTGATAGTTCGTTGTGATGCATCGACTAATGACTACTTGTTGGTCCTCTCTCTGATAGTACGTTGGGATGCATTGACTAATGGACAGTCCTCTCTCTTTCTACATAGGATGTTCTTTTAAGATTGAGTTTATATATACTTTTCTTAAGAAATTTCACTTTTGAAAGGTGCACGTGCATCAATCATTAATAACAAAAAGAATAAGATTTTCTTCAAAAAGTAAAAGAGTAGAACAAGCGAAAAGAAGAAGAGCATTTGCGCGACAACATGATGCATTTGTAGTCAAGGTGGATCCACACAAACACTTGGATGAAATCTCTCCCGGCCACTAGCTAGCTATATAAGAGAAGATTGCACTATAATCATCCACACTCTCAAAACTTTTAACTCTCCTTTGGATGGTATCAAATTTTCTCTACAATCAAGTGTTTTTTTCTAACTCTCCTACCTGAAATACTCAATATCTTTAGCTGACTGGTTTTGCTATGGAAACAGTAGATCAACTTTCACTTTCACTGTTCTCATCATCAAAACTTAATGAAAACAAAATTGAAATCAGTATTTTCCTGGTTAGTATCGTGTTAGCCTACATCTTCATGCACAGATGGAATCAAAGGAATCTAAAAGGCCCCAAATCATGGCCATTCATTGGGGTACTTATAGAACTTCTTAGGAACTACCAAAGAATGCATGATTGGTTAACTGAGTACTTTGTGGAATCAAAAACCTTGACGCTTCAACTGCCATTTATAACTTCAGTTTACGTTGCAGATCCTGCAAATGTTGAACATATTCTTAAAACCAACTTCCCCAACTACCCAAAGGGTGAAGATTTTCAAACATGCATGAAAGAGTTGCTTGGAGATGGAATATTTAATGCGGATGGAGAGATATGGAGGCAACAAAGAAAGACTGCTAGTCATGAGTTTGCATCTAGAAACTTGAGAAATTTCAGCACTGTTGTTTTCAGAGACTGTGCACTAACTCTCTCTGGTATTTTACACCGGGCGTCACTCCATAACAAAGAAATCGATATGCAGGTCAGTCACTAAATCTCCAACTATTTCTCAGATTATAGGAGTTCTAAGCTTTTTTACTAGAGTCTACAGTTTTTTTACATAACAAATTAAAAGCATCTTGCAATACATATTCATGTAAAATTCTCCTGGTGGATGCTTTATCTAATGAAAAGTTTGTTATTTGTTAGGAACTGTTGCTGAGGATGAATCTAGATTCTATATGTAAAATTGGATTTGGGGTGGACATTGGAACTTTGGCTCATGAATTACCCGATAATCGTTTCGCTAAAGCTTTTGAACAAGCAACTGGTGTTGTGTCGTTTAGGTTCAGTAACCCTTTATGGAAATTACAGAGATTCTTTAACTTTGGGTCTGAAGCATTATTTGTTCAAAGTATCCAAGTTATTAATGAATTTACATACGGTTTAATTCGTAAAAGAAAAGCGGAGTTACAAGAAGTCAAGGTAACTGATGATAATGGTGACAAGCGAAAGCATGATCTTTTGTCAAGATTCATTGAGTTGAATGAAAATCTTGAGTTGAATGGTGACAAATACCTTAGAGATGTCATCTTAAGCTTTATTTTAGCGGGACGTGACTCAACAGCATCAACATTATCATGGTTGATATACATGATCATGAAGAATCCAAGTGTCGAAGAGAAGATCTACGAGGAACTTATAGCCTTTGAAGAGAAACAAACCAAAGAAATGACCGGCTATGATCCTAAGGACCCAACAAAATCATTTCCTGAGAAAGTAACACAATTTGCAAGTCTATTGAATTATGATTCACTTGGAAAGTTATCTTACATGCATGCAACAATCACTGAGACATTACGTTTGTACCCTGCAGTTCCCCAGGTACCAAACCTTCTATTGAAGACAGATTTTGAATATTTTTACATATTGATTTAGTAATACATGTTTTAATTTCGAAAAATTTAGTAAGTAAAATAAAGTTTCCTCTTACACTTGCAGGACTCGAAAGGGGTATTAGAAGATGATGTTTTACCCGATGGAACAAAAGTGAAAGCAGGTGGACGAGTGGTTTATGTTCCATACGCCATGGGGAGAATGGAGTACAATTGGGGGCCGGATGCACTTTCATTCAACCCCGATAGATGGTTCAACAAAGAGGGTTTATTTGAAAGTGCATCTCCATTCAAATTCTCAGCATTCCAGGTAGGAATTCAACTCCAATGAAATGTTGGTTATATTGACAGTTGTAATATAAATACTTAAATGTGTGAGTCTCATGCTGTTGCAGGCTGGACCTAGAATATGCCTAGGGAAGGACTCATCATATCTACAAATGAAGTTGACCCTTGCTATCCTGTGTAGATTCTTTAAATTCCATTTGGTTCCAAACCATCCTGTTACCTACAAAATGATGATAACTATAGCTATGAAGCATGGGTTAAAGCTCACCGTAACTGCCAGGCCATCTTGGTAAGAAACATGAAGGGCCTTGTTATCTTTCCCACGCATGCACAAAATAAAGACTAGTGATTAGTCTACTTTTATACTGGGCATTTTAACTTTTGCATTTCTATGAATGTATCTTTATCTATAGAGAGGGTAATGCTTGTGATGATTTCATGGAATAATGGAGCTGCACATCTATAGAAGAATAGTGGTTGTTCGAACCACCAAGTATGATTTTAAATGTAATGAGGGTGGTCGATGCAGATGTCTCATTTGCTTAGCTAGTCCAGTTTTCTTATTATTTGCTCTTTGTAGGTCAGGTTTTCTTATCCCCCTTCCTTCTTGTTTTTTCTTTGGTTTTTTTGTTTAATAAACGCCTCTCTTTAGCTTTTCTTAAAAAAGGAATAAATCATTGTGTCCCATTTTTCTTTTCTACACTGAAAAAGTGTAAAAATAAAAGAGATCAAAGAATTTCCCCCTTAACTAATCTTATTAAACGTCATAATGCCAACGTTAAACTAAATAAAAAAACGGAAGTGCTAGACCTACCGACATTAAATCCCGCAAAGACTCCCGACAGGACAATCAACGGTAAAGAGCAATGATTCTCAACATTTGGTTGGTAGATGGGCTGATGTGGGTCCCATTGCTATTAGAGGCGGGATTTTGAGGCGGGAATATTTGTCGGTAGGTTAATCATTTTCCATAAAAAAATACTGGGATGCGAGACTGGTTCCCCCGAGTAACAACACAAAGAAGATCATTAACAAGAAATTTATTTGTCCATCGACACTAGACTATTGTGAAACATCAACCATAGAAAAAAACCAACTTTGTGTGGCCATAGTCTATACCATACACTTAATTTTAAAGTTGCACCACGGTTTTCTTTCTTTAACACTACACAACAAGATTTGACAGTAAACTTGTCGCATCGTCTCCCGTACTGCTGTAGCAGTTCTGAATTAGAGAGGTCAGAGCAAAAACTTCTTCAATTTGGATTGAAGAAGGTCTTCTATCTAAACTAAGTTACAAGACTCGCCACAGCTGATAGTTGCAGTACATTTGTTCACCGCCACTTTCGTAGAAGCAATCGGATATATATGAATGAACTTGATAGCCAAAGGTTGGTCACCCTCCTTATCATCTTCCCAGAGCAGAACCGACATTCTTTCTCCTAATTTGAGAGAGAAACTTGATCTGAAAAATTGAATATGCTTGTAATTTTTTTTATATACTCCACACTCATGTGCCTGTTTTGGAGCTTTAGTTTCTCTGTCAAAATCCGGAAGATTTATACCATGCCATACTGTTAGTAACACATAATGATGTTACACTCTACATACACTCATTCTTATGTGTTGTATGTCCTGTATTGGTGTTCTTTCCGACGCACTATATTTTCTCTATGATTGGTCCCCTAGGTATACGTCAATAATCACACTCTCAATGTATGTTAGCTTGTATGTTATAGCCTGTTAGAAATGCTATTTTCGGTTGTATTGTTTGTTAAGGCCCGGTTAGTAGCATCGGAGTTGCTCATCGGGAAGTTACGGCCTGCACGCAACTGGCGCGCTAGGCATAACTTTTAGGTCTATCACATATAGTCTGTCAAATCTGTAGAATATCTTGTCATGGTGCCTTAATTGCATAAACAGGTTCAAATTTGCATATCACAACATTCATACACCATATAACTAAGTGAAATGTTATCTTTTACAAATATCCTAGATGAGAATCCATGGTATGCTGACACTAGTGCTAATAATCATAGCACACATGATGACTCAGAATAATAAGTTACTTTTGTTTATGAGGGTTCTGAAGCCATTCAAGATGCCAATAAAGAAGGTATGCACATCACCTACACTGGTTTTTCTTTGAAATACACGCTTAATCATACATTCAACCTTAGTAACGTACGCTTAGTTCCTTAAGCATCTCAAAACTTATTATCTGCCCAAAAGTTCACCTCAGATAATCACTGCTCAATTGCATTTGATGCTTTTGGTGTTTCAGTGAATGACTTATCCACTGGAAGAAATTTTTACAAAGCTCTCACAATTATGGACTATATCCCCTTCATTTCATCCAAACTCCAACAATAAAGCTCTCTCTTGTGTCACGACAAACATCTCTGCTGAAGTTTGGCACAAGTAATTGGATCATTCCTTTTTCTAGACAATGAAGCATGTCTATAGCCCTCTCAATCTCTCATATGTAATAAAATCACAATGACTGTCAGTTATGTAGAAGCCATAAGCTGCCTTTTTCTATATATAGCTTTAAACCTATAGAATTACTTCATCTTTGGGGGTCCTTGTCCTGTCACATCTGTTCCTGGATACAAGTATTATGTCAACATTGTGGATGATTATTCTGAATTTTGCGGGATTGTCCCTCTATATGACAAGTCTGATTTCAAGAAGATATTTTTTTTACTTTCAAAGCTCAAGTTGAAAATTAACTGCAGTGTTCAATCGTTGTGATTAGAACATATGGTGGGGGTAAGTTTGTAAACAAAGAAGTATCCTCATTTTTAGATGCTACTGGTATTGAGATAAATTTTTGATGGGGACATGGGGGATAAATAATATGTTGACACGTGTTTTTCTTATTAATTGTTTTATTGAACTTTATTGCCAAAAATATCAAGATAAATATAACCAATTAGTGCGACCAATTTTTTCTCCAAAAATACTCTTTTTTTATATATTTGTGGAATCAATTAATTGGAAAAACACTTGTCAATAAATCATTTGGCCCCATGCCCCCGTCAAAAATTTATCCATGTTATTGTTTATGAGATTTCTTTCCCACATAAGCCTGAACAAAATGATGCTGCAAATTCTAAGCATAGACATCTTGTGGATGTTTGTAGAACTTACTTGATTTAATTTGTAATTTCATCTTCCTTTTGGATCGAAGCTTTCATTAATTACTGCAAATTATACAATCAATATATTATCCATAAGATCCATATGATTGAATTCCCAGATGAGCTTCTCTATCACAGACTACCTTATTATACCTTTTTAATACCTTTTGGCTGCTTATACGTTTTCCATGGCTCGGACCCTATCATGCTCATAAACTTGAACCTAGATGTGCTTCTTGTATGTTCACAAGTTATAGTAATAATCACAAAGGCTATAGATGCCTAGAAATCTCTACAGGGAAGGTATATGTTTCAAGGCATGTTACTTTTCAGGAATCCGTTTTTCCTCTCAAAACAGCTTTCTTTCCACATTCTAATTTACCAATTGTACATACTTCTGATGATGATATTGCTACTGTGGTTACTAATGATACTAGTTCATCCAGTCATACTTCATCAGAGTTCTTAATTTTTGAATTCCATACTACATTCTGTCATCCAACCTACAAACGGTGTTTCAGAACCATTCACTACTTTTAGTATACCTATCTCACCAATCGTAAATGATCACAATGTATTTAATAAAGGTAAGTTAGAACTTAGGTTTAGAGGAGAAGAAGAAAGGTTTAGGGTTTAGAGAAGAAACTGGTTTCTTATTGATTATGAATACAATACGATTACAATGTACTCGTGTGTTTATATACACACTCGGTTATGATCTGTTGCCTAATATACAAGAACCGTATTACACAAGAATACTATCTTTACAAAGTTCCCTAAAATACAAACTCGTGTACGTAACTATTACGTTACTTCAATACCCTCCCGAAAACGTAACGAGTCATCATGAACCGTGATCTTGGACCTCAATAAAGCAAAACGATCCTTCGGAAGCGGTTTGGTAAAAATATCTGCAATTTGATCCTTTGAAGAAATGAAACGAACATCTAGTTGTTTCAAAGCAACTTGATCACGAACAAAATGATAATCAATTTCTATATGTTTGGTGCGAGCATGAAAAATCGGATTAACTGTAAGATAAGTAGCACCAAGATTATCACACCACAAAACAGGTGGAGACAAAGTATTAACTTGCAACTCCGAAAGAAGAGATCGAATCCACATAATCTCAGCAGTAGCAATAGCAATACCTCTATACTCATCTTCGCTGCTAGAACGAGATACTGTTTTCTGTTTTCGAGCACTCCAAGAGATAATATTAGCACCCAAATAAACACAATAACCACTTGTAGATCGACGATCATCCAGTGAACCAGCCCAATCAAAATAAGTATAAGCTGGAAAAAAGATAATTGTAGAGCATTGGCTGGTTTGAGAAGAATGCCAAACGTGGAGGTTTGCTTAAGATACCTTAAAATACGCTTAACTAACATCCAGTGAAATTCCGTTGGAGCATGCATATACTGACAGACTTTGTTAACATCATAGGCCAAATCTGGACGTGTAAAAGTAAGATATTGTAAAGCACCTACAATACTTCGATATTCCGTAGGATCATGTAAAAGAGTACTTCGATCATATGATATATCACCAGTAGTAATTAATGGAGTTTGAATTGGCTTAACACCGTCCATTTTAGCTCGAATAAGAAGTTCATGAGCATACCGTTTTTATGTAATAAATATACTAGACGAATTGCGAGTAACCTCAATCCCAAGAAAGTAAGATAATGAGCCAAGGTCCTTGATAGAAAATTCCTTATGCAGATACGTACGAATGAACTCCAAGGTTAGAGTATTGGAACCAGTCAAAATAACATCGTCAACATAAACAAGTAAGAAGACAACTCCATGAGCATCACGTCGAATAAATAAAGAAGAATCACACTTAGAAGTAACAAATCCTAGTTGGAGTAAGAAAGTACTAAGCCGGTGATACCATGCCCGTGGTGCCTGCTTCAAACCATAAAGAGACTTCTGGAGTTTACAGACGTGATTAGGGAACTTAGGATCAGTATATCCCGGTGGTTGCTTCATGTAAACCTCTTCTTCAAGATTACCATGCAAAAACTCATTTTGAACATCAAGTTGATTAATACTCCAATTATGGGACAGTGCCAAAGTAAGAATAATCTGAATAGTGCATGGTTTGACTACTGGGCTGTATGTCTCAATAAAATCCACACACTCTCGTTGATTGTATCCCTTAGCAACCAAACGATCTTTATAACATACAATCTTACCACTAGCATCTCGTTTAATCCGATACACCCATTTACAACCAACTATATTCATAGAAGGATCAAAAGGAACATAGGTCCACGTACCATTTTTGAGAAGAGCGTTATACTCATCATCAGATGCTTGTCGCCAATTCGGATCCGCCTGTTCTTGAGAGAAACAGGTTGGTTCAATAGTGGAATCACAAATAAGAGAATATTTGGAGTTCGGCTTGAAGATCCCATCTTTGGCCCGAGTAATCATAGGATGAAGAGACGGAGCATCAGGGGGTACTGAAGATGACTGCATGGGCTCAGAAATGGAAACTGAAGACGTAGCCTGTGTACCATCATTGTCAGACAACACCGGTGTAGAAGACGACGTTGTGCTATCATGGGAGGACGATGCAGTAGATGACATAGTAGCGGATGTGGACGATGCAGTAGCTGAGGAAGATGGTATAGGGGATGAAGTGGACCGAACTGTAGCCAACGGTGTAAGGGATGGAGATGGATGAATATGCTGGACTGGATGCAGTTTCCTATCAGGTGGAGGTAACTAAATAGATCCCACGTTAGAGTATGGTTGTTGATTAGGAACCGAAACAGTAGGAATAATAGCATTGGGAGAAGATGTTACCTCATTAGTATAAGACAATACAGTGGTGGACGGTGTTGTTGCCGCAAAAGGGAAGGTGGTTTCATCAAAAACGACATGCCTACTTATATAGATACGACCAGTGGGTATGTGAAGACATTTGTAGCCTTTATTTTGGAGACTATAGCCAAGAAAAACACAAGGATAAGAAGAGGGATCAATCTTATGAGAGAGATAAGGACGAAGATGAGGAAAACAAAGACACCCAAACACTCGAAAAGACGTATAATCGGGTTGTGAGCCAAATAACAATTCATAAGGAGATGATTTAGAAAGAGCAGATGACGGAACTCGATTCATGATATAACATGCAGTAAAAAATGCATCGTACCAATAAGAAGATGGTATAGAAGCCATGGATAAAATAGTTTGACCAGTTTCTCTAATATGGCGATGTCTACGCTCAACTAAGCCATTTTGCTCCGACGTATGAGGGCAAGAAAAACGATGGAAGATACCATGTTGTTGAAGATAAGGGGTTAACTTGCGATATTCAAGTGCATTGTCGGATTGAAAAATCTTAATTTTACGACCAAAAAGATTCTCAACATGTTTTTGAAAAACAAGAAATATAGAATAGAGATCAGATTTATGAGTAATAGGAAACATCCATGTAAATCAAGAAAAGGCATCAATAAAAATTATGTAATAACGACAACCTTCATTAGAAAGAATATGAGATGGTCCCCAAACATCCGAAACAATTAAATCAAGAAGATTCAAATAAATAGTAGTACTAGAAGAAAAGGGTAGCTTATGACTACGATGTTCATGACAAGAGGAACAAAAACTAATAGTTTTACTAGAAACAAGAAGAGAAAATTTAGATATGACATGACGCACAGTTCGCATCATAGGATGTCCTAATCTAGAGTGCCATTCTTGAATGCTAGCACGTTCACCAACAAGTCCTTGAGTAGAATCAACAGAACGAAACGCCGAATCAAGAACATAGAGACCACCAACCCTACTGCGGCGCAAAAGAACCTTCCCCGTGCATAGATCCTTCACAAGACAATAATTTGGATGAAACTCAAATAAAACATCATTATCAATAGTGAGACGAGAAACTGAAAATAGATTGTGAGAAATTTGAGGAGTAAACAGGGTGTTTTTAAGGTAGAACTTACGAGTAGGAGTACTTAAGATGGAGGTACCAGTATGAGAAATAGGAATATAGGAACCATTACCCATTCTAATTTGATCAGGACCTGTATACTCCGAATAGGGATGGAGTTTGGAGATATCGTGTGTAATGTGGTCAGTGGTGCCACTGTCAGGGACCCAAGGCGCAGAACTCAAACTTTGTGCATCAGCCATATAAGCACGAGAAGTAGCCTGCGGAGGACGCCAGGGCGTAGATGGTGCACCATACTTTTGACGACGAGCAGGTTGAGGACGCCAATTGCGATCGAAGCGTTTCCAGCACATAGGAGCTAAATGTCCCGACTTATCACACATCTGAAATTCCCGTGTTGGACGAGATATAGGAGATACAGCAGGTGTAGGTAGTATTCCAGCAGTAGTAGATTTGTTCTGGAGGACGCAGCAACGACAGGTTGAGACTGCAAGGCTTTGGACTGTTGATCGATGCGCATCTCAAACGTGAGCAGGTAGGTAAGAAAATCTTCAAGATTCATCGAACCCATAGTTGTAGTAAGGGAGGTCACAATACTGTCATAGCAAGAGTCCAAACCAGCGAGCAAACAGTGTCGAAGTTCAGAGGTGGTGACGGTAGTATCGGCTGCAGCCAAGTTATCGACAATATCGCGAGCACGATCTATGTAAGCTCTCATTGAAAGAGAACCCTTTTTCAAAGCACGTAATTCACACTGAAGATGGTGTATATGCGCATCAGACTTAGAAGCAAAGAGAGATTCCAGGGATGACCAAACCTCATGAGATGTCTTGAGACGATGCACACAACGTAGGACAGCAGGAGAAAGAGATGAGAAAATCCAGCCGAGAAGAATTTTGTCTTGTTTCACCCAGGCAGCATACTCAGGGTTAGGAGTTGGAGGGTTTTTAGAAGCTTCATGTTCTGTGTTCAGGAGAGTGGTAGACGGACATGGAGTTGTGCCATCAACAAAACCAGCAAGGTCATATCCTTGAAGGTAGGGTAAAAATTGAGCTTTCCACATAGAGTGATTTGTTTCATCAAGTTTGACGGTGATAATATGATGGGGTTGGGAAAAGTGTGATGAAGCCATCATAGACTGAGCAGAAGAGATAACGGTTGAGACTGTTGAAACAGCGGAGACATTAGGATCGTAACAAGGATGATACCAAGTTAGAACTTAGGTTTAGAGGAGAAGAAGAAAGGTTTAGGGTTTAGAGAAGAAACTGGTTTCTTATTGATTATGAATACAATACGATTACAATGTACTCGTGTGTTTATATACACACTCGGTTATGATCTGTTGCCTAATATACAAGAACCATATTACACAAGAATACTATCTTTACAAAGTTCCCTAAAATACAAACTCGTGTACGTAACTATTACGTTACTTCAATAAGGTAAATTTGGAATTTTAAAACCAAAAGTTTACTCTACGCAACATTATGTTTCTGCATCAATTCAGGCTCAACAACTTCCAACGGCTCAAGTCGTGTTAGTCAAGATCTAAGGTTCCTAAATGGAGTATATATTTAGTTGAAGAACATTGTTCACCTCAATCTGCAGAAACCTGGTCTATTATTTCTCTGGATTCTTCTCAAAATGTAGTTGACTGTAAATGGGTCTTTAGGATCAAACAAAACAGATGTCTCAATAGACACATACAGGGAAAGACTTCTAACTAAGGGCTTCTGTCAAAAATAAGGCTTGGACTTCACAAAGACATTCATTCATGTTGATAAACCTACTACCATTAGAATTATCTTGTCCTTAGCTGTGAATTTTAATTGTTCAATATCTCAGCTTGAAGTTAGAAATTCTTTTCTATATGAGGATCTTACAGAAAAAGTGTACATGACTCAACCTCCTGGGTTTGTGGATAAAGAATATCCTTCTAATGTATGTAAATTGCATATGTGCTTATGTGGTCTGAAACAAACACCTATGGCCTGGAATGATAAGCTAATGACTATTTTTCTATCTTATGGTTTCAAACTTGAAAAGGCGAGGGTACCCCAAATATACCTCAAGCTATAACTTTTCCATCCTATAAGTCCTTTCCCCGAAAGTGATTGTCTATAGACTGAATCGAGACAATACAACAAATAGGTTCACACTTTGTGTGATCATCTATGGATACGAGATCGATACAATACAACAACAAAGTGTGTTTAGTTGATACAAAGGTTCGGACTTAACCAAACTCAATAGGATTCACGTATCAAGTAAGTAGGAATTAACGTTTGTGCAATTTACTTTAATTATAATAAAACAATTATAATGCAGAAATATAAAGTAAATCACTGTTGATGGTGGTTTTTAGTTTAGGGTTAAAATCGTAAAACGCTAAACCCTAGCAGACATTTAAAACAAGCATTTACTAGGCGCATTTAGTAAAAAAATCTTTTAATATGTCTCTAATAATTATCGGGGTATATTTTTCAAATTAGGGTTACGACAAACCAAACCCTAATTCCCCCGTGTGCCAATGGCAAATCATGCCAGCCACACCTAGCCCAAGCTAGACGCGCCATGCCAATCACCCCATGCCATGGCCCTAGCTATTCTAGCCACATCTCGTGTGCCAATGGAAAATAATGCCTGCCACACCTAACCGTTCCAAAGCATGCCAACCATGCTAGCCGCACCCTTGTGCCAATGGAAAATCATACCAGCCTTACCTTGCCCAAGCTAGCCGCTCCATGCCAATCGCACCATGCCATGGCCCTAGCTATGCTAGCCACATCTCGTGTGCCAATGTAAAATCATGCCAGCCACACCCAACCGCGCCAAAGCATGCCAACCATGCTAACCGCACCCCTGCGCCAATGGCACATCATGCCAGCCACACCTAGCCCAAGCCAGCCGCGCCATGCCAATCGCACCATGCCATGGCCCTAGCTATGCTAGCCACGCCATCATGTTGGCCTTCTCCTCACGGAAACTAGAGTGAAGGCATGCAATAATCAACGGTTTCCCTTCAATACCAGGAGAAAATCATGGACGTCTAAGGTCCCCTCACAACCTTTAGATTAAAACCCTAGCTTGGTTATGCGCCTAACCCAAGCTAAGCGCGTCATGCGCCCATGGCTACTCCTTGGACCCACATGCCAAGACCACGCCTAGCGCCCATGGATACTCCTTGGCCCCACATGCCAAGATCACTCCATGCTCCCATGGTTACCCCTTGGCCCTACATGCCAAGCCGAACCAAACCTAGCCAAGCTATCTGCGCCATGCCAAACGCACTTTGCCTTGTCCCTAGCCATGATAGTCACGTCATGACAATCCAAGCCCCCTCACCTTGGCCCCTAGCTATGCCATACGCCCATGGAAAACCCTTGGCCCCTAATGCCAAGTCTAAACACTCCCTAGCCGTGCCACCCACCTGTCCTTCCCCCACAGCTACTAAACAGAAGGCATGCACCAATCAACGATTGACCTTCAAACCCAGGAGAAAATCCTGGCCACCCAAAGTCACCTCATGACTTTGGCCCAAAAAACCCTAGCTTGGTCACGCACCTGACCAAAGCTAGCTATGCCATGCGGCCATACAAACCCTCGGCCCCACGCGCCCAAACCAAACCGCACATAGCAAGCTAGCCGCACCAAGCCAAGCGCCCATTCCTTGTCCCTATCAATGCCATCCTACCATGGAAAACCCTTGGCCCCGCGCGCCAAGCCAAACCACACCTAGCCAAGCTAGCCAAACCAAGCCGAACACCCATGCCTTGGCCTTAGCTATGCTAGTCACACTATGCCAATCCAAGCGCCTTCGCCTTGGCCCTATCCATGTCATATGCCCATGCAGACCATTGATCCCACGCGCCAAGTCTAAACAACACCCTGGTCGCACCTTCTCTAGGCGGCCACCAAAACAAAGGCATGCGGCCATCAATGGCCACCCTTCAAACCCAAGAGCGAACCCTGGCCGTCTAATGTCACCTCATGACTTTTGGGTCCAAAAACCTAAGTTTGGCCACGCCAAACCTCGCCATGCCAACGGCATGCCAACCTATTCGTTCCACCACGATGGCCCTCACTACCAAAATTAAGGTGTGCAACGCACCTCTCAAAATGCAAAATCTCGACCGTTGAAGGTCACCGGCTAGCAAGTTCCCCGAGCTCGACTTGCCAAGCCACAACAACGTATTACATGTTCTCCAAGAACATTCGAGATATCAACACAAACTGGGGGATATCTTTTAGGTATTGGTTTGGTGGTATACAACGTTCGGCGTACACTACGCCCTTCATAAGGAAGTGTCATAAGAGTGAGGCGCCTTGTAAATACGGTAGTTATATGGGAAACGTTCATGGAACATAAATCCGTGAGTTAACAACCTTTATGGAACATCAATTCCATAATGTTAACAGTTTCATGAAAATCAATTTCATGCGTTAACCACTTTATGGAACAATCAAGTCCATGCATACGGTTACCACCTCCTCCCATTTACTCTTCACTCCTTAATGAGACCAGGGTACGTTTCTACTACGGCTTGAATAAATAGGTCTTACCTATTTCCATTTGGACAACAAGTTCATTCGGACAAGACAACACTCAGAAATACTTACTGGCTAGCTCTCCTCGTGTGCTCTCTTACCTTTCTCATAACAAGTCGTAGAAACCCAACTGATCTTCCATAATCAACTATTCTGGTCTCACCACTCACCTTGCTTCCCTCCCAAAAACCAACCCATTCTCCTCCTCTTGGTGACCGAAGCAAGTCTGGAACGACCATTTCTTGGTTTAGGCCGGACTTATACAGATTGATCTCTCGAATCTAAAGTACTCCCTTGCAGTACATTATTCAGGGTTTAAATAGTTTCTCACCTTCACACCCGCAATTACCAAAATCAGCAGAAACTATTTTCACCTATAACCAATAACACAGCAAGATTTTGTTAACGAGGAAACCGCAATTGCAGAAAAACCCCGGGACCTAGTACATAATTGAATACTCTCAGGATTAAGCCGCTATACAAAATATGAAAACTTCGTATAGTTGAGACCAAGCAACTAAACCTATAGTTCACCTAGTTCCGTCTGTATTCCCACGCCTCCAACCTGTAAACAAGTCACGTACTTGGACCAATTCCTTTGGTTCGTATTCCAAACAGTAAAGAAACAACAAATCTGTTTAGTATCAACTCTCTTCAACCAAGTGATATAAGTTGCGCAAATGTTCCCTTGTTTATCTTAACATAAACTCCTTTGCCGTGTTCCAAGATCTATCTTATGTTCAACCACCCAAAGGTAATTGTTAAGATTAAGCCAACAACACTCTTCAACCAAGTGATATGTGTTGATGTCGATCTTCCTCAATTAATCAATCCAATCTAGCACAAGGATAAACTGATTATTAATTGGATCCTCTTTTTCCCAAACAAATATTGTGCACACCAAAGATTATAAAAACACCAAGTAAGAAATCTTCAATATCTTCTTTGTCTTCAAATATTCTTAGATCTTCAATAAACACCGTCACACAATCATTTGAATCTCTTGTGATCAATCACACACAAAATGGAGTCTGTTACAATGGATTATCACAAGATCGTCTTTAGATCTAACAACAGTCTAAAGATCCTTGTCGAAACCTTGAACTAGTTTGATTGAATCTTATATCAGAATAGAAGATTCTCAAGCATAAAGAAACTAGGTGCAATCAAAGTTCAACCACCGTTAGTCAATCAAATCAATACGAAAACTAAAGATAAACCACAATATCTAGTTTTTCCAGCAACGGGTTGCGCTAGAGCTTCTCAATCCCAAAGAATACTTTAAATTGAGAGGCCGTAAGAGATTTCACCTAATTAGATTACTCTCCTCTCCAATATGCAGCTTCACCAGTAACAAAGTGTCGATGGTGGATTTTAGACAAGGGGTAAAATCGTAAAAACCCATGACCTAGTATTACCCACAACACATTAACTGAGAACATTTAATTCATATGTAAATAATTAATAGGGGTATTTTTTTTCAAAATACCGGATTAGGGTTTTCGACACAAAACCTTAATTCCAAAACCAAGTTGCATACTACGCACCATGGAAACTATGCCAAAACCAAGCCGCTGCCCAGCTGTAGTGCCCGCAACTTGGCTAAGGTGGTCGTGCATGCCGTTGGCACATGCCAACACGTTACCACTAGCCACTTTCTATCCTAAGCCGCTACCTAGTTGTAGCGCCCGCAACTTGGCTAAGGTGGTCGTGCGTGCCGTTCGCACATGACAACACGTTACCACTATCCACTTTCCATCCTAAGCCGCTACCCAGTTGCAGCGCCCGCAACTTGGAAAAGGTGGCCGTGTGTGCCGTTGACACATGCCAACATGTTACCACTAGCCACGTTTTATTCTAAGGTGGTCGTGCGTGCCGTTGGCACATGACAACACGTTACCACTAGCCAATTTCTATCCTAAGACGCTACCAAGTTGTAGCGCCCGTAACTTGGCTAAGGTGGCCGTGCGTGCCATCGGCACATGGAAACACGTTACCACTAGCCACTTTATATCCTAAGCCGCTACCCAGTTGTAGCGCCTGCAACTTGGCTAAGGTGTCCATGTGTGCCATTGGCACATGCCAACACAATACCACTAGACACTTTCTATCCTAAGCCGCTACCCAGTTGTAGCGCCCGCAACTTGGCTAAGGTGGCCGTGCGTGCCGTTGGCACATGCCAACACGTTACCACTAGCCACTTTCTATTCTAAGCCGCTACCCAGTTGTAGCGCCCGCAACTTGGCTAAGGTGGCCGTGCGTTCCTTTGGAACATGCCAACACGTTACCACTAGCCACTTTCTATTCTAAGACGCTACCCAGTTGTAGCACCCACAACTTGGCTAAGGTGGTTGTGCGTGTCGTTGGCACATGGGAAAACGTTACCATTAGCCACTTTTTATCCTAATCCGCTACCCAGTTGTAGTTCCCACAACTTGGCTAAGGTGGTCGTGCATGCCGTTGGCACATGACAACACATTACCACTAGCCACTTTCTATTCTAAGCCGCTACCCAGTTGTAGCGCCCGCAACTTGGCTAAGGTGGCCGTGCGTGCCATTGGCACATGCCAACACGTTACCACTAGCCACTTTATATTCTAAGCTGCTACCCAGTTGTAGCGCCCGAAGCTTGGCTAAGGTGGCTTGCGTGCCATTGGCACATGCCAACACGTTACCACTAGCCACTTTCTATTCTAATCAGCTACCCAGTTGTAGCGCCCTCAACTTGGATAAGGTAGACGTGCGTGCCATTGGCACATGCCAACACGTTACCACTAGACACTTTCTATCCTAAGCCGCTACCCAGTTGTAGCGTCAGCAACTTGGCTAAGGTGGTCGTGCGTTCCGTTGGCACATGACAACACGTTACCACTAGCCACTTTCTATCCTATGACGCTACCTAGTTGTAGCGCCCGCAACTTGGCTAAGGTGGTCGTGCGTGATGTTGGCACATGCCAACACGTTACCACTAGCCAATTTATATTCTAAGCCGCTACCCAGTTGTAGCGCTCGAAACTTGGCTAAGGTGGCCATGCGTGCCATTGGCACATGCCAACACGTTACCACTAGCCACTCTCTATTCTAATCCGCTACCCAGTTGTAGCGCCCGCAACTTGGCTAAGGTATCCGTGCTTGTCATTGGCACATGCCATCACGTTACCACTAGCCACTTTTTATCCTAAGCCGCTACCCAGTTGTAGCGCCCGCAACTTGGCTGAGGTGGCCGTGCGTGCCGTTGGCACATGACAACACGTTACCACTAGACACTTTATATCCTAAGCCGCTACCCAGTTGTAGCACCCAAAACTTGGCTAAGGTGGTCATGCGTGCCGTTGGCACATGCTAACACGTTACCACTAACCACTTTCTATTCTAAGCCGCTACCCAGTTGTAGCGCCCGCAACTTGGCTAAGGTGTTCGTGTGTGCCTTTGGCACATGCCAACACGTTACCACTATCCACTTTTTATTCCAAGATGCTACCTAATCGTAGCACCCGCGACTTGGCCAAGGTGGCCGTGCGTTCCATTGGAACATGCCAACACGTTACTACTAGCCACTTTCTATTCCAAGCCGCTACCCATTTGTAGCTCCCGCAACTTGGCCAAGGTGGTTGTGCGTGCCATTGGCACATGCCAACACGTTACCACTAGCCACTTTCATCCCCAACCTGCTAGCCAATATCCAATGCATTCCTCACATGCCACACATGGTCCACTAGCGACTTTGGCATTGCCATTCACATTCAAAGTGCAACTTGTGGCCAAGGCATTCCACACATGCCAAATGCTCCACCAAGCGACTTTGGCATTGCCATCCGCACTCAAAATATAACTTGCGGTCGAGATATCCCGCATATGCCATTGGCACATGCCGCAACGCTTCACTAGCAACTTTGGCATTGCCACTTGCGCCCACTCTCGAGACATCAACACAAACTGGGGGATGCTTTCTTGGGGATTTGGTTTGGCAGTCATAGCGTACAACGTACACTATGCTCGTAATAAAGAATGACGTGCAAGGAATGAATACGGTCAATTAATAAGGAAAGTTATGGTGAAAAATATTTTCACCATAAAGCCACAAACGGTTTCCACCTCCTCTGTTTAATTGGCACATTTACTCAATTCCTTAATGAGGCCATGGTACGTTCAATCTCACTTGTATAAATAGGTTTCACCTATTCTGCCAAAACACACAAGTCTTGGTTAGGCAAAATAAAACATACTATTAGATAACAACTTTGCAAGCTCTCTCTATCAAAGCTTCCATTGCTAGCAAGCTTTCGAAGCTTCCATCATTCTGATACAAGTCGAGATACTACCTAACCAGAACTCTCTGGTCTCATCACCCTTCTTCGCTATCCTCCCCAAATCAACCCTTCTCCTCCACTTTGTGACCGAAGCAAATATGGAACGGCCATTTTCTTGGTTTAGGACAGAATTGTACAGATTGATATCTCGAATCAAAAGTGCTCACGTGCAGCACATTTGTTTAAGGGTTTAAACCAGTCTCTCCACCATCGAATTTACCAAATTCGGCAGAGGCGATTTTCTCCCATAAACACAAAGACAAAAGAGTAAGTCTAGGTGACGCAGGATTAGTTTGCTAGAAATGCAAACTCAAATTATTTATAGACAAGGAAGTTTTGACACAAAGGAATTTCCAAAACCGAAAATATTCTCAAGATATTTTTCATTACTCCACCAAATTCGGTTTTCATAATTCCTGTGAATGCACTGTCCAAAAATAATGATCGAAATCTCCTTGGAAAATCTTTAATTAGCAAATATTTTTCATTACAAATTCTTATTTTCATTACTAATTCTTATTTTTTATATATAATTAAAAAGATTCTTAACTTATTTAAATTCGATCTTGGGATTTACTTCCTTCTTAGCCTTTAAGGAATATATTTGAACAAAATAGAATAAGCATTAATGCACCATGTTCAAAGAGTGACGACATCTTATTCTTGAAAGTCTTTACCATGCTTGCTCACTTGAAACTGATTTACCACACTTCCAAACAAGTTTAGAATTTATTTATCTGACTTTGAAGAACTATATATATGTGATTGATCAAGTTCCACTAAATCACAACTCATGGGTTTACTGTTCTACCAAAAAAAGTTTCGGTTCTACCTTCATGTGAGTATTGTGAATAGTTACACTAGCTTACCAAAGATACGGCTGAATAGGTACTAGGATCGGTTCCCCACATATATTTGGTATCTAAATTCTATTCACTGCACATGTCCATAGGATCGGTTTCCCCTTCCCAAAAACTTGTTACACATGTTCATAGGATCGGTTCCCCTTTCTTCCGTAAACCTTGTTGCACCTCATACAAGGATCGGTTCCCCTTGTGATGCACTGCACCTCTTACTAGGATCGATTCCCCTCTTCCCAGTAATAAGTTCAGATATACATAACCCGATCATACCCCATGTGATTAATTAAGATCGGTTTCACTAATAAAAGTCATACCAATACATAAGTCAGGCCTCATGTGAATAGTTTTACCAAGAACACAAAAACAAGTCATGAGCAGTTATACTAATCACACATATTGGTCGTTCATAAGATATGCAATGAAGAACATCCCCAATAACGCCTGGCGATTTCCTTTTCGGTTCACAACACATATCATGAACTTAATTCCTTAGAACACATGTAAACATATTCCCTAGGATGAAATTCTCACCTCATACCCATACATAATCACAATAGCATTCATACGATTATGTCGATGTCTTATATACAAAGTTTAATGGTTAAGCCAGAAACTTCATATTGTATTCCTTAATACTATGTCTATCTAGAGTGTTCATGCTTCACAGTTTTATGTTTTTAATATGCACGACTTGAAAGATACTTAGGGAATGAAATAGTTCAAGTTAAATATCACTAACCTCAAGTGGAAGGATGATGTTTTCTTTGTAGCTTCGCACTTCTTCACTTCTTCAAGTCTTCGTAGTACTTGTAATGTCTCACCCTAATACTTTCAAGCTAACCTATACGAAGTTGACTCTAGTACATTTAAATCAAGCGACTCTTAAATGAGTTTTGCTTCACTAAAATATGACAACCAAACTTGACATACCAACGATTGGTGGGTTCAACCGAGCAATGCTCTAACAATCTCCCCCTTTGTCAATTTTAGTGAAAAAAACTCTTACAATCATATGGATAAACAAATTACAATAATTCATTACACATACGCTTGATTCCCGAATCCACAACACATAACCTTCATTTATTCAATCCTCAAAAATGCAGTAGTTGCACTATAATAACAAAGCTTATACTCCCCCTAAAGGTGAGCTAGGTAGATTTTAAATCCTCACATATTTTTTATCCCATTTATATTATATGTTAATCCCCCTTAGTCTATGTTTTTCCTCATTCGTTAGATAAACGTTCTAGCACCATTTTCCTCTTCCCTAGTGACACAAATCAACCATAAATTGATACCAGCATCACTTGTTTACTCCATATATTTCGCCCCCTTTTTGTCACAAAAATGACGAAGAAAAAAACAAATAATGGACAACACGAAAAGGATCTTACAAATCTCAAAATTGAGTTGCAACCTGTTGAGTCAAGCACGAGGGTGTTACACACCATTTTTGATAACCAATATCAAAACCGAAACTACAAATAATTACGGTTGGATCTTGTAGATTGGAGGCCAACATACATGACTCATCTTGTGATCCAACCGAACCTTCAGAATCATAATCAGACATGATTGTTGATCTGCTTCTTTTCTTCTTCTCGGTATTGATTCCTTGACAATCTTTAACCTTTTAAGCCTCCTCCTTATTAGTCTTTGAAACACTGCGAGTTATTGGAGGTATGCTTGGTTATATATATGATGATTGATACGAGTACCAATAAACTGGAAGGACTAGTTTCCCTTTATAGGGAGTCAACTTTCAGACCGAAAGATAGTAGTAGAATCCGAAAATATTTAAGAATATGTTTCGTTTTCTTTTGTCTGAACTTTCTTAGTTTTATTCAAAGGTTCCAAATAAAACTTATCATGATGAACATGAACCATTTTTGGATTTACAACTATCCATAAAAACCTACAACTCTTTCAGATAATCAATTACACAAATTACATGTGCTCCAGATTTATTGTGCCATTCCCATCAAAAAAAAAACACAGAATGGGATGAGAATGCACAATTTTGATACAACTAAGTTGTATCGGAATAAGCTTTTTCAAGCTTATATTGACTATCAGAACCATAGTTCATGTTTCTCTTAGGAAATTTCTTCCCAATATATTTTCTCCCAAGACGATGATCTTTTCTAACTCTAGAGATATGATCATGTAGAGAAACTGTACCGATGTGAGAATTCTCATAGACTGATAGATCTCTCTCAATTTTTTCAATGAGATTTTCATAATATTTTCTCATTCTAAGGAATACCTTATGATTCACATCAGTGCGATTATCGGAAACAATTATTGGAAATCCCTCATTATTTCGTTTGGCAGAGATTCTATTTTTCCCTTCCTTATAGAATCGTTCTTTATCAAAACAAGAATTGTTTCGATATGGATGAGGAGGAATCTTCTTCCAGAAGCTATTGTCAACTTTTTCCTCTAATTTTGAGTTAATCTTATAGGGTTTTGGCACAATCTGTCTTTCTACTGAGGAATGATCTTTCATTTTTTTAAGATAAGAAACTTCCTTCAAAAAATTTACCACTGTATGTTGAAGAAGTATAAGTTTCCTGTCAAGTGACTGAAAAGTGTATTCTTTAAGATCAATATCATGGAATCAGTTCAAAGTTTCCTTTGGACAAGATTTCATTTGATCATCAGTAGATATAGAAGCTTGTTTCTCATCCTCTTTTGACTTGATGTAGTTTGGTAAACTATCATCATCTTGATCTGTTTCAGATGTGACTAAAACAACAGTATCATTTGTCAGAGTCATTGGACATATCTCTTGATCAAGAGAATTAACAAGAGATTTTAATTTGACAGTGAGATTCATATTCTCTTCAGTCAAACCATCTAGTTGACTGTCTTTATTTCTGATCTCCTGTTTAAGAAGATTTGACTCTGTCTTTAAAATCATCAATTTGGAAGAGAGAGATTTTATAGGCTTTAAGAGTTTTACCAACTCTTTATCAGCATCTTATTTTTCATCAGAAAAAGACATAGATGTTTTCGTAACTCCTGGATCACAAGTCAACGAAGTAGTAACATCTTCAACCTTTGAGTAGTCACACTCTTGCTTAACGTTAACTGAATCAGACATGGATTCAATTCTTATAGTATGGATCGCACCAAACACGGATTATTAGATATTTTCATGTTTCCTGCTCTGATACCAATTGAAAAGGAGAGGGTACCCTAAATATACCTCAAGCTATAAATTTTCCTTTATATATGTCCTTTACACGAAAGTGATTATTTATACACTGAGTCAAGACAATACAACAAATCGGTTCATACTTTATGTGATCGTCTATGAATACGAGATCGAGACAATACAACAACAAAGTGTGTTTACTTGATACAAAGGTTCGGACTTAACCAAACTCAATAGGATTCACGTATCAAGTAAATAGGAATTAACTTTTGTGCAATTTAATTTAATTATAATAAAAAAATTATAATACGGAAATATAAAGTAAATGACACATCAAGATTTTGTTAACGAGGAAACCGCAAATGCAGAAAAACCCCGGACCTAGTCCAGAATTGAATACTCTCAAGATTAAGCCGATATACAAAATAAGATAACTTCGTATAGTTGAGACCAAGCAACTAAACCTATAGTTCACCTAGTTCTGTCTGTATTCCCATGCCTCCAACCTGTTAACAAGTCACGTACTTGGACCAATTCCTTTGGTTCGTATTCCAAACAGTAAAGGAACAACAAATCTATTTGGTATCAACTCTCTTCAACCAAGTGATATAAGTTGCACAAAGGTTCCCTTGTTTATCTTAACATAAACTCCTTTGCCAGGTTCCAAGATCTATCTTATGTTCAACCACCCAAAGGTAATCGTTAATATTAAGCCAACAACACTCTTCAACCAAGTGATATGTGTTGATGTCGAGCTTTCTCAATTAATCAATCCAATCTACTTAGATCCTATTTTTCCCAAACAAGTATTGTGCACACCAAAGATTATAAAAACACCAAGTAAGAAATATCCAATATCTTCTTTGTCTTCAAATCTTGTTAGATCTTCAATAAACACCTGCGCATAATCACTTGAATCTATTGTGATCAATCACACATAGAACTGAGTCAGTTAACAATAGATTATCACAAGATGTCTTTATATCTAACAATAGTCTAAATATCCCTGTCGAAACCTTGAACTATTTTGAGTGAATCTTATATCAGAAGATAAGATTCACAATAAACAAACTAGGTGTAATCAAAGTTCAACCACCGGTAGTCAATAAAATCAATATGAAAACTAAGGATAAACCGAAATATCTAGTTTCCCACCAACGGGTCGCGCTAGAGCTTCTAAATCCCAAAGAAGACTTTAAATTGAGCGGCCGTAAGAGATTTTACCTAATTAGATTACTCTCCTCCCTAATAGGCGGCTTCATTAGTAACAAATACAAAAGAGTAAGTCTAGGTTACGCAGGATTTGTTTGCTAGAAATGCAAACTCAAAGTATTTATAGACAAGGAAGTTTGGACACCAAGGAATTTCCAAAACCGAAAATATTCTCAAGATATTTTTCATTACTCCACCAAATTCGGTTTTCATAATTCTTGTGAATGCACTGTCCAAAAATAATAATCGAAATCTCCTTGAAAAATCTAATTAAAAAGATTCTTAACTTATTTAAATTAGATCTTGGGATTTACTTCCTTCTTAGCCTTTAAGGAATATCTTTGAAAAAAATAGAATAAGCATTAATGCACTGTGTTCAAAGAGTGACGACATCTTACTCTTGCAAGTCTTTACCATGCTTTCTCACTTGAAACCGATTTACCACACTTCCAAACAAGTTTATAATTGGTTCATCTGACTTTCAAGAACTATGTGATTGATCAAGTTCCACTTAATCACAACTCATGGGTTTACGGTTCTACCAAAATAAGTTTCGGTTCCCCACATATATTTGGTATCTAACTTGTATGCACTACACATGTCCATAGTATCGGTTCCCCCTTACCAAATGCACATGTTCATAAGATCGGTTCCCCATTCTTCCATAAACCTTGTTGCACCTCATACAAGGATTGGTTCCCAATATGATGCACTGCACCTCTTATTAGGATCGGTTCCCCTCTTCCCAGTAATAAGTTCAGATATACACAACCCGATTATACCCCAGGTGATTAGTTAAGTCGGTTTCACTAATAAAAGTCATACCAATACATAAGTCAGGCCTCATGTGAATAGTTTTACTAAGAACACAAAAACAAGGCATGAGCGGTTATACTAATCACACATATTTGTCGTTCATACGATATGGAATGAAGAACAACCCCAATAATGCCTGGCAATTTCCTTTTCGGTTCACAACATATATCATGAACATACTTCCTTAGAACACATGTAAACATTCTTCCCTAGGATGAAATCCTCACCTCATACCCATACATAATCACAACATCATTCATACGATTATGTCGATGTCTTATATACAAAGTTTAATGGTTAAGCAAGAAACTTCGTATTGTATTCCTTAATACTATGTCTATCTAGAGTGTTCATGCTTCACAGTTTTATGTTTTCAATATGCATGACTTGAAAGATACGTTAGGGAATGAAATAATTCAAGTCAAATATCACTAACCTCAAGTGGAAGGATGATGTTGTCGTTTTAGCTCCGCACTTCTTCAGGTCTTCGTAATACTTGTAACGTCTCACCCTAATACTTTCAAGATAACCTATACGAAGTTGAATCTAGTACATTTAAATCAAGCGACTCTTAAATGAGTTTTGTTTCACTAAAATATGACAACCAAACTTGACATACCAACGCTTGGTGGGTTCAACCGAGCAATGCTCTAACAAAACTCTCTACTACATACTTTATCTTGTTTGTCCAAAAACATGATTCCATAATTATAATCATTCTCATATATATTGATGGTATCCTCATTATTGGATGTACAAGATCATAATGAAATTCTCTCACTGCTCAACTTCAGCAGCACTTTTCTCTAAAGGACTTAGACCCTATTCAATAATTTTGGGGACAAGAAGTCAAAAGGAATGAAACTGTATATTTTTTTATCTCAAACAAAGTAATCTTTGTATTAGATAGACAAATTTGACATGAGATATGCTAATCCTTGTACATCTCCAGTCCCTACCAACTGCAAACTCTTAGCTACTTCAGGTGTTATCCTTCCATATATGTCATATTACATGTATCTAGTAGGTGTTTTATAATACTTGACATGGACTAGACCTGAAATCAGTTATGCATTTAATCAAGTTTGTCATCATTTGCAAATTCCTATTTCTGATCACCTTGTTGTTGCTAAGTGGATATTAAGATATGTTAAACATACAATTAATAGTATCATTTTTTAGCAAAGGTTTATTTGTGCATAGTTCATGGATCTAGTGATGAAGATTGGGATGATGACCCTAATACAATGACAAGTACTAGTGGTTACTGTTAGTGCAAAAATTAATCACCCCAACAATCTTCAAGATGTCTGTTTGATGATCGGATCACCGCCGTTGATTATCTTCTCCAATGAATTCTTGATGAAAAGAGGTGGGGGTACCTGCAAAGACACTCCGATGCTAAAATCAACAAGAGTTCTATGCAAGTAGGTTGTTAAGAAAAGGAATAGAAATTGTGTACCTTTTGTGCTGAGATTTATCCTCTATATATAGGCAAAAATAGATGTAGCTTTAGGGTTTTGATAGTTATCCCAATAACTTCCCTCATCTGTATAAATCCCAAAACACGTCCAGATTCATGATAAACCCTAATATTTATCATAATCCTTATTTATCTTGAATCATAATTATCTTGAATAATTATTTAATATTTAAGATAATTATTTCTTTAATTTAGGATTCTGTATTTATCTCAAACAATATTAATAATTATAAATTAATATTCAAGACTCCTGGGCTTCAATAATAAGCCTAGTGGGTTTCCACAATAAACCCATTGGTTTCCCTAACAACCCAAATCCAGGCTTCCACAATAAGCCATGTGGGTTTCCACAATAAACCGTACTAGGCTTTCACAATAAGCCATGTGGGTATCCACAATAAACCCACCGGTTTCCACAATAAACTGTACTAGGCTTCCACAATAAGCCATGTGGGTCTCCAAAATATACCCACCGGTTTCCACAATAAACCGTACTATTCCCATTCCGAATAGCTTGTGCGGCACGCACGTACACTATTTATATAGGGTACAAACATTGCCCCCTCTTAATTCTCAACTTGTTGATGGATTAAGAAAATCAAAAGAAGAACTAACCTTCGTGGCTCGCTCGAATTCTCCATATGATTCTTATCCGATAACCTTTCTTGTCCTTGGCCAGCTTGTTGTGTGGATTTGCCCCAAAGTCGACCATATGCCAAACAGATCGACATGTTATATCCTCTTGCTCTCCTTTTAGATAACAATTTACTGACGTGCTGGTGTGATATCGACGATACGCTTTGCACCCAGCCAAACAGACCATACCGACGTGTTAGGCTTCCATTATAAGCCATGTGGGTTTCTACAATAAACCCAACGGTTTCCACAATAAGCCGTACTAGGCTTCCACAATAAGCCATGTGGGTTTCCACAATAAACCCACTGGTTTCCACAATAAACCATGCTAGGCTTCCATAATAAGCCATGTGGGTCTCCACAATAGACCCACCGGTTTCCACAATAAACCGTATAAGGCTTCCACAATAAGCCATGTGGGTCTCCACAATAGACCCACCGGTTTCCACAATAAACCGTGCTAGGCTTCCACAATAATCCATATGGGTCTCCACAATAGACCCACCGGTTTCCACAATAAACTTTACAAGGCTTCCAAAATAAGCTATTTGGGTCTCCACAATAGACCCACCGGTTTCCACAATAAACCGTACAAGGCTTCCACAATAAGCCATGTGGGTCTCCACAATAGACCCACCGGTTTCCACAATAAACCGTACAAGGCTTCCACAATAATCCATGTGGGTCTCCACAAAAGACCCACCGGTTTCCATAATAAACCATGTTAGGCTTCCACAATAAGCCATATGAGTTCTTTCATATTTCTCCTTTGCTCCTTTCGCTCCAATACGTCCAATGATATTGAGATGCGTCCAGGCTTGCATGAACATTTTCAAGTACTCAGATGTACTCCAAAAACTCCTTGCACAAAATACTCACGTACTGCTTGGAAACCAGTACATGAGTATTTTGTGCAAGGAGTTTTTGGATAGTTTATGCCATGTTGATCAGATAACCCATTTTCCATCAAAAAGGCCCACGTGATACTCCTGCATAGCTTTATGCCATGTTGATCCGATTATTCCTTTGTGAATATCTCAATAGCTCTATGCCTTGGTGCGGTCTTCTTACTGGTGCCACATGTCATAGTGTTCAGTTAGCTGATACTAGCTGACACGTCACTGTTATTGATGTGTCAATATTATGTTGGAGGGAGGAACTATAAAAAATATCGCCTCGAACTCCTCCACAATTTAATCTTGTGCGGCAGTAAATCTTGCCTTACAAAAGTGGTGCTCCATTCACCGTATTCTTCATAAAAGGAAATAATCATCTTTATTCTTCTTATCAAGTAATTACTCTGTCGTAACTTTGGTACGAGGTGCTTTTATTAATGCTAAATATCTCTTTTGCAGTATGTCACGCCTCCAATTCCAACGACATTACGAAGAAACAAACTGCTAGATAAAGACTGGGGGTTACCTATATGGTACAGGTCGCCAGTTTTCTTTGCGCAGCTTCCCGTTTTCCTTTCCTATGTGGTACAAGTCGCCAGTTTGCTTTGCGCAGCTTCCTTTCTTCCTTTCCTAGATGCGAGGGTGTTCACACGCAAGTGTCGCTCTCCTTTGATTGCATGCTTGGCGACACTTTAGCCGCCCCAATATCTATAGAGATATTCCCAAGTAGAAAAGACGCCCCCATGTGAAGCAGGAACTAGATCTATTATATCCGTTCCTCACTTGCTAGACGGCTCTGGGCTTATGATCACATATATTTCCATTGTCTTCTTATTTATGGTTCCATCATGATTTTTCCTTTTGGAATCTCTCAAGAGGGACATTATAAATACGCCCCCAACTATAATAACAAGGATAGCTCCTTATGCTCGACGAGACTGTGTGCTTTCCAAGGTGCAAGTCTTTCATACTCGCATGCAAGATGAGATTTTATGCTTGCGATAAGAGCAAGACTTATGTGCTCACGTGAAAGGTGACTCTTCAAGTGATTGCGAAGTTATGCAAGGCTAAATGTTGAAGGGTCTAAGTAATCCTCATCTTGAACTCGATCATGTTGTTATCCACGAACCTCAAACTCGATCGTGTCGCTATCGACGAACCTCGGACTCGATCATGTTGCTGCCCCAAGTGCATATAAAAATTTCTCGAACACTGGATTTTTTGCTTCGATGTTGTAGGAAATTCAAATAGGATTCCTACGAGCCAAAAATCACTCAATTCGAACTTAAAACAAAGAAGTTATTGACGAAACAAGTTTCCAACGAAGCGCGCGTGTTGTTGGTGACGTGGCAGCGATGAATGGATCACAAGAATGACGTGCCTACGCTGACCGGGACAGCGTTGCTAACATGGCACCCGATCATGCTGTTGTGGAAAAACGAGACACGATATAACTGACGAAGCTGCTGACGTGGCAGAAAAATGGATGCTGACGTGGCGTCAATGACTGGGCACCTGTAGCTGACGTGGCATGTGACTCATTGATGACATGGCAGCTGACATGGCATGCCACTAAACAATCTACTGACGTGGCGATAACGACTTCCCCTGTTGCTGACTGGACCAGATCTGCTAACGTGGTGCTGCCAACTGTGCAGGATGTGCTGATGTGTCGCTGATTGGGAAAAAATATCTTCACGCGTTAAGAATTGGGGGTGTAAAAATCCAGCTTCATAGCGGCTTGGCTTGGCCTGCTAATACGGCTCGAATCAGCCCGGCTTGACTCGTTCAGCTTGGGAGTAGGTGTTTTTTCAAGTCTGCAACACCTATTTCTGTTTCTTTGAGAAACTGTTTCTGCTGTTGTTCTCATTGAAGTTTCTACAACAGTTATCGCCACGGTTTATTCAACTATTCACAACAGTTTCTTCATCTTCGTAACAGTTTCTTCAACAGTTTGCAATAGTTTCTATAACTCTTTCGCAACGGTTTCGTCAACCTCGTAACGATTTCTTCAACTATTTCGTAATAGTTTTGGTTCTTCTGCAACGGTTACAGAATAGAAGCTGTTTTAAAGCTTTACTGCAACACTTTTCTCTGTTACTGTTTCTTGAGTATCGGCTGCTGCTTTCGCAACAGTTTCTACAACTTTTTGCAACTTTTTTTTCCTGTTTGCAACACTTTCGCATAAACCCTTTTTTTTTTTGTGAACAGCACTCTCGGTGAACAGTACCCTTCCTGTGAACATTACTTTTCCAGTGAACATTACCTTTCCTTGATCAGTACTTTCGGTGAATAGTACCCCTTCCGTGAACAGTACTTTCGATGAACATTCCCCCCTCCATGATCAGTTCTTTCAGTGAACAGTACTTCCACGAACAGTGATTTTGAAACCCTAGTTTCGAAAATACTCGGAGAACACGATCTTTCACTACACCATTTCCAGATTTTTGCAACCTTTGGTATTTCGGGTTTGCAACGTATATTTTCGTTGCACACATTTATCCGTTGCGCATATGGAATATACGTTGCATTAAATCAGTAGAAAATATGGAAGCAGGACGCGCTTGTACTTTATTTAAATAACTGAGGACTGAAATGTCCTTAACACCATGTCTTTTTAATACCGACCTAATTAGCTAATTCTTTTTCTTTTTCTTTTCTCTATTATTTTCTTCTCTCTCCAAAAATGAGGCTTCATTTTCTCCTCAGCTTTTTCTCTTCTTCCTCGACCGAGATCTAAAATATATCAAACCTCATTCAGAAATTAAAATTTATCTTTATCAAACCCTCATCTCATAAATCAAAACCCATATTTCATAAATGAAATTAACGCAATCGTTCAATCACCCAGATTTCGTATTCAACCCTAAAGTTTGATTTTCTTTTCAATTGACAAACATGTCCTTTGAGATGAATTTTGACCATTCCAAAGAGATGTGTATATCAAGTAGAACCCTAATTTTGTTGATTTTGATTTTTTGGGTCTAGTTTCTTTGGTATATCAGGTAAATCTTATTCTTTTTATTTTTGTTTTCACTTCTATATAGATCGGTTGGTATATGTTTCCTAAGATACAGTGATGTTGATTTTTTGGTCTTATTGCTGAGTGTGTTCGATTTAAGGGTTATTATGTTTAATTTATTGATTTAGTTCTCATTTTTATGTTTACAACTCCATGTATTTGGTGATTCTTGTTCTCCTTTGGTCTCATCTTGCTTAGATTCAGTGATTTTCGATCTACTTCAGGACTCTTAAGCTTGTTACTATTGTTGTAAGCTCTCAACCTTCATTTTTGTATCTTATTTTCATTTAATGTAATACTCCCTAGTGTTTGTTTGTGGTTAACAGGTGGAGATTAGAACTACTTGGAAGAAATTGATGGAGATTTTTCATTTTTAGAGGTTTGTCGCAGTGGGTGGAGATGTCATTGCTGGTAGAGATTGGGTGCAAGTGCTGGCTGCTAGTGATTTTCTGTTTTTCGTTGTTAGTGGTTGTTTGGTGGTGAAACTGGTGGTTCTGCAGCTTTTTGTGTTGTTGGTGGTAGCTTCGGTGATGGTGGATGGACGTGGTTGTATGAAGTGAATGTAGGGGATGAAAATGGAACTATGATTCATAAACTCTTAATGTACTTTACATTTTAAATTTGTAGTACTAGGAACTGTCTTTCCATTTGCCTTAGAAATCAAGATGTTGAATGCCTGCTTGTATATATCCTGTTGTCAAGACGAGAAACCTCGCACGGTAAACAATACGCATCTTTAGCCTAAATGTAACATGATTTATCTTTCTTTTGGTTGAGCTATCGCTGAACCTTTGAGTTTACAATTTGAAAAATTGCTCTGTTGCCAATGCAACAACAAAGAAGGAAACTGGCCGTGTTAAAGAGTACACTGTGAAGCAGGTGAATATAGAGTTGGGTCAATCAATGGATATGGGAATCATACATGGAGAATTTTTGGTGAGTTGGCTGGTATCTCGGTTTTCTGTCGACACTACAGTTCTTTGATTTTTATAATAATGTTAAACTCATATATCTCTTTTGGCGTTTCTGTTCTCACCTTGGCATGACCAGCCACGCTGTTTAAGGATCTGATGCATGGACTATGGATTGCTTATTGCTTCTGGCCTCTGGCCTCTCTCCTATGCCTTACTAGAGTCTGTATGTCTCTCATAATTGAAATTATTATTAAATTTTCTAGGTTGAAACATCTTTTATAAAAAAAAAGTATATGTTTTGTTCCATCAAATTAAGTTTTTCTTCTTTTGTACTACTGATTGCAGAAAACTTGTATTTTTGGCTAAGTTTTTTCTGACGGGTAGAAACATACTCGACAAACCCCTTTCGGAATCGGAAGGATGGGGTTGCAGGCAATAGTACATCTGAAGCCAATGGGTCCAATTACCATCAGTAGCTTAAAGCCTCAAAGGGATAAACTTTCTGTCCTTAAATGCTCGTGTCAAATAGAGAAAATTAGGAAAACCAGACTGTTTCTGATACTACATGTTAGATGTATTCCATGCATCTCATCATCAAGTCATCATTATTAGCATGCTTTTGTGTGATAATAATATCTTAGATTACTTCCAGCACAGCGCGTATTTCATTGTTGGACGATTTTATATTGCTATCATGCATTTACTGGTGCATGTGAAAGGCTTGGATGAATACATTGTTAGTCCATATTAAAG
This sequence comes from Papaver bracteatum, assembly GCA_023529315.1. Taxonomy (NCBI): domain Eukaryota; kingdom Viridiplantae; phylum Streptophyta; class Magnoliopsida; order Ranunculales; family Papaveraceae; genus Papaver; species Papaver bracteatum. Next base: position 83,901 of record JAJJWX010000762.1, on the reverse strand, counting down.
AGAAGAAATGGTGCATTGTTAGCTTGTTAGGTTATTTGTTGGGTTTCTGCAGGAGACATAAGATATTATGTTACTCGTGTTTGCAATTTCGCATTAGGATCATCCCGTCATTTTCATTGATGCTCTTGTGAGATCTCATTTCATGACATGTGCTGCTTTTTTCTTTTTATATCATAGCACTTGATTACATGATTAATAGAGCAACTTCATTCATGCCTAATCACTTCTTAATATTTCCTCCATCAACTGAACTCTTTATTGCTCCATTACGCAATCATTTATCTACCTCATTCCATTAATTTTGTTGTCAAGTAATTTTGAATTTATCGCGGAATATGGATATTTTTTACTTCTTTTTACATGGTGAACTGAAGAATATCAGAGACTGTATGTTCTATTATTGTCTTCTTATGCAGAATTCCAATGCTTTAGCTGGCACACAGTTAGGGACGACGACATCTTTCTACTGCAGTTAGGGTAGCTTTAGTCTAACAGGTAAGAGCAATTCTAAGCAGTCCACCACAGATATTTACTCAAAGATTGTCCAGTTTTTTGTTCTTATGTGAAGAGCGAATGCTTAGATATGTATGAATGTTCAGATTCAGATTTATCCTATATGGATATTAGCAAGTTGTTGCTTTTACTTGGTCATTCTCTGAGAAAGTGTTTAAATGCTCTTGAGAGTGAAGTATACTCCAGATGAATACTGCCCATTTTAACATATTATTTGTATGCCCTTCTTGATACAATTGTTGGTTTCATAGAACTTATCTAATGGTGGCATAGAGGCATTGCTTTCCTAAATTGTGATTTGCAATTTTAATGTCAGGTATTTACTCTTGAGTGTTTTCATTCGTTACAAGGTTTCCTAATGCTAAGTTGGTGCTACCTTTTTTTTTTCAGGTAACACAAAAGGATTACAAGCTCATATCATATTCATTCAACTCTGTTTCAGCGCACTTCCTGAGAGAGCAGGTGATGTTTTTTATTTACTTTCTCATACAGCACATCACTATCACTAGGAAACATAATTTTTTTCACTGATACGTTATCACCTTCTACTTTTTTTAATTTGCTTGAGCTTGTTTTTTAGAGGAGGAGAAATTTACCTAGCATTGGGTTTGTTGAATGTATTGTACTGTGGTACACAAGCATTTTATGGTGTTCATGGCGTGTTCTTTAAACAGTCCAACATATAAGTGCTCTCTTAACTACTGACACATCAACTGAACATGGATTTAAAATGCAATCACCTAATTGCTTTACAAGTTATTCATAGTACCTTTAAAATTGAATATACGTCGTGTTGATGAAAGTATGATCTATGGAACATTAGATGCCAATCGTTGCCTGAATTGGAATTAAAGTTATCTTAGTTACAGTTTTTTTTGTACTATCATTTAAGTAGCTGATACATTTCAATTGTTTCTCCTTGGACTTTTTTTTTCTTTTGCACTAATGGATCTCAATTTTACTGCTTCCCGAATAAAGCCTGTCATGAGACTTGTGCCCTAAAAAATCGATATTGCTGCATGTTAAGGGACACTAATACACTTGGGATACCATGCTGATTTTATATCATAAAGTGGGACTGATCTAGATGAGTAACTTGTTGTACGGCCAGAGTACTCTGGACCCTGATGTTAAGATTTAACAACGTACCAGTTAGCTGGTCACATCTCCTGAGCCTCATTTGACATGAAAAGTTGACATGCTGTTAATGTTATGATATATCAAACCTTGCTTGAATTCTTTGGTTCTTAGTTCTTACACAGTTTTTACCAAAGGTTAATTCTTTGATTTCATTTCCAGTACAACTATGGCACCATCCAGGCTAAAGTCGATGGTTCATCTTATGCGGACATGTCAAGGACTCATGATTACACTACAGGAAAAATATAAATCTACAACTGGAGATTTACAACGCTTCGCTAAGTATTGTAGAAAGTCCTATGTTTTACAACTGGTTTCAAAGGAAGAGTTGTCGTATATCATCACTGCCAACCCTTAGGAAACAAGGGGTTGCGCTAGGAAAACAAACGACAACTCCTTAAGCAAAACAGTTGTGACAACATTTATCTATAACAACGGTGTTCCATATATGTAGTAACTTCGCCTATCACAATACTCACAAGTGTTGTTGAAGAACACAAAAATATGATAATGAAAAATATGTTAGAGGGGAGATTCGAACATGAACCTACTACATGGAAGTCTAGCTCATCAACCACCCTTTCAGTTCACAAGTTTTGATTTTTTTTTCTTTTTTTTTTAAATAGAAACCTACAACAACACTTATAAGTGTTGTTGAAGTACACAAAAATATGATAATGGAAAATATGTTAGAGGGGAGATTCGAACATAAACCTACTGCATGGAAGTCTAACTCATCAACCACCCTTTCAGTTCACAAGTTTTAATTTTTTTTCTATTTTTAAATAGAAATCTATAGAAACACTTATAAGTGTTGTTGAAGTAAAAATATATAATGTTGGAAAAAATAAGGTTGGGGATTCGATCCTGAGCCTCAAGCGTGGAAGTCTACACCACTAACCATCCTACACTATAACATGTTCTGTTAAGTTTGTGGTTCTTTAATACACTAATTATTCAGTAACTTTATGACAACCCTTTATAAGTGTTGTAAAACAAAATATAATGCTCAAAAAGTAATGCTCAAGTGACTAAGCCGCAAACAACACGAAGCCTTCTCTGAAAATTACTTATTTCCAATTAGGGTAGTCTGGTCATTTTCACAGTCTCCATAATGTTTATTGCACTTATTTCCATCAAGGGTAATATGGTCATTTTCACATTCTGAAATATTTACTTTACCTATTTCCGATAAGGGTAGTCTTGTCATTTTTCACAGTCTCCATAATATTTATTGGACTTATTTACATTAGGGTAATATGGTCATTTTCATATTTTATAATATTTACTTTACTTATTTCCAATAAGGGTAGTCTGGTCATTTTCACAGTCTCCATAATATTTATTGCACTTATTTCCATCAAGGGTAATATGGTCATTTTCAAAGTCTGTAATATTTATATTACTTATTTCTGATAACGGTAGTCTGGTCATTATTAAAGTTTCGATAATATTTATTGCACTTATTAACACTAAGGATAATATGGTCATTTTCATAGTTTCTAATACTTTATTTATTTATTTCCGATAAGGGTAGTCTGGTCATTTTCACAGTCTCCATAATATTTATTGCACTTATTTCCATTAAGGGTAATATGGTCATTTTCACATTTTGTAATATTTACTTTACCTATTTACAATAAGGGTAGTCTGGTCATTTTCACGGTCTCCATAATATTTATTGCATTTATTTCCATCAAGGGTAATATGGTCATTTTCAAAGTATGTAATATTTACATTACTTAATTCTGATAAGGGTAGTCTGGTCATTATCAAAGTTTCGATAATATTTATTGCATTTATTTTCACAAAGGGTAATATGGTCATTTTCACAGTATGTAATATTTTCTTTACTTATTTCTGATAAGGGTAGTCTGGTCATTTTTTACAGTCTCCATAATATTTATTGCACTTATTTTCACTAAGGGTAATATGGTCATTTTCATAGTCTGTAATATTTTCTTTACTTATTTCTGATAAGGGTAGTCTGGTCATTTTCACCGTCTCCATAATATTTATTGCACTTATTTCCATTAACGGTAATATGGTCATTTTCACATTCTGTAATAATTACTTTACTTATTTCTGATAATGGTAGTCTGGTCATTTTTCACAGTCTCCATTATATTTATTGCACTTATTATCACTAAGGGTAATATGGTCATTTTCATAGTCTGTAATATTTTCTTTACTTATTTCTGATAAGGGTAGTGTGGTCATTTTCACAGTCTCCATAATATTTATTACATTTATTTCCATTAAGGGCAATATCGTCATTTTCATATTTTGTAATATTTACTTTACGTATTTCCAATAAGGGTAGTCTAGTTATTTTCACAGTCTCCATAATATTTATTGCACCAAATCTGATAAATTTCATCTTCGGTTCACCCGAATGAGAAACTCAGGTCGAACTCTAGTAATCTTTGAACCGGTGATGTTCAAATCTGATAAATTTTATATTCAGTTCATCCGAATAAGAAACTCAGGTCCAACTCTAGTAATCATTGAACCCGGGATGTTCAAATCTGATAAATTTCATCTTCAGTTCAGCCGAATGAGAAACTCAAGTCCAACTCTAGTAATCTTATAGTGGTCCACTCCCGGTCAGGTTTCGACCTTGGAGCCATGGTATGCATACAATATGCCAGAATAAGGTTTGTTTAAATTTTTGGGAAATATTTCAAAGGAATCTTACCTGTAAATGGATGGATTCATCGTTCTTACCAAGTTTTCGGCTTATAATGGTCCACTCAGGGCCAAGTTTCAATCTCGGAGCCAGGTTATGCATACAAAATGCCAAAATAGAGTTTGTTTAAAGTTTCGTGGAATATTTCGAAGGAATCTTACATGTAAATGGATGGACTCATCGTTCTTACTATGTTTCCGACTTATAGTCGTCCACTCCCAGCCAGGTTTCGACCTCGGAGCCAGGGTATGCATACAATATGCCAGAATAGGGTTTGTTTAAATTTTTGGGGAATATTCAAGGAATCTTACATAAATGGATGGATTCTTCGTTTTTACAAAGTTTCTGACTTAGAGTAGTCAAATTTGATGATGTATCGTGCTAAGTTTGAAGTCAGAACCCTTTCAGATCTGATAAATTTCATCTTCAGTTCATCCGAATTTGAAACTAAGGTCCAACTCTAGTAATCTTTGAACCTGGGATGTTCAAATCTGATAAATTTCATCTTCAGTTCAGCCGAATGAGAAACTCAGATCGAAATCTAGTAATCTTTGAACCCGGGATGTTCAAATCTGATAAATTTCATCTTCAGTTCACCCGAATGAGAAACTCAGATCGTTTTTGCGAACTCTCATACTTATAGTAGTCTGCTCCTGACCAGGTTTCGATCTCAGAGCCAGTTTCTTTCTCGAAGTTGACGAATTTGTGTGTATTTAAGGTTTCTGAGGATATTCCCATGGAATCTTACCCGTAAATGGTTGGATTCATCGTTTTTGTGAACTTTCAAACTTATAGTAGTCCGCTCCTGGCTAGGTTTCGATCTCGGAGCATGGTAGAATATGCATAAATAAGGTTTGTTTAAGGTTTTGTAGAATATACCGAAGGAATCTTACCTGTAAATGGATGGATTCGTCATTTTTACCAAGTTTTTGACTTAGAGTAGTCAACTCGCGGCCAGGTTTCGATCCCTGAGCCTGGTATGCATACAATATGCAGAAATAGGGGTTTTTTAAGGTTTCGTAGAATATCTCGAAGGAATCTTACCTGTAAATGGATGAATTCGTCGTTCTTACCAAGTTTCTGACTTATAGTAGTCAACCCGCGGCCATGTTTCGATCTCCGAGCCTGGGATGCATACATATATGCATAAATAGGTTTTTTTTTAAGGTTTCTTAGAATATCTCGAAGGAATCTTACCTATAAATGGATGGATTCGTCATTCTTACAAAGTTTCTGACTTAGAGTAGTCAACTCGCGGCCAGGTTTCGATCTCGGAGCATGGTATGCATAGAATATGCATAAATAAGGTTTGTTTAAGGTTTTGTAGAATATACCGAAGGAATCTTACCTGTAAATGGATGGATACGTCATTTTTACCAAGTTTTTGACTTAGAGTAGTCAACTCGCGGTCAGGTTTCGATCCCTGAGACTGGTATGCATACAATATGCAGAAATAGGTTTTTTTTTAAAGGTTTCGTAGAATATCTCGAAGGAATCTTACCTGTAAATGGATGTATTCGTCGTTCTTACCAAGTTTATGACTTATAGTAGTCAACCCCCGGCCATGTTTCGATATCCGAGCCTGGGATGCATACATATAGGGTTTGTTTAAGGTTTCTTAGAATATCTCGAAGGAATCTTACCTGTAAATGGATGGATTCGTCATTCTTACAAAGTTTCTGACTTAGAGTAGCTAACTCGCGCCCAGGTTTCGATCTCGGATCCTGGTACGCATACAATATGCAGAAATATGGTTTTTTTAAGGTTTCGTAGAATATCTAGAAGGAATCTTATCTGTAAATGGATGAATTCATCATTCTTACAAAGTTTCTGACTTAGAGTAGTCAACTCGCGGCCAAGTTTCGATCTCGGACCATGGTATGCATAGAATATTCGAATCGACACTAAGCTTTATATTCATCAATTTCGATGATGTATCATGCTAAGTTTGAAGTCATAACCCTCTTAGATCTTCGTACTTCATAGTTTGTATGCCATTATACCGCATTTTCAGTTCATCTGAATGAGAAACTGAGGTCCAAATCTAGTAATCTTCGGAAAGGTGATGTTTAAATCTGATAAATTTCATCTTCAGTACATCCGAATGAGAAACTCAGGTCCAAACTAGTAATCTTTAAACTGGTGATGTTCAAATCTGATAAATTTCATATTCAGTTCATCTGAATGAGAAACTCAGGTCCAACTCTAGTAATCTTTGAACCTGTGATGTTCAAATCTGATAAATTTCATTTTTATTTTATCCGAATGAGAAACTCAGGTCCAACTCTAGTAACCGATTACAAGCTATTTCGGTTAAGATGATCTAATCTTAACTTTTGTTGAGAGTTGTGGTATAACCGGTCATATCCCTCCTGGAGCTTCTCGGTTCATAGTTTGTATGCCGTTATACCACATTTGAAGTTTGAATCTACATTGAGCTTCATATTTATCGATTTCGATGATGTATCATTCTAAGTTTGAATTCAAAACCCTGCTGGAGCTTCTTGGTTCATAGTTTGTATATCTTTATATCACATTTGAATTCTGAATCCATCAGAAATTTCATGGTCCATCTCTAGTAATCGTATAACCTGAGTCTACTGGTATGAACAAAAGCTACTTCATGACATGTATGACTAGTCAAAATTACTTCATGACCTATGTGACTAGTCGAAATATAAACCGGAAGTACAAAGAAAAAGCACAAAGAAACACACAAATTATCGAATTCATTTTTCATTTTCCCGATTCATTCATATACATTTTTTAGAATTTTTTATATCAGAATGTCGATAACAATGTCATAAATTTATTAATATTTTTTTTGGAATTTTTTTCGTGTCGAAGGTTGATAATATAACCGAATATATGAGTTCGTATTAACACAAAGAGAAACACATGCTTCTCAATCCGTATGAGCTTCCCAAATACAATCTCAACCGTCAAGATATTTCCTTAATCCGTATGAGTGGGAAACGTGGTCCGTCCATTATTTTGGTCTCAACACTCAAAACTCTAATTCATATCCATTTTTTTCCTTTTTCCTCTCCGTCTCTCTTTCTTTCTCAGCCTTCGCCCCCGACTCTCCCTCTCTTATTTTTTCTTCTGCAGATCTAATGCGTGTTTTTGATATTTACATATTCCATATGGATCTGCAGAGTTGTAGTGAGTATTCATAAAGAGAGACGGGGAGATTAAGAAATAAGGGTTTCAGTAGATAGATGAAAAATTAGGGTTTCAAAATTCATAATTTCTTTTATCTAACAAATCAGGTGAAGGTTATGCTTCATCAAATCGTAATTAAAGGGCTAGGTTCTATAGGAGGTATTCTTGCAGGTTGAGAGCTTCAATTTTTGGAATCTGTTGACAAATTTGTTGAAGATGAAAATTGGTTCAGATTCAAGGTTTTCAATTGAATCTGAGATTAAATTGAGCTTAGCAGAGGCATGATGATTATCATGGGTTTTAGATGAGAGTGGTGATGACGAGTTTCAGACCGAGGAGTAGCCAGAAGAGGAATTAACAGATAGTCAATTAGTGAATGACGAGTTGCTACCTGGTTTTTCTACGAGGAATCATCTTTCATTCGAACCCAAGGTAAATTTACACTCCCTCTCGTTCATTGAGATGTATTCGTTTTCTTTTGGACTTTTCCTAATTTTGATCAAAATGAATCAATACATTAGGTGTTTATTTTTTTTTCTTTTGAGTTCCTTCTTTTTTAGTTGATTTTAAATTAGAGAATCTAATTTATAGTAATTTGAATTGATTCATACATTAGGTGATGCAGCTGAAGCTGAACCTGAACCTGAGATGGAGTTACAACTATTGTTGGGGTTACAAGGAAGAAAACAGTTAGAACTATGGGTGTTGAGAAGTTGAATCTGAGAAAAGTAAGAAGAATTTGAGGGTTTCCATGGGTTTGTTACTTTAAGATTGTTGTATTGCAGTTTTAGAAGCTAAGAAGAAGTGCAAGTGGACTTGAATCAATTGAAGGTGATGGGTCTATGGTGCATATCCAATTGGTGCTGATCAATGAGATGAACTACACTGTGATGTTGGTGTGGACTGAAAAAGGTGGCTAACTGAATGGAAAGATGCAGTCGAGCTGAACATGGGAGTTGCAGTGGTGTTTGAAGTAGATGGAACTTAAGACGATTGCAAGGAAAGCTGAAATGGAACTGATGTGCGAGGTGTTTAATATATGACCAGTTGGTGGAAATATTAAGCTTGGTGTTGAACTGGAGCTATTGCGAATGGATTGAGATGAGTTGGTGGTTTAGCCGACTGTTGCAGGAATTTATTGGTGGTCCTTGCAGATGTGAAATGGTATTGCTGATGAGATGGAGGTTTGAAATGGTATTATGTGAAGTTTGCAGGATGTGGAATTGCTGAAAGCACATTTGAGGATATAGGCGATACTTTCTTCTTTCATGTTCTCGCAACATTTGTACTTCCTTCACTCATCGAATTGTTAAAAAGTTGTTTTCCAAAGATGTAAATGCCGAACTTGATTACAAAGTCAAGATGTTTTCCAAAGATGTAGATGCCGAACTTGATTACAAAGGCGACGATTCTTATAAAGGCACTGCACTGGTGAGGTTCAATCCATAAATCCTCTTGTTGGTTGTTGTGTAGCCTTTATAAATTTCATAAGTTTGCTTCTTTTGTTTCCCATAATTTTTTTGGACTTACGAGTTATGATAACCCAACTTTCCAACTGTAAGGCCAGATGATATGTGCTTATCATGTGATGGTTTGATAGGTCCAACCATGGGATTGGAAAGTTATTAAACTGGTTTATAGAGTTAGATTTCTGATGAGCACTAATTTGAATCACCGAATACTACTAATTTGAATCACTAATTTTGGGGTTTTTGTTGTAAACTGAAGTTGGTGTTGCAATGATCAGAGATTGGGTTTCAGCTTATTTATGTGACTGATGGGAGAGGGTTTGAATCGAAAAATGGAGAATCGGGTTCATGAGAGATCAGAGGGGATGGAATTGAGAGATACAATAAAAAATCATTTTCAAATTGGATAACCAGTAACCTTCTGGAGAACTAATGTTGTTACGAATAAAAAATCATTGTCAAATTTGAGTTTTTCATTTTGAATTTGGATAACCAGTAACCTTCCGGCGAACTAATGCTGTTGGTATTCTCTTAGTCAGTCATATATTTTTATTTATTTTTATTCTTTCTTTATATTATCATCAGTCTAATTTCACAGTAGTGGTTCTTATTTTGTGTTAATCTATATTGCTTTGTTTGCTGTGCATTCTGTTAGTGACTCGGCATTACTTTGGCAGACGAATGTGATGCATATGTTAGTGCCTCTTCTCGTTTATACATGGAATCCATTAAGTATATGCAGACAACATCAAGGGAAATTAGAGCTTTCCCATTAGTATGAGGGAAATACCCACTACCTTTTCACATTTTACGAAATATAATTTTAAGGATCCAAATTTATAGTCTAGTGTTTTGATATTGCTTGTTATTAGTGTTGTAGTTAGTTACTAGTATCATTTTACGGAAACTGGTAGTTTCTATAGGAAACTGCACTACAATCTAGAATTTTCTATGTAATTACTGACATGATTTATGTTTCCATTGGTCTTTAACCAAAACCAGCTTATTTGTATTGTCTTCAAATGATGCTACTTTTCTTTTTTATCACCATTGGAAGGATCTATTAATTTCTTTTATTGTGATTCCATGTGGCTGGTGATGACTGCAACTTTGAATATGTTTCTGCAGGTCATATTGGACCATTTTAGTCCTCGAAATTCAATGTAGTTTACTCCTTCATCCCAGTTCCCACTTTGTCTTCCCCAGTTCCCCACAAAATTCATGGCTTTAATACGCATCTATAATTTTCTAAGAAGTAGCCTAAGTTTAGACAAAATTATTAAGAATATTTCATGAAATGTTGTAGGAATTGTAGCACCTTGCTTGGTTGATTTCAACCATCCTCTTATGCTGCTGTCAAACATAATCAAATATCAACAGATTATGTGATGTTTTAGGAGTTGAAATAAAGGCTAGGTACTGATGGTGTTTCGGGTTAATATTGGCTCGAGTAAAGAATGTATGAGTGTTGTGTTGTTGCTGCAGCCATTAGTTCTTGTGTATCAATGGGGATTTGGTGCAGTCCTGGCAGCGAAGGAGTGGTGAAGACACCAACAGTTTTGCCTTGGTCTTGTGCTGCAATAGCCATATATGAGGCATGTTGCTTCCAGGGATTTCAGTGAGTATTTGGGTGCAATATGGAAGGTATGAGACGAGTTTTCGAAAACAAGAAATGAACAGTAAGGTCAATATGAAGAAGGGGCAACATTCTGTTGAGATGTTGGGCTCGATTTGTGATGATTTTTGATGCTCAAACTGGTGCTGGATGGAGTTTTTCGTGGCAAGTGGTGCTAAGATGCTGAGAAGCGTGTTTTGGAACTGCCACTTGTAGAAGTACGGAAACTTGGTGAGTATTTGAACTTCCAATTGAGGAAGTGTGTTTAAGAAATATGATACTAACTAACCTCACTAAATTGGCTTACGAGGTATAACATCTCATTTGTGCTTTCCTATGATTCTTGTTTGATCTTGTCTGCTGCTTATTGTGTTTGATATTAGAGTAAAAGGAAACAATGAACCCGACTTCTTAGCTTCTCTGGGTAAGCTAGATTCAATTGTTGGTAGGAAACCGCAAATTGAGCGTGTAAAGTAATCCCTACCTCATTGGAGAACCAGGAGGTGGAAAAATTGCACCAGTAACTATTGAGGGGAAGAAGGTGTTAAGACAAATGAGTATGTTCCTATACAGGATTTTGAAACAGTACATACAAGCATTTCATTTTGTGTTGCAATCTTCAATTAGCATGGAGGAGCAGTTCAACATAAGGTAAAGTGGTAAGTTTACATTTCCATCATCTTTCCTCAGTTTCTTACTGTTAATTTGATATTTTTTATTCACGGCATTCTAAGATTTCTTTAATTTTATTCAATCAGTATAGGTTGAACTTTCTTGAAGTAAGTAATTACTCATTCTGGGAGTTTGAAACTGGTTTCAGTCAAAGTGGTTCTGATTTGCTGTTGATCTGTATTCTGACCCAATAGATGTTAGTCGATATACCTTAACTGCGTTCTTAGAAGCCTTTAGTAGTAACTGAGAGAGTCAGAGACCATCTCTGGATCCAAGTAGGATACAAATGATGACTTAGGGGACGAATTGTCATGTTGTTATCATGAAAAATAGGCGATTCCATTTTTTATTTATCTATTTCACTCTTTACTGTTCAAAGAGGAAACGAAAGTGATGTGCTTGATAAAGACTGAAATATGCAACCTTGTATTTTTATTCTTAATACATGAATATGCTTTTCTATGTCCCAAATGCATGTATATGGGGTGCTCTACGAAAGTGATGTGAATAGAAATCAATTTGTGCATTTTGCTCTTCACATGAAAAGTTCAATTGTTGTGCATAAAGATTGAACTTTCTTCCGTTTACAAGCATGCTAGACTTTTGCTTTATGATCGGGTAGTTTTCTCAATTCTTTTCGGTATGTCATATAGGTCCGATTGCTGAAGACATGTTTCACTGGCAAGCAACAAGAATGGGTCCCCCAGATAGTCCTTACGCAGGAAGAGTCTTTCTAGTTACTATTTATTTTCCTCCATATTATCCATTTAATCCACCAAAGGTAACTCTTCTAAATAGCATTGTGTAATATTGATTTATTTCCTTATGCAAAAGGACTTTTCTTGTATTAAAATTTTAAACGTTTCTGGGTCTTAGTAAAAATTGAAGTGTTACTGTTATATTACATGTTCATGACCAGTATTAGTGATGTATGGAAGTAAGACACAGCAGAGTTGATTCTTTACTTGTTCATATTTGTTATTGGAGGCACCGAAATGGTTTACCCATGTAATGATTAAGGTGTAGATTAAAGTGTATATTCGTAATCAAGACTTGTTGTTTAACTTATATCTTTTCTTGCAGGTTTCCTTTAGGACAAAGGTATTCCACCCTAATATCAATAGAAATGGGTGCATATGTCTTGACATCTTGAAGAGGCAGACAGGATGTTGAACATGGATTTTGAGCCACATATTCAGAAAATTGTTAATGAGATACTTCTTTGCCGCTAGACGCTGAGGTACACTGCAACCTGGCCCAAGGAAATGTGTAAAATTGCTGCCGATTTACTAGCTAAGCCTGTTCAGGTTAACATTGGGAATACTGATGAGCTTGCTGCAAACAAGTCCATTACTCAGGTGAGAAAGAAGTTTTCTGTCACTTGAAAAATGGTTCTTGAGCAGGGTTTGATTTATGTTATGTCCATTATATGCTTGGTCATGTAAAAAAAATCTAGCATTTTCTTTTCTTTCGTTGCGCAACACACTTTTATACAAGGTGATTTGAAGTTAGCTAGGTAATGCAATTGGAGTGGCAGGTTAATTTGAATGAATGTAAATGTGTTACACTAGCAGCTTAATGAGAATGTGAAATACATTCGGCAATTCGGTTTCAGCTATAAAAAATTTTTGAAAAATGTTTTATGCACACAACTTCTAATAAGAGTTGTGTTCCATATTTCAACTACACAAACCAGTGGTTGTGAAAGAATGTCTTTACGACATAACTAGGTGTTGTCCAAAATAGTTCTACAACTCTAACAAGTGTAGTGTAAATCTTATTCATAATAGTAACAAGTGTTGTGTTACATATTTCTATGATACACATCCTAGGTTGTCTAAGATAGTCCTTCAACTTATACAAGTATTGTGTTACATATTTCTATGATACACATCCTAGGTTGTCTAAGATAGACTTTCAACTTATACAAGTGTTGTGTTATATATTTTTACGATACACATCCTTTGTTGTCCAAGATATTCCAACAACACAAGCAAGAGTTGTGTTAGGTTATAAAAAAAATCGAAAGAGAATCACAACTTTGGCAAAATATTGTCGAAACATGAATCACATCACCCTTTACAACTCTTAATCAAGTATTGTAGAAAAGCTTGGACTTTCTACAATACCCCACCTACACAATACACAAAAAAGCGTTGTAGTAGGGGTACTACAACCCTAATACAGTGTTGTAAATGATTATTTTTCCCGTAGTGTAGCAGGTGAACTCGAGATTAACATTGTATCAAACTGGCAATATATCACAGTACTTGCTGAAGGTGATGATGCTCATATGCTTATTAAATTTTTTAATGCAACAACATGTGTATGGAGCAATAACATGACATAAAAACTTCTACACCAACTAGATGTTATGTTAGAAAGCAGTTTTTTATGTTAGATGTTGGTTTACTCTATAAGTTCATAATGTTGTAAAATGTTGGAAGGGTGGGTGATTGTCTTATTAGGTCAGGACTCCACATTATTTGTATTACTGGAATTTCGAAAATACCAATACAGATTTTGTATTTTTTTTTTATTTCTGATAAAATATTTTGCAACGTATATATATGTTGCTTAAATTATTTTATGCGTTGCTTAAATCTAATTGAAGCAACGGATGATGCAACATTTGAAACGTTGCTTTAATTAATTTCAGCAACGTTTGTTAACGTTTCCAACAATTTGTGACGCCATGTGGGCAACGTACATAAGCGTTGCTTAAATTCTTAGCAACGATAATAAACGTGGCAAATTCGTGTTTTTGGTGTAGTGTTTTCTCGTGATCCCCTTAGTCGGCGCCAAAAGATGTTGGTGCAAAAATTAATCACCCCAAGAATCTTCGAGATATGTGTTTGATGATCGGATCGCCGTTGATTATCTTCTCCAATGAATTCTTGATGAAAATAGGTGGGGGTACCTGCAAAGACACTCCGATGCTAAAATAAAAAAGAGTTCTATGCAAGTAGGTTGTTAAGAAAAGGAATAGAAATTGTGTACCTTTTGTGCTGAGATTTAGCCTCTATATATATGCATAACTAGATGTAGCTTTAGGGTTTTGATAGTTATCCCAATAACTTCCCTCATCTGTATAAATCACCAAACACGTCCAGATTCATGATAAACCCTAATATTTATCATAATCCTTATTTATCTTGAATCATAATTATCTTGAATAATTATTAATATTTAAGATAATTATCCCTTTAATTTAGGATCCTGTATTTATCTCAAACAATATTAATAATTATAATTAAATTTTCAAGACTCCTGGGCTTCAATAATAAGACTAGTGGGTTTCCACAATAAACCCAATGGTTTCCCTAACAACCCAAATCCAGGCTTCCACAATAAGCCATGTGGGTTTCCACAATAAACCCACCGGTTTCCACAATAAACCGTACTAGGCTTCCACAATAAGCCATGTGGGTCTCCACAATAAACCCACCGGTTTCCACAATAAACCGTACTAGGCTTCCACAATAAGCCATGTGGGTCTCCAAAATAGACCCACCGGTTTCCACAATAAACCGTACTAGGCTTCCACAATATGCTTGTGCGGCACGCATGTACACTATTTATATAGGGTACAAATAGTTACTACACCTTTTTGGGCTCCAAATCCATTTTATGGTCTAGCAAGAATCCGACAACAATATCTAGGTCTTCCACTGAGGCTGAGTTCAAAAGTTTGGAAAATTCTCTTGCTGAGGTTATATGGGTATGTAAACTCCTCAATGATCTCCATATTTTTCTTAATACAATGCCCTCTCTTCTGTGTGACAACATGAGTGCCATATCATTTTCCTCCACTCCTGCATTTCATAAAAGGATGAAACACTTGGCTATAAACTATAAATTATTTTCATAAAATTAGTTCAATTCAAAGATTTTAAGATCTCCTATATTTTTATAATTTATCAAGAAGCTGAAATTTTTACAAAAGGTTTGGCTGGACCAAGGTTTGAGCGTTTTAGAGGCAAGATGAATGTGCTTTGAAAGTCTGCTCACATCATCTTGAAGGGGGCTAGTAATACATTATTTTGTTACACTCTACATACACTCATTATTATGTGTTATATGTCATGTAGTGGTATTCTGTATGATACACTATATCTTATCTCTGATTGGTCTAATACTTGGTATACATTAACAATAATATACTCTCGGTGTATGTTAGCCTGTGTAATACAACATGTTATAAATTTTATTGTCGGTTGTATCATTTGTAAAGTGTGGTTGATGAATATAATGTACTTTGTAATAGTTCTTTCTTCGATGAATTCCAAATTTTAATAATTGTAACTGTACCAAGGTAAACAGAGTCACTACGTCCAAGGAAAGCATCGTAAACGATGCCATCATGATTCAATATTTTGACACCAACACTGCTTTAGTAACAAAAAAACTAGTGCCCTTAAATCTTACTCTAATTGTGAACACGCAAATCACGTAGGCATCAACGTGTCCACAACCAATCTTCGCATGTACAGAGTGCATGCATTAAAGTACGAATATATTGTGAGATGCTGGGATAGATGTTGATTCATTGATTCTAAACCCCACGGGTTTTTCATGATCTCCTCAACATCCATAACGACAGATCTAAGAGATGCATACAAATATTAGGGTAGATCAATATGAAATGTAAATAACACAAAGATTTATGTGGTTCGGCTCTAAGGCCTACATCCACAGGTCTGAGGGTGATTCACTATGATGGTAAAAGATTACAAGATTAGTCGAAAGACTTTGGGTGATCATGGAACCCGAAGGTTAACGCTCATACTTACTCTTCCCTTCTTTCTCTCTAATTGTTCCCCCTCTCTCTCCAATTGTTCGACCCCCCCTCCATGTAACAGGAAGGGTCATATATATAGCTCTTCTACGTGGGTCCCTTAGAAAGGATCTGTTATAATTTTATCTTCTTGTACTTTGTGCATAGTCCGCGGACCTCTTGGTCATCCCGCGGCTTCTATGCTTCCTAAGATCATCACGCTGACCAATCTCTGTCTCTCTCTTCCTAAGACTGGGAAAGAGCTGTTGTATCCTTATCTTCTTGTGTTCTGTGCATAGTCCGCGGACCTCTCTGTCATCCCGCGGCTTCTATTATTCCTACGCTCATCTCTCTGGCCTGCCTTTGTTCTTGTCGTCAGTCCAACCGACACATGCCCTTCGCGCCAGGCGGTGTCAGTCCTTCCCTGTCGCGTCTGTCAGTGGGGCTTCACCTAGCCGTTGATCACATCTTGCCTCGTGAGGGGGTAAAGTGTAATAGGGAAGTTCTTTGGTGATACGCGGGTATACCTTCCTTTGATGCTCCTTCATCTTTGATTGCTTATCTTGACAGATGGCGCGCTATCTAGACCCACGGATGATCCTGTGTGTCACCCACCTTTGTGACGTGGCTTCCACGTGGGGATGCTAGTACACGTGGTGAGGGAGGTAAATAAGTGTAGCTACAATTTGCCCCTCTTATTGTGACTAGGCGCCAGCTATAGTTGGAAGAAGAACCGTGTGATATGTTTTTATCTCCCTCCTCATAACTTCTCCTAAAAAGGAGTTATTTGAATTTATTGTGCACGTTTCCCATGCATGTCAAGACTGCCCCTTGGTTAGTGGGCGGTTTCTTCTGGCGACATAAAAGAGGAGAGAATGATGGAATGTGAATTAAACTCACATTCTCTGTTTTATTCTCTTCCCCATTTTCTTCTTTACCCTCTTAACTTCTTCTGCTACCATTACTGTTGCTTCTGCTACTGTTGCCGTCGTTGTTGTTGTTGCCGTCGTTGTTGCTGCTGCTATTATTGCTGCCGTCGCTGCTGCTTCGTACAACTATTGAGGTTCAGGTAGGGTTTTTGTCTCGTTTGTTCGCCATTTTTGTTCCTGTGGAGTTTTTGATTTTCTGGTGATGAATCGTGATGGGTTTTAATCCCATGCATGTCATGGAATCGAAGATTGCCCCTGCTGAACTGGGTGTTTTACCGGCTACGTTTTGATCCTTTTTGAGTGGGGTAATGAATTGAGAATTTAATCGGCGGCTGGTGAAACTTAGGGTTTTCTTGGTGTTCTTCACTGTTCTTGAGATTTCCTCGTTTTTGATCTTCCTTGACTGACTAGTCCTCCTGTTTGTGTTTGTGTTCGCAGATATGTCGGATTATCCGCGGGTACCTTATCAAACTCCTCCGCCGAGTCCTCATAGATATCCTCGTGGAGATTCTCACATCAGGGAAGGGGCTTCTCCTTCCTCTACTCAGGGTAACCCTCGGGATAGGCGTCTATCCTCGCATTCTAGCCAGAGGCCTCTATTCCAAAGAGGTGATCCGCCCCGGGGGTCGAAATACGCCTCGAGCCGTCCTAGAGATGAGTCTTCTAAGAGGCAGCAGACTCCGCGCACTGAACTCTTAAATGTGCAGCCTCTTCGTACCATGCCTCCTTTGCGGGCTAATATTCCTCCGTCTTCATCTGTGCCTAGCTCAGGCAGAACAACTAAGAACCAGCCCGCGAAGAGAAAGGCCTCAGATATGGAGTTTTGGGAGACGTGGTTCCTCCTAAGAAGAAGGTAGAAGATTATGCGGAAGATGTTGCGGGGGATGCTTATGAAGATGACTCTGCTGTCACATTTCGTCCCCTACCCATGGGTAATAAGAAGTTCACTTTCAGGCACATAGATCTTGAAGCCTTCAAAGTGAAGCACGGTCTTCAGCACTTCCAAGTGAGTTTCTATGCCCCTGATAAAGACATAACTTACGAGATGGTTGTTAATTATCAGTACGATGCTTTTCATCTGTTGATGACCGTGGGCGCTTTTGAGGCTGGTCTGATGTTGCCTTTATATAAAGCTGGTGATGATTTCTATTACCGGGTCTTATCTAGCCGCAGTACTGCTAAGAAGAGCCATAACCGTGGGGTGCAGCAATTGACGGGAAATTACCTTCGTCATCTCCGAGAGTGCTATCTTCGTATCAAGGGGCAAACGATGATGACCTGCTATGCTCCCAACTTAGAAGAGGAGAAAGGGTGGTATACTCCTGAAAACTTTAACAAATCCTTTGGAGATTATGTTAACAGGAAGAAGCGCAAGCCGTGGTCTGTGAATCTGCGGAATATTGCTCCTGTTAAGGGGGAAATTCGCCTCTTGAGCGAAGTAAGTGACTCCAAGATGGCAAGGATTCCTGGTGCCGAAGGTCTTCCTATTCCTGCTGATGAGAGGATCAAGTGATCATGATTACGAATGGTCTTCCGCCGTTATTGAGGTTGTTGGTCCGTGGGCCTATGGATGGTTTCCTGGGCCACATGGTTGGCAACCTAGTGTTGACAGCTCCTACCGCGAAACCTCTCCTTCTCGTTACGCCCATTATTGCCCTTGGAAGATGAGTTTCGAAGGTATGGATTTTGATTACTACCGTGATGTTGATGACGCGGACGAGGAGGGTAACTCCGACGCAAACCCTCTTCCGCGGAATGCTAGTGTTGCTAAGGTATGTTTGTATTCTTCGTATATATGCCCCTTCCTTTTCTTAAGTAATATGGATTATGCCAAGGAAAGGAGATACTCAAGGTTATTTATTATTATGTCCCGTAGGTGGTTAGAAAGAAAAATATCAACCCCAAGCAATCGTCAAATTCTCCTACTGGAGACTCTACGCAGTTCGAAGATGTGAGTAGTCCAGTGAACGCTGGAGAGGATGTGTCCGACGAAGAGGAGTGGATTGAGACTTATCCACCTTTGCAAGAAGGATATATTGCTGGTGGCGTTGGTGATCGAGCCACAGGTGGTGATGGTGGTATTGTTAATGAGGTTCCTGGTGGCGGAGTTAGAGGTGGCGATGGTGGTATTGTTAATGAGGCCGCTGGTGGCGGAGTTGGAGGTGGCGATGGTAATAAATTCCTCGGTGGTGATGGTGATCAGACCAGTGATGGAGAAAAATCTACTGGGGCTGTGGTCATGGAGGTCGGTCAACAACAGACAGTCACGGACAAGGCAAGGGAGGTGCTTTTGTGGCTAGCAGTGGTCAGGACGTGGGTGCTTGTGGTGAGTTTTCTTTTGGTAATACTCTGTCCGTGGATCAGTCTTTTGATATGGCCGCGGCTATGGGACTCGTCTTGGATTTTAGTCTTCTTTCTCCTAGTGATGACTGGGATGTTCTTAAAGGTAGCGGTGGTGGTGGCGCGACAGCTGTGCCTAGTGCTGAGGTTCCTTTGGTTCATCCGGAGGGTTATGGTGGCACCTCCTCCGGTGTTGGGGGTATTTTGACGCAAGGTCAAGCTAGTGCCGCACCTGGTGTGAATCCCTTGGGTTCTCCCTCTAATGATTTCCTGCAATCCTTAATCGCGGATGGTGATGATGCTGTCTTAGGTTGGCTTAGAGATAAGGGTTTGCTCGTCGTGCCGCATCCTACCCCTGTGATTGAAGGGTAAAAGAGTTCAGACTCTTTTACTTACCAGCATATGGAGTCGATCTCTGCGGAGATTGTATATGTAGAGTGTGATAAGGATCTTGTGTCCAGCGTGGTTGATTTGGTGGTGAATCCTCCTTCTACTGTCGCTGGTATGATGGTTGTTGCTGATGGGTACCAGTATAATTATCCTCAGCAGCGACTATTGGAGGTATGTCCCATTCTTCGTAACCCTGCTCTTACTTGGATATGTTATTTGAACTAATTTCTTTTTGATCCGTAGGTGATGAGGAGTGAGTATTGTAACCATACTCTATACCGGCTCTTCAAGGCCAAGTCTCTTAAGCTAGAGGCGAAACTCCGCCACCGTGAAAGAGTGCTTTCGAGCGTCGAAGCTGCGGCCTTTGCTAAAGATAGGGAGATAACTGAACTGAGGGATCTTCTTAAGCACAAGGAACAACAGGGAGTGGATGAGGCTGCGCTCCGTTCCGAGCTAGCTTTAGTCAAGGAAAAGTTAGAGGTTGCTGAGCAGAATTCTTCGTCCCTTTCAGGTTTGAACCTCCCCTACTTTGCTTTTCCGATGTTCCCTATATGTTCTGAGTCGTCTCTTTCTTCTCTCCTCCCGCGGTATTGTCTTCAGTGGGCGGAGTCCCTGAATTGATGTGGCTTCGTAGTAAGAGAGTTCGCCAAAAGGGGCGTATTGCTGAGTTAGTTGAGAAACTTAAGAGCGAAGCAGTGAAATGGAATGCTCGCGCGGATGTTCATAACGCTATGGCCGAAGAATGGCGTCAGACAAAATTTAGTTGGGTAGATTTGCAAAATCGAAACGTTCACGATCGTGAGTTGCTCAACGGGACTCTCTTATGGACGCGGGATAGGATCGAGGAAGCCCGTGGCCAGATTTCCGCCCTAGAGGTTAGGATTAATGATATGGAAGAAGAATTGCGGCGAGCACGTTCTTCTCATCCCTCTGATGTGCGGGATTATATGCGACGTCTTGCCAAGGAACGAGATGATGCTAGGGCGGAATCTGGCGCTCTTAGTAGTGCCTTATCCGCGTCTCAAACTGATGTGGCTCGTCAGGCCGAGTATGAGAGGAACTTAGAGGTGACTATGTATCATCTTAACAAGGGGTTAGAATCTAAGAATGATGAGGTTAATCGATATCATCACTCGAACTCAATGCTTCGAGATG
The DNA here is from genome assembly GCA_023529315.1 of Papaver bracteatum. Lineage (NCBI taxonomy): Eukaryota > Viridiplantae > Streptophyta > Magnoliopsida > Ranunculales > Papaveraceae > Papaver > Papaver bracteatum. Next base: position 63,047 of record JAJJWX010000762.1, on the reverse strand, counting down.
ATCTTAGCGCGAGTCAATATGCTCATAATCTCCTGCAGGTAGACTATGATAGGCTTTCGAACGAATATGATTATGCCGCAGAAGCACGAGACTCCGCGGTTAACCACTGTGAAGGTATATGTCTTCGTTATCGAGTGTGCTTCATGTTGTATTTGTTATTACTCACTTTCTTCTAATATCTGCAGAGCTCCAAGGACAGCTTCAAGCTGCAAATGACAAATTTGCCGAAGCTCAGGCTAAAATAGTTCAATTGGAAGAGCAGGTTAGCTATCATCGGGGTCTGGCTTCGTCTCGAGAGGAAGCGATGAAGCATGCTACTGATAAGGCGGAGCATCTTTCCATTTCCCTAACTCAAGATGATATGAAGAGCGTAGCTATAGGCTTCGTGGCGCGTAAGCAGTTGGCGGAGGAGATTAACAGGACTCTTGGTGAGATTGAGCTGGATCTCAAGAAGACCCATGGAATAAGCAAGAATTATACTCGGCGTCCCGTTCCCAGTCTCCCTTCAGGTTCCTCCGGCCCCTCATCTGGTGGTAGTGTTCCTTCGTCGTTAAAGGAGAAACCAGCGGATGGTGCTCCTTCTCAATAGATCATAACTAGTATGTTGGGGATTGATCTCAGTTGCTTAATTTTCTTAGCGTTTTTGATACTTTTCTTGCTAGGTTCGTAATCAACCGCCCTGTAATAGATCAAACTTCAATGTGTAAATCTGAACTTGTATTTTGTTGAAATCGCGTCTATTTTTATAGATCCCTTTTAATATAGTAAGTAATTCCGTAAACTTTATATTTAAACAGTGCCGTGGATTAGTTCCGAAATCCACGTGAATGGTTGCGTTGTCCACGGGATTGGTTTTGCTATCCGTGGATCTTGATTTGTAAGATCTGATAAATTGAAGTGTTAATGCAATTCCGTAGGTTGGTGTCCTCGGAATCGTCTTGCGACCTGTCACCCCGCTCAGCTAATTCCTGGGCCAGAGGATTACTGAGCGGTGGGGGTCTAGCCGGCGTTCAAGAGTAACGCGGCTTATAATTATTGCTTGGGTATCTCGTTCCTTAGGAAGTCACCCCCTGGTCGTACACTTATAGACACTTATGGGGGAGATCAAGAGATGGTATGTGTATGCGTTATCTGGTTTGTTCCCGGTGTATCGTAGTGAGTATGTTCCGCGCTTTGTGCGGAACATTCACCTTATTGAAGTACCATGATAGTAACTGCACACTAGTTTACGTGGTTCATCCCTAGGGCCTACGTCCACGGGGTAACAATAGCATTGACACTTTATTAATATATGGAATGATTTTTAATGTACATTCGTATTCGGTTGTTTCGTTGATCTCTTTGTGTAAGGATAGGTATTGAGTAGTTTGAGTAAATTGAAGTGCTTATAGGTATATACATGTGTAAATTGAAATGCTTATGGGTATATACATGTGTCTCATACGGTGTTGGTTATGGGTATTGAGCGCATCGAGATGCGTATAGGTAACGAGTAGAGTTGTGTCAATTGAAGATGAAAATTTGTATTGATTGAAAAGTTGAGGCGTGCTATTCCTCCATCAGAGATAGAAACATGCAGACTTGTAAGTCAACTTTCTTCTTCTGAAATGCATACGAAGATGATAGATTATGGATAGTATGGTTTGAGGTATTTGGCGTTCCACGGGTGCCTGAGTATTTCCCCTTTCAGATTACGCAGGTAGTAGGAGCCATTTCCGGCGACGTCGTGTATCACGTAGGGTCCGCCCCAAGTTGGTGCTAATTTTCCCCACTTCTTTTCTCGCTGGTATTGGGGAATAGTTCTTAACACATACTGGCCCTCTACAAAATTCCTAAGTTTTACTTTCTTGTTATACTCTCTGGCCAGCCTGCGTTGGTAGTTTTCCATTTTCTGTAGTGCGGTCTCTCTTCTTTCTTCGAGGTCATCAAGCTTTTCTAACATCATGTCCGTGGTGAGGTTCTTCTCCCACGCTTCTGTCTTTGTTGTGGGTAGTAGAACTTCCGTGGGAATTATTTCTTCCGCTCCGTATGTGAGTAGAAATGGAGATTCCCCAGTAGCTGATCTTCGAGTTGTCATGTATGTCCACAGAACGTTATGTAACTGTGCACACCATCGCCCTTTGTACTCGTCTAACCGTTTTTTGAGGATGAGCGCTAGGGTTTTGTTTGTGGCTTCCGCTTGTCCGTTGCTCTGCGGGTATATAGGAGTGGACTTGTTTTTCCGAATTTTGAAGGTGTCGAACAACAAGTCGATATTTTTTCCTTGTAGTTGTTGACCATTGTCGGAAACTATCTCCGCGGGGATGCCGAACCTGCAAATGATATTTTGAAATATGAAAGTGAAGACGTCTGAATCACGAATCCTCGCAAGTGCCTTGGATTCTACCCACTTGCTGAAGTAATCCGTAGCCACTATTAGGAATCTTCTTTTCCTGGTTCCTGATACAAGCGGGCCCACAATGTCGATTCCCCACCTTACGAAGGGCCACGGACTGTCCACCGAATTCAACTTTGTGGCTGGGGCGTGGATTCGCCTGCCAAATCTTTGACATTCCTCACACCTTTTCGCCATTCTAGCCGCGTCTTGGATCATTGTTGGCCAATAGTAACCCTGCGTCTTTGCCTTATCTGCAAGCGATCTCATTCTACTGTGATTTCCTGCATCTCCTCTATGGATATCTTTCAAGATGCCGTGTCCTTCGGATCGGGACAAACAACGACGAAGTGGCCCTAGGAATGATTTTATGTATAAGGTTCCGTCTCTTAGCTCATACATCCCTGCTCTGGATTGTATTTTCCTAGCTTGTTTGGTGTCCTGGGGTAGCTTCCCTTCTTGGAGGAAGGAGTGGATTCCGATTCTCCAATCCTCTTCCTGACTGTAATCGTCGTCCGCATCTTCTTGTTGCATTATATCGTCGTCTTGGAATTCTTCGAATATGAGCTCTCCGATATCCTCTTCCTCGGACACATTCTCCATTGCGGACCTGCGTTGGTTACTCGCGCATATCTCCTGGAGTTTGATGGATGGCTCGTACACTCTTGTCACCTTGATTGCTTTGACATCTTTGTTCTTGAGCATGGCCGAAACATAAGCCAAGGCATCTGCGTGCCTGAGTTCCTTCCTGCGCAGATGTCGGAACTTGATTTTTGGTATTTAGGAAACCAACGTTTGCACCAAAGCCATGTATGCCATTAGTGTTTCGTCGTACACGTTGTATTCGTAGCCTATCTTCCGTATGATTAGCTGGGAGTCGCTGGTCAACCGTACTTCTTGTATCCCCATCTCGATTATCAAGCGGAGGGCGTGGACCACTCCTTCGTATTCTACGATGTTATTTGTATGGCCTTCGAATTCCAACCTGAATGCATGTACGACTCTATCCCCTGTGGGTGTGGTGATAACGATGCATAATCCAACGCCTTCTCTATTTTTGGAGCCGTCTACGAAGACCTCCCATTGCCGTGGGTTTACTGGTTCAAGGATATCGTTTGGCTCCTTTTTCTTTTCAATTTCTGGGGCACCCGCGGCTCTCCATCCATGTATGCGCACTTCTTCTTCGTTGTCCAGAGGTAGGTCTGCTAGGAAGTCCGCAAGTAATTGGGATTTCTGAGAGTGTTGAAGCTCATAGTGGATGCTGAATTGGTCGAGGTATGTGCTCCATTTTTCTATGCGTCCTACCTTTCCTGCCCCTTTGAGGATGGCTTCTAAGGGTGCTCGACACGGGATACGTATGTCATGTGTCAAGAAGTACATTCTCAGCTTCACGGTGGACCATACGATGGCTAAAATCAGTTGTTCGATCCTCGTGTAATTTCTTTCTGCGGAGTTCAGGGTTTTGCTGACATAGTATATTGGCTGTTCTTCCTTTGTATGGGTCCTGACAAGTATTGCGCTTACTGCGTCATCGGTTGCTGCGATGTACAACGTCAAAACTTCGTCAGGATCTAGTTTCTGAAGGATAGGGATCTCCGCTAGGTATTGCTTGATGCCTAGGAAAGCTTCTTCGCATTCCGTAGTCCATTCAAATTTTGTTCCCTTCTTCAATATGTTGAAAAAGAACTTGCACTTATCCGAGGATCTGGAGATGAATCTTCCCAAAGCGGCTATGGATCCATTGAGCTTTTGTACTTCTTTTAGGTTCTTTGGGGATGGCATGTCTACTATGGCTCGGATTCTTGCGGGATCTACCTCAATGCCCCTTTTTGTTACCAGGTATCCGAGGAATTTTCCAGATGTTACTCCGAAGGTGCATTTCTCCGGGTTTACCTTCATGTTGTGCCCCCTCATAGCTTCGAAGATGTCCCTCAAGTCTTGGTGATGGTTCTTCTTGAATCTGCTTTTTACGAGCATATCATCAACGTAGACTTCTAGGGTAGTACCAATCCACGGTTTGAAAACAGCATCGACCATCCTTTGGTATGTTGCTCCTGCGTTCCGGAGTCCGAAGGGAATTCTTACGTAGCAATAGAGGCCGTGGGGTGTGTAGAATGATGTATGTTGCTGGTCTTCTTCTGCTAAAAATAGTTGATTGTACCCGGCGTACCCGTCCATGAATGATATCTCTTCGTATCCTTCTACCGCGTCGACCAGTTGATCGATACTAGGTAGTGGGTAGCTGTCCTTGGGGCATGCTTTGTTCAAGTTGGTGAAGTCGATGCAGATTCTGACCCCGCCATTCTTCTTTGGTACAATCACCATGTTAGATATCCAGGTGGGATATTTGACTTCTCTTATGAAACCAGCCTCCAACAGCTTTCGCAATTCCGTTTCCACTGCTTTGTGATACTCCGTGGCTACCTTTCGCACCTTCTGTCTTACCGGGGGTGTTCCAGGTTTAATGCGCAGCTCATGTTGTGCGATCTTTGGATCTATTCCTGGCATGTCAGATAGTTTCCACGGGAAGACGTCCGCGTACTCCTCGAGCAGTTTCACCAGAGAGGCTTCGCGTTCTTCATCCATCAGAGTTCCTATTTTGATCTTCTTCGGGCTCCCCTCTGTCCCGATGTTAACTTCCTTCACCACTTCCAAGGATGTGAACGTGGGTTTTGGTTCCCCAAGGTGAGGAACTTTCTGTAATTGCTATTTGGAAGGCTCGGGTTGTTTGTTCGTATGGGCGTCCTGGTCAGCAATTGATGTTGATACTTCCGTGTTTCCTACGGAGTGCCCCTTGGATAAGCTTTTCCCTGAGATTTCTTTCAAGTATTCATCGATGGCTTTGTCCTTTGATATTGCTTTGTTTCGAGCCCTACGAGTTCTCCTTTTCTCGTCTTCCTCATTGTTGAGTTGCATCTGCATTGCCTGGCATTCCTTTGCGGAAGATTGATCACCCTTAATCTCCATCACTCCTAGGGGGTAGGAAACCTAAGGTATTGATGGTAGGTAGCTGCGACCCCCTTAAGCTTGTGGATCCACCTCCGCCCAATAATGGCATTGTAAGGTGAAGGTGTGTCTACCACACTGAAACGAGCGTCAACTTTCATGGGGCCGGCATCCACTTGCAGAACAATATCTCCGATAGGCTTCGTAGCCGTACCATTGAATCCGTGGATGGTGTGGTGTGAGGCCGAGAGTTGCTCGTCATTGAGCTCCATACGTTTGAAGGTATCGTAAAATAGGACGTTTACGGAACTCCCCCCATCGATGAGGATTTTCTTTATGTTGCATCCTGCAATTGGAAAGGTGAGGATCATAGGATCGTTGTGGTCTTCCATGTCATCCTCAATGTCCTCGGCTTCAAAGGTTAGGGGTGCGTCCATCCATTCTTGATGATCTTCCACCTCTTTCCCCTCCAAATTGTAAAGCTCACAATAGTCCTCAAATTGTTTCCTCAGTATTTTTCCTATATGTGCAGTTAGGGTTGGTTCTTTATTCTCTGAGCAGGATATAGTATTCACTTTGTGCGGTTGCCTTCTGGTAATTGGACTTGTTTGTTGCGTTTGGCCCCGTCTTCGGTGCGTCTTTTCAACGTATTTCTTGAGATCCCCGCGTCTATCAGCTTTTGTATCACTATCTTGAGGTTTTTGCACTTCTCTGTTGGGTGCCCGTTGAAGCGAGGAAAATCACGGTATTCTCTGGACTTCTCGAGGCTGGTGGTTGTTTCCCCTTAGTCCAAGGCCGCGTCTAAATTTTCGCGATCCTTGATCTCCTTTAAGATGCGTGAGTAGCTGGTATTGAGTTTCGTGTAGATTTGATCTTCGAACCTTCTACCAGACCTCTTGTAGTCGTCTTTCGAATCTCTTTGGTAACTTTTAGATCCGCTTGCTTGTTCCGCGGAATTGGTCCGTGGAGGTCGTTGAGCCTGCGCTCTTGGGTTCTCCCGCTGAATTTCTTCCAACCTTGCATGTTTTTCGATGATTATCCTCAAATCCCCCTCGGTGGCGGGGATGATGCCGTGGATTTCGACAAACAATGGGCTCATCCTGTCCAGTCCCCATTTGTAACAATTAATACTTACTACGGGATCTACCTGTCCTTTGGCTTGACATATCTTGTGCCACCTATCCGTGTATTCCCGAATGGATTCCCTGTACTTGATTGCAAGCGAGAAGAGTTTGTCCATTCCTGTGTTGACGACCTTGTTATACATGTAGGTGGCCAAGAACTTTTCGGTGAGCCGATCATACGAATCGATGGATCCTGGCTTGAGGTTATCGAACCAGGATAGCGCGGATCCCTTTAGGCTGGAAGGGAAATATCTGCATAGTATAGCTTCATCATAGTCCCACCTGGCCATTACCCTGTTGTAATATCGTAGATGGGCCGCGGGATCCGCGGACCCGTCGTAATATTCGAAGGATGGGACTGGACATTTCTGTGGAATAGTAGCCGTAGCTAACTGGTGCGCTAGGGGTGTAGTACTGGCTTCTTTCATAACCTGCTCTAGCCTTCCGCCTCCTTGCCTGGTCTTGATTTGGTTGATTTCTGCTAGCATTTCTGCACGAAGACTCTCCATCGCCAAATAGTGCTCGTCTTGCATGGATGACTTTGCCTTCTTCGTAGGCTGTAGCAACGTGTCCTCATCTTCGTCGTAGTAGTCCGAAGTCTCCGGGTAATAGTCTGGGTCAGACCTCCTGTTTCTACGCGCACCTCTTCTGGGTATTCTTCTTTGGTTACCTGCCGCAGGGGTGTTTTCGAGGATCGCTCTTCGGTCTGCATTCTGTATCGCAGAGTTAGCCTCGTCTTGTTGATTCCCTAGCTCCGCGTTTTGGAGGATCTTTTCTCTCAATTGCTAATTTTCTTGGGCTAGCAAGGTCACCGCGTCTGCGTATGTCTTTTGACTCCTTTTCAACTCTTCTAGCTCCGCCCATATATGCGCAGACTGGTTTGATTCTTGACTTAGCGTTCCTGCTTGAAGTTGGGCTTGTCCGTCGGGGACTGCGGTATTAACTTCTTCCACCAGCTGCACAATGGGTTCTACCACCCCATGGTATCCTGCTCGTAGTTGTGTATTTCTTCCATTAACCGGCGGCATCCCGTACGGAGGGTCTTGGATCACCGAGCCTACTGCTGCATGTTGGGGCTCATTAGGTCTGGCCGTAGCCATCGCTTTGGAGACAGCCACTTGAGAAGCTACCACTGTAGATGACGTAGCCTTTGCCGCCGCAGCCTTCTGTGCTTCCATTGCAATGATGCCCGCTTCTGAGAGTAATGCTTCTTCCGATCCGTTCTGCGTTTTGCCCCCGGCTATGAGTCTTTCGCTTGTCTGTTTGCTCCTTGTTATTATTGGCATAGTCCTAGGCGTCTCTTTTGATGGTACCTTCGATTTTCCTACGTCCTTGCTCTTTTCCATTGCAATACTCTGCAGATATGGCACGGAGATAAAACGAGGCAAGATTCACGGGTTAGCTATTAGTTCACGGTACCCACAAGTTGGATTCCTAGCGGAAAAGAATGCATTCAAGCTACTGATCATGCGGGTAATATAAAAAAAAAACGTGGGTAGATGTACCGACTCAATTGAAATAATGGGGTCCTAGGGTCGTTATGAGGCTACTGGTAGAAAATAAGTATAAAAAATAGTTAAAACATAAGTTTGTCGGTCCAGAGGTTATAAAACGCCCAGACCTGTTGGTAGAAAATACATTGGTCATAAATATATGCACAAAGTAGCCCAAAACACAGATCTGCCGGTTAAAAGTCGTAAGAGGCCCAGATCTGCGAGTAGAAAATACAAAGAACATAGATATGATGCGAAAAACGAGTTTAAAGCGCAAATCTGTCTAAAAAGTCACAGAGAGATAAATCTTTTGATAGGGACAAAAGTCCCTGTTTCTAGCGCCAAATTGTGAACACGCAAATCACGTAGGCATCAACGTGTCCACAACCAATCTTCGCATGTACAGAGTGCATGCATTAAAGTACGAATATATTGTGAGATGATGGGATAGATGTTGATTCATTGATTCTAAACCCCACGGGTTTTTCATGATCTCCTCAACATCCATAACGACAGATCTAAGAGATGCATACAAATATTAGGGTAGATCAATACGAAATGTAAATAAGACAAAGATTTATGTGGTTCGGCTCTAAGGCCTACATCCACAGGTCTGAGGGTGATTCACTATGATGGTAAAAGATTACAAGATTAGTCGAAAGACTTTGGGTGATCATGGAACCCGAAGGTTAACGCTCATACTTACTCTTCCCTTCTTTCTCTCTAATTGTTCCCCCCTCTCTCCAATTGTTCGACCCCCTCCATGTAACAGAAGGGTCATATATATAGCTCTTCTACGTGGGTCCCTTAGAAAGGAGCTGTTATAATTTTATCTTCTTGTGCTTTGTGCATAGTCCGCGGACCTCTTGGTCATCCCGCGGCTTCTATGCTTCCTAAGATCATCACGCCGACCAATCTCTCTCTCTCTTTCCTAAGACGGCAAAGAGCTGCTGTATCCTTATCTTCTTGTGTTCTGTGCATAGTCCGCGGACCTCTCTGTCATCCCGCGGCTTCTATTATTCCTACGCTCATCACGCTGGCCTGCCCTTGTTCTTGTCATCAGTCCAACCGACACATGCCCTTCGCGCCAGGCGGTGTCAGTCCTTCCCTGTCGCGTCTGTCAGTGGGGCTTCACCTAGCCGTTGATCATATCTTGCCTCGTGAGGGGGTAAAGTGTAATAGGGAAGTTCTTTGGTGCTACGCGGGTATACCTTCCTTTGATGATCCTTCATCTTCGATTGCTTATCTTGACAGATGGAGCGCTATCTAGACCCACGGATGATCCTGTGTGTCACCCACCTTTGTGACGTGGCTTCCACGTGGGGATGCTAGTACACGTGGTGAGGGAGGTAAATAAGTGTATCTACACTAATATCTCTCATGTTCATCACTGCATGTTAACATAACCCTTCCTCAAAAGATCATAATTCCTTCCATTTGTTTGTTATTAGTTCTGTATGATTAGTGACTTGTATCATCATACAAATCACCTCTAATATTTGAGAATCAACATCAGCACTGCTTTAGTAACAAAAAAACTAGTGCCCTTAAATATTACTCTAATATCTCTCATGTTCATCACGGCATGTTAACATAACCCTTCCTCAAGAAATCATAATTCCTTCCATTTGTTATTATATCTGGATGATTTGTAACTCGTACCATCATACAAATCACCTCTAATATCTGAGTATCGATCCAACTCTTGTATGTAAATCGCATCTAGTCATGAATCGTATTTTAAACCTTTAGTGCACTAGGCACACTACTTAACCATTGGGCAAGCCAAATTCTTTTAATGTAAAAAACACATTTAATAAATATATTATTACATCAAAATCACAAATCTACTTGAAAATACACCACATACGCTGACTTTTGAGGCATAAATAAATTTTCACTCTACATATAAAAATCAACCATGTATCTCAGATTCAGGGTCCAAGTTCAACATATGATTTAACTCTTGAAAATCAAAGACGAGTCATGTCACATTTCACGACTTAATAACCCTTATTCTTACTGACGGATCCAACTCTACAAGCATTGTTATGTGTTCCTTGAATATGGGCTTAACAAGTATTTTGGGAATGTTCCCTTTGTCTTAGCCCAATAACCCATTAGTCTATTTTGTAACTAGGTCAAATATAAAATGGGACTAGGGTTATGTTATTATAATAGAGAGAGAAACTTATGTTATTCTTGAGAGAGTGTGAGGCAAAAAGGAGGCTAGAATTCTTGTGAGGGGATTTGGAAGAAACCTTGTAAACTTGTTTGATCATCATATTGGAATCATTTCGTCATCTTTGCATATGTAGATCATCTTGGTCGAACCACTATAAATCTTTTTGTCATTTGGAAGAAACAAGTTCACCCATTATAAATTATTTGGAAGAAACATATTGGAACCACTATAAATCAACCTTGTAAACTTGTCTTTTTGTCTTTTGGAAGAAACCTTGTAAAAAGATTTTTGCGGTATATTTGGAAGCAAATGGGTTTTCAAGAAGAAATGTGGTACTTAAAATAGTGAAGGAACAAGGTACAAGGAAAGGCTTGACGCAAATGCGTTTACATAAAGACAAAGCATTGACTACAATGAGGTACTTTCTCCAGTTGTTAAACATAGTTATTTTAGAACATTTCTTGCTATAGTTGGTTTGAATGGTCTAGAATTGGAACAACTACATGTTAAGATAGCTTTCCATCATGGTGATTTGGAAGAGGGTATTTATATGCAACAACCAAAAGGATTTGAAGTTCAAGGCAAAGAAGATCATGTATGTTTGTTGAAGAAATATTTGTATGGTCTAAAGAAATCTACACGGAAGCAGTATAAACGTTTTGATGCGTTTATGTTGGCGGATGCCTATGATAAGAGTAAGTATGATAGTTGTGTAGACCGCAAATAACTCCAAAAGGGTTCATTTGTGTATTTTCTCTTATATCTTGATGATATGTTGATAGCTTGCAAAAACATGTCAGAGATGCAAAAGTTGAAAGTGCAGTTGAGTAGTGAGTTTGAAACGAAAGATTTAGGTGCAACAAAGAAGATATTGGGCATGGAGATTCATAGAAACCGAGATAAAGGAAAGTTGTATTTGTCCCATAAGGCTTACATCGAGAAGGTGTTGGAAAGGTTTGGTATGATAGATGCCAACCCAGCAAGTACTCCTTTGGCATCACATTCTAAACTCTCTAGAATGCAATCACCTCAAACTCCAAATGAGGCAGATTACATGTATCAGGTTTCATATGAAAGTGCACTCGGTAGCATCATGTATGTTATGGTTTGTACAAGGCCGAATATCACACAATTTGTGAGTTTGGTAAGTAGATACATGGGAAGTCCCAAGAAGGCTCATTAAAAAGCTATAAAGTGGATTTTGAGGTATCTAAGGGGAAGTACAGATGTTGGTTTGGTGTTTTACAACCACACTGGTGATTCAACAAATGTTGTGGGCTATGTTGATTCTGATTATGCAAGTGATCTTGATAGAAGAAGGTTATTGACATGCTATACTTTACATTATGTGGTTGTTCTATTAGTTGGAAGTCGATTTTACAAAGCACGGTTGCATTATCTATATCTGAGGCAGATTACCTGCCAGTCGCAGAAATAGTGAAATAAGGTATATAGTTGATGGGTTTGGTTGGTAATTTTGTTTTCAAGCAAGAGAGTGCAATTATGTATTATGACAGTCACAGTGCCATTCACTTGTCCATGAACAAGATGTATCATGAGAGAATAAAGCACATTGATGTCAGGTATCATTTCATCAAGGATGCCGTTGAAGAAAGGAAGATACCTATGCTTAAGGTTATTACAACGGACAACCCTGCATACATGTTGACGAAGCTAGTTCCAAGTATCAAGTCCAAGCTATGCTTGGACTTGGTTTAAGTCAACAGGTGTTGAGAGCCCTTGTAAGGGCTAGGCGAAGACGATGATGGAAAATGATGAATGGTGATATTATTCAAGTCAAGGTGGGGATTTGTTATGTATGCCTTGAATACATGATTAACAAGTCTGTTTTGGCATGTTCCCTTTTTCTTAGCCCAATAGTCCATTAGTTTCTTTTGTAACTAGGTAAAATATAAAAAAAGGACTAGGGTTATGTTATAATAGAGAGAAACTTATGTTATTCTTGAGTGAGTGTGAGGTACAAATGAGGTTGAGTTCTTGAGAGGGGATTTAGGAGAAACCTTGTAAACATGTTTGATCATCATAGTGGAATCATTTCTTCGTCTTCACAAATTGATGTAGATCATCTTGATCGAGCCACTATAAATCTATTTTCATATCTTGATTCATAATTATGCTAACTAGAGACATCAGTTTTAACAAGCATAATAAAAAATTACTTTCTTGATGGATTCAACCAAATATTCTCAGGCTTTGTCACACCATGGAAATCGGTAAGCATCATAAAAATATACACACTATATGCGACTAAAAATAAATAAAAGTTAGCTAGTAAAACAAACGATAATAAAATTTGTGTTATAGGGCCTATGGCCCATGGATGTGCGGTCCATTAGATGACTAGGTTTTCCCTTGCATGTATATAAAGAACATTATGTGTATTTAATATAGTATGCCTCTTTATCAATAAGAAGTTCTCTCCTTCTTTAATTGTTACTCCAACACGTTATCATGCACAAAGCTATACCGCAGAGCTAGATTGGATCGGTTGATTTTTTTTCTTTCATGGATGCGTTACCAGGTATTTTTTTTGAACAAAGAAATTTTGTTCCATAATATATATTGTGGTTCCATGAAAGCATGATTATCAAACGTAGAGATTTTACCGTTACTTTTTCATTAAAATTTAGTATGTTCTACCCAATTAGTCTTTATTTACTCTGTTAAAATTTCAATCTAGTCGGAATATGATGTAATCTCCAAATTATAATTTTTGTAGAACTGTCTTCGTTCAGAAAATCATAATTATAACAGCGTCGAAAAGCCTATCTTTCGTATAACTTTAACCGTTGGATAATTCTTTAATTTTTATATATGGTATATGTTATCATCATGGACATACTTTAAAACTTTCATAAAGATCCAACCATGGAAATACTCCAAAGTACGTGATATTTTCTGCTGTGTCCACAGAAATGTGAATCGGAATAGTCATACTACGTCATAAATATCCTATGATCCAGCCATTGGATGTCTTTGAAATTTTAATATGTTTGTCCAAACATTATGATGAATCTACTGTAAAAGTTTCATCATGATCTGATGAATATGCATTTGTCTATTGATCATAACATTTGAAAGAAGAATTTTGTCAATTTTTAGGGTTAAGGATATGTTTTGGGCTCATATGCTAATAGTTTCAAACTTATTATCAATGAGCCTGAATATTTCATATATAATGTTTATATTATATATTCTCATATATGTTTATATTCATTAACCATGACCTTGTCAACCCAATGGACCGGGTCTTGACCAAATAGTTGACCAGACTTTGACTAAACCAATTCGGCTCTAATTTGACCCCTTGAACTCAGAAGCACTTGAGAACCATTAAAGAGTCTATGATGTGGAATATTGTATGCACAAGTATAATACTTTCGTCATAAAAATCTTCAACTTGTAAAGATACACCTTTCAAAGAGGAAGCGATACCTTCAACATTTCCAAGGCGACATATTAACTTCGGACGATGTAATTCTTTGAAGGAAGTTTGTCAAAACATTCATTTTACCCCAAACTTGAATGTTCAGTGGGATGTAATCCACTGGTTAGATTATAATGAGTCAAGAACTTTGACAAGGATATGTTGTAATTAAAAGCACACCTCACGTTTTGATAATCACAAAAGTTTCCATGGGTCAAAGATGTAATTCTTGCTCCAGTAGAATGATACAAAGTAAATGTATCTACCTATAATGGGACAAAGATGTAATTCTGACTCTTACCAAAGATAGTTGCAAATCTTGGTATAAGCATTTTACTGAGAATGATATGAGCGTTGTAATGCAAGTATCATATATTAGTAGTCAACTACAAGAGATATATGGAGTTTAAAGGAAAATGAACACACTATATTCTTAGAGAAGGTCATGCCCTAGAAATCAACATTAATTGCAACAAGAAATTTTCCAAGTTAGTACACTTACCCATTTTTTTCTTACCTTTATTCAATCAAATTCGTATGGTTAGATTCTATATTTTGATCCTAAAATGTTGTCTACATGATAGTTTGACATATATTTCATTAGCTAAAATAAATAAATAAAAAATTGCGAAGAATTAAATTTATTGTCTGCATTTATGGAATGAAAAGTATATCATTTTCATGAGATTGAAATACTCTAAAGAACTTAAGATATACTCAAAATAACTTGAGTTATAAGAATCATTCGTACATTATGATGAAAAGTAGATCATCTTCATGAACGGTGACACTCTAAAGTAAATGAGATATATTTTCTTTTGTTACGTAATAAGGTCACATCACTTATTACACGAAACTCTTAAGGAATCTAAATTAGTTGTGAAACTATTTTATTATGATTGACTACAAGGATTGGATCATCGGGCGCAACATTGCTCAAATTTTGTTTTTAAGATTGAACAAAGACGTCACAAAATATCTAGATGTACCGAGAGGTAATCACACCATGTTAACTTCCAAAGTAACCCGTGCAAAAGGATATCATGTGGAACATCACAATGATGAGAATGTAATTGATTGCATCTTTTATAGTCTTTAATATATTTGGAAGAAACTATATTTTAGAGAAACTAATGAGTCAATATAGTGCAATTTAATTCACTATAATATTTGGATTATTGAATCCATATTGACTCCGACGATGGAATGTTGAGAACTGACTCATACAGGCTTTGTGCATAACCATAAAGCAAATTTGGTTGTGGAATGATGATTTTATTGAAAGAACTCATACAAATATCACTTTATACGAGTGAACGAAAATGAGAAAAAGATCGACAGAATGCAAAGTGATGGTATACCTCTCAATAAGTGTTATCTAAATTACTAGATGCACAACCCCCTGTACCATTATGCTTTTAAGCAAGAGAGCATATCACTCATTTCACAAAATCTTCAATGAAACAGGATCGGGACCATCCTAAGATGCGAATGGTAAAATAATTTACAAAATAGAAAAAAAAGACTAGGTGAAATTTAGAAAAATATTCATGTAGAATGCGGACTATTAAAGTGATTATTGCTCTGGTGAATTTTTGACCTTTTGAACTTGTTATAGTTCCCAAGAAGTTTTGCGTTTGGAAAACTACTAGCAAATATTATACATATAAGGGCTCACCACCGCTTGAAAATGATAGCTAATGCACATCAAAAGGACTTGATGGTTATTGCATGTTTAATAGGATCAATGTAGAGCATCCTATACCCCATGGTGTCACAAAGGCTATCATCAAGGGTTAAAGATGGTGCTTGATTGATTTAACTGCTTGGGGAATATGCAATACTACATGCATCTTCACTTATTCGTTTTAGACCCATAATTGGTTTGTGACCGCATCTTTTCCGATGGTTACATCCAAATGAAGATAGATACTAAAACTTACTCTAACATTCAAGATTCAAAGATAAACAAGATGTAAAGAGCATGAAAGTAAAGATTAACACAAGCATATAACGTGGTTCGGACATAACGACCTACATCCACGGGGAAAAATATAGTTTCTTTATTGATTATAAGGTCTTACCCTTGAAAGATTTACAAATCTCACTTAGATATTTCACTCTTTCTCTGTCTAGATCTCTCTCAGGAATTCTTTGTAGAAAGACCATCTAATAGTACATGAGTTAACTTTCCCATTTCCTGCTACATGGGTTGGTATTTATAGACAAACAATACTCGTGAAGGTCAGGCCTCGTCGAGCTCTCGGAGTCATCATGCATCGTCTTCGCTTCTTCGGACTAGTTCTATACTATCCCTCGAGGTGGTATTCCACGTTCTCCTCCGAGTTATCTCGCCCTATTCGTCCTCGTGAAGCTCTTCTCCAAAGGTCCTCGTGCTTCTCCACTCACAAGTTATAGTATAGATCGTCCGAGTTCTCCGCCATGACATAGACTCGTTCTCACTCCTTTTGATCCATCAATAAATGCGGTACTGCTTTTTATACTTGACCGACTGAATCAATTAGACCACTGCTTCACACGCGTCGTTCATGCGATGTTGGTGGAAGGCGTCTCGATTCAGACGAGATCAACTTTAGGGAGAATGATTCGGTGCTCCTACCTTATCATCTCATCATGAAGTCATCCCTTGAGATGTTGACACGTGGCCATCGGGTATTTTACCCTCATATTTTTCTCATTTTCTTTGCAACTTTCCAAGGGCATGATGGGAATAAAACTTCGTAACCGCTCCGTCCTTTTCGCCACGTTCGAGTTTTCCGCCACGTATGCATTTAATGCACTTTTTGACCTATTAGACTTGAGGCACCGGTTGGTTATCCCTTGGTTTCTTATAAAAACCTTTCTTGGGAGAAGAATCATGTCTTTATTTATTTTGCTCAGAGATCAGAGATTTTTTATCTTCTTTCTCTTCTGTATTTTGTTGTTTCTTCTTAACTCCTTGTCTCCCCTAAAGAGACTCATTATGTCTAGAAGAAATTATCCTTTACGGTCGCAGAGGCGGTAAGGTTCCATCTCCTTTTTTCTTTCTTCTTCTTTACTGTTATTTCTGGTGACTTATTTCATCTTTCCGAACTTTTTTATAGTTCTTGTTTGGTTATTAATGGCTCTTGCCATTGCTCCATAACTTCCCTATTTTTTTCTGTTGCCGGGATTTCACCCTTATTTCTGTTATTAACCTCTATTCTGTTTGGCTTTATCAGCACTGAAAAGAGGCTGGTGAGGAATACAAGCACCAACCAATCTTATGTTATGTCCGATGCTGATTTTTTGGACATGGTGAAGACCAAATATCGTCTTCAAAATTTTGATTTGAGTTTTGCTACGCCAGAGGGCCAGACCGGAGTTCTGTCTCAGAAACTCTTCGACGAAAACCCCTGTGGTCCTAACGAGATCATAGTTGCGGCTGGTCAGCTAGAGGATGGTCTTCGTCTTCCTCTGTATTGCCCGCTTGACTCCTTCCAGTACGAGGTTTTTTCTCTTCTTAACCCTCAGCGAGCGATCTTTTAGACGAATGGTAATTTTTATAAGATCATGCGAGAATGTAATCGCCGAAGCCTTGGTAAAGTGACTGATCACGGGATGAATCAATTTGTGCCCGATCAGAGAGAATTTTACTCGTCCAAGTCCTTTGTGGCCAACTACTGGTGTCAGCAGTCTGACACTTATGATGTTTTTTGGGTTAACTCGGAAGCCTCTCGAAGGCCCTACTCTTATACTTGATTTGGATCCTCCACACGCTACTCAGTTGACGCTTCGTAAAACACATGCTACCAAGGGGTATGTTGCTCCTCTCCGAATTGTAGGGCCTTATATTTACGGTTGGAACGAGATCGGAGATGTTCTCCCAGGGATTCCTGAGATGCATGCTCATTTGCCGGTTTATAAGCCATGGGTTCTTAAATGGATTGCCATTCATAGGCGTTCTTCCACTCGAGGTGCTGAGGATGCTAAGGTATGAAATATTATTATTTTACTAATATATATATATATCGCCACTGTTTAATGCCTTAGCATTTTATGTTGATGTAATCGTGTGCATAGAGGATGAGGGTTACTGATGGTTTTGGGCCATCCACTGCTCCCGCGCCGGCGGAACCTTTTCTTGGCGTCTATGTGGACGGGCTATTTGAAGAGCGTGATTTAGTGGATCTTGGGGATTCGTTCTTTTATGATCTTGACCGGGCCTTGCTGGACCAGCCCACTAATGTTGTTAGTATCGTTCCGATCTCTAGCTCGGGGGTTCCCCAGGCGAATATTCCTTCTTAGAGGAGCAACGTCCCCGGTAGGAGTGTTTGAGATGGTAATACGTTAGATGTTCAAAGTTCTTTTGTTGGGGGTTTTCCGTATGTTGTCTTAGTTCCTTCGGCTTCGTCTTCCTTCACCTTTGGTGACAGGTCCAAGTCTATGAAACTGTTGTGCTCGGAACCGTATACTCGGATAAGCGAGGACGAGCAAGCTCGTATTTTAACCTAGCTGCCAAAGGCTTCTCAGCAACAACTTGTGTTAGCGGTATGTACTGAGATTGAAACATTGTCCTTCCTTTGGCTTTCCCAGCTGAAATTATTCTAATCTAGATATGGTGCGTATTTTGTTAGATCAACAACCTTCGCATTGGAATTCTATCCGAGACTCGTGTAGCCAGGAGACGATCCCGAGATGCTGAGCCCGAGATTCAGAACTTGCGCCTTGCAGTTGACATAGCCTAGGAGGAGAACCGTTCCCTTCGTGAAGATCAGAGGGAATTAGAAGGTATTTTTATTACTCCCCTTGTGTGATGTCTTTGTTATGGTATGATTTTTAGATTTCTGAAGTAGTCCCCTCTATTGGTAGCCACCATCAAATGTTCGGAGGAGAAGTTAAACGATACCGTTCATAGGTACGCTAGGTAAATATGTAATTGGAAGCTCGATGTGAGTTATCGTCAGTGAAAAATTGATGCCTAAGAAAATGAAAATGGTTCGCTTCGGGAGGACGTAAACGTTCATCGTGATAGCATTGTCGAGCTTCGGTCAATGCTTGATAAGGCTAAGAAAGTAGATGTGGGTCGGCTGGATAACATAAAGCTTCTTCGAAGTCAGAAAGATAAGCTGATTGAATGGAAATCCGATCATATGCCATTATTATCCCAAGCTTAAGATGATAGGGAAGAGTTGATGCATCTTAAACGTGATTTCGTTCGTCTTAAAAAAGAGAGCGTGATAGGCATCTTTTATCATGCCCATTCGGAGATGCGGCCGTAACTCCTGCAGAGGCACAGATTAGTGCCCTAGATAACCAAAAGTCCCAAGTGGAACAGACCTTTGCCTCTGTGTTGGTTGATCACGAAGGTTTCCCATTAGTAGCTTTTTAAGTTTTATAAAACGCATGCCTTCTCAAGTATAAGATGTCGTATTGAATTTTCTTTTTTCCTTCTTGCAGCGGCTCGTAAGCGTATCGCCGAGATGGAGAAGAAGTTGGAGGAGACGAGGGTTTCCAAAGAAGGTCTAGATGAGGATATCAATTTGTTGGTCAATACCCACGAGGAGGAGAATGAGGTCGAACCTGATAATAAGAAACAGAAGCTTAGTGACCTTCGTGCTAAGTATAAGCTTTTGATTACTAAATCTTGCAAAGTTGTAGTTTTTCGTGAATGTCAGATGGTTGTTACAGCTACGAGCTTGGCGGCGCGTAATCCATCAGTTCAACTCGGACTTGAGGAAGTTGCTCCTATAGTTCCCGAGGTGAAGGATTGGGTGGAATGTGATCAAGGAACTGGTGATCGGATGGAGCTCGATCAAGGCGGTTAAAAGGAGACTGAGCAGGGTACTGGTGATCAGCGAAAGGATTGAGCATTCACGCTCTTTTGTTTCTTTTACTTTGGGATATCTTTTGAGTGTATTTTTGTTTTTCGAACTCTTTTCATGGGAAACACAGCTTGGTGTGTAAGTCCTCCTTTGTTTATGGAGGCATAGTTAGTTTAATCGTTATTTACGCAAGTCCTCAATTGTGGGAGGCGGTTCATACTTTTTATGCCTTATGCCATGATGGTTTTTCAAAGTAACGCCCTTTGGTCAGCTATGCGTCCAACCGTGGGTGACGAAGCCAAGGAGTGATCATTTCCTTAATTGGATAGGCCATTTCTTATGGTGTTGGTAATAAAGCGTGGTAACTTTTCCTCTTTGCCCTTATTATGATGATTCCTTTATTGGCTTGTATTCAATAGTATCCTGTATAGGTTATACTTGCTCCTAGGTTGTTGGTCAGTTATTCGAGCCATATGTTGTTCAACCATCGTTTGGAGGGTGATACCTCGGTCAAGTGATTCTTCCCTTAGCCAAAGGTTAGTACCTTGATTCTGAGTATCTCCTGTTAGGGAAGGACATCACCCGATTTCTAGATCGTGATGGCATTACCTTAGGTATGTATCCGTATTAGGTATCTTAGGGTGTTCCCCGTGTCATCATGCCTTATTTGGCCAGATGGCATTTCCTTAGGTCCGTGTCCGTGTTGGACAGCTTAGGTATGTACCCGCATCATTCGCTGTGGAATAGAGAGTGTGGCTAGCACCATGCCATAATCTTGATGGGCTTTTTTGGATATGCAAATATGTAAATAGTGAGAAAAAATATAAGACAATTAAGTAAAAAATCTAAAAATAGCTAGTGCGGAAAAAAAAAAAAAAAAATGAAGATTAAAGGGATTTAAAACCTAGTTTAATTGGGGTCCCCGGAAATTAATTAGGGGCCCTTCACTACGTGATAAAAATGGACATGAAATAACACTTTTGGGTTATCCCTTATCCTTTATTTTTTGAAATGCCAAAAATACCCCTAAGTCATTAGTGTTAATTAAATTTAATTAGTTAATTAATTTTTTAAGTAATAAGGTTAGATTAAAATTAGTTATTTAGTTTTTTTTTTTGGATTAAAGAAAAAATTGTGTTTTGGTGTTGTGGGTAGGGAGAAGTATAGTTTTTTGGTGAAAAATTTAGGTTATTTGAAATGAATGATTCTAGTGTAGGAATGTTGGTGAAGATTCTAATTACAACCATGATTGTGTTGATGGTGAGATTAAATTTGTATGTTCGTTGCTCCAAGTGGTCGAATCATCCACACCATGGAACAACTCAAGTGTAAGGGTCGTCATAGTCGGGGGGTGTATACCCAAACGACTCTCCTATGTCGTCACTTTATTGACACTACCAATAATGATTTTTCATAGAGTATACATGCAGAATTAGGGTCGTTAGGTTATAACAACATACAGAGTAACGACCCTAAAGGGTCGTTAGGGTATAAAAACATAAATAGTAACGACCCTAAAAGGGTCGTTAGGGTATAACATCATAAATAGTAACGACCCTAATTCTGCTACTACAATTTTTTTCCCTAGATTATGAAAAATCGTTAGGGTAGTGTGATACAGATTGACGACCCTATCAATATTTTGGACAGTGAATATTTTTGTTTGTAACTAGGGTCGTCATCTGTTACTATATATGGGTAACGACTCAATTCTAAACCAAAAGATTTCAATGACGACTCGCTTATATATATTGACGACACTACCAATTTTTAAGACAGAGAGACTGTTCTTAGCAGAATTAGGGTCGTCAATAGGTTCGGTTACAGAGGTAATGACCCAAATGTAGGGAAAAAAATTATAGTAGAAGAATTAGGGTCGTTCACTAGAACATCATACAGATTAACGATTTTTCATAGAGTATACATGTAGAATTAGGGTCGTTAAGGTATAACATCATAAATAGTAACGACCCTAATTCTCCTACTACAAAAAATCGGTTCGAGAACTAAATTTCACAATCAAAACTCAAGAAAAAAATCAAAACATAAATAGGTATTAGTCACTTACTTTCTAATCGACGAAGATTTTTTTTTTTTTTTTTTTTTTGTCGTTAATGGAGGAGAGGGGGAGAACTCGGGTGGAAAACGAAGGGAGGTATGGAGAGTTTTATGATTTTGGTTTTAGAAAATGAATTGGGAGCCTTATGTTTAGGGTTAATAGGTTTTTAATTAGTAAGGGTAAAATAGTATTTTCACCACCTTTTGGAAGCCCCCTACAAGTTTTGGTGTGGGTATAAAATGGTCAGGTCCCCTAATTAATTTTCAGGGCCCCCAATTAAACTAGCATAGCATTTAAAAATGATCATGCAAAAAGTCTAATTTTATTACTTTCAAAAGAGGGTCGTGGACCCTTGTTACATTTTAGTAAGGTATAAAAACCTTATAACGTGAGGATTCTAATCCTAGTGCTTCGTCATGCTATATTAATTGATAAGCTTTCCTCTATATTGAGTATCCATTCGTCTCGGAGAGACTATCTTCCTTTCCGAGGTATCATATCTCGCAGTCATGTGTCTTGGCGAGTGTTGTGTCCGAGTTAAGGTTATTGTTGACCTCCTCGGATTGTACTGTTCGGGTCGCTTGAGAATTCTGGACGATGGGGGAGATCATTCACCTTGACCCAGGCCGTGTGTTTCTGAATTCCCATAGCACATTTCGTAACTGATTACTTCGGTCGGTTCGGAGCTCGTCTAACTTCATGCGCACCATATTAGCGATGGCCTCGTTGGGATACTTTTGTAACCTTTCATAGGTGAAGAGGGCTTCGCGGTCCTGGTTGTAGTCCATGTATATGTCTCTTAAGGACTGTAGTTCTAGTGTTGGTGCGACTTCTACTAGATGACCAACATCAGGGATTGGAAGGTTTTCCTTCATGCAGTCCTTATCGTTATGGGGTTGTATTTCTCCCCATTTAGGTGTTTCCATGCTAGGTAACTACTTTGCTCCGAGCATTTCTGCCTGTGCGGATTTTGTTTGGGCTATTCTTTCCTTCTTGGGTATGCATCAGGGGTCCTTTATTATGAGATCTCGATTGTCCTCTGGCTTGTCGTCAAACGGCCCCTTCTTGGGTGTTAATGTAGGTGTCTCCCACTATTTTGTGAAGTGGTTTTTGGTTTCGAATATGAATTCAGGTATTTCGTGCTTGACCGAGGGGGATCGCATGTGTTCATGCCCTGTTTGACTCGTGGCCAGGGTGTTAAACTTGGGTTATGTCCGCTATTTCCTTTTTTAGGGTAGATCTGAGAGTAACCCGAGAGTCTGTCCAATTGAGACGGTAATAGAGGCCAGTCGGTTGAATCCCGTCTCTCTCTTGTGGGAAGGTATTGTGGCTTCCACAAGGACCTTGGCCGAGGGGTGGCATCGCCTAGTGTTTTGATTTTCACCATGGCGTAGGCGCTGTCGTTGGCCTGGTTGGTATTACTCTTACTTCTTATCTCATTGTGCTTCCCGTGCATGTCATAATAGTATTTGTATTCTCCTGAGTCACCCACTATTTCCGTGATACCGTTAGGGTGGGGAATCTTAGCCTTTGGTGGTATGTAGAATCCACTCCTTTGATCCCATGGATCCATGACCTTCCAATTATGGATGTATATGGAGAGATTACGTCTACAACATAGAAAGTGGTTAAAGTAAGGCTTTTCTCCACTCTAATCTCTAACGTGATTTCGCCTCTTGGTCGTGTCAACGAGCCATTGAAGCCAAATATATTATAGGTCGGAGGAATCATATATTCATCTCGGAAACCCATTTGTTTGAATGTTTCGTAAAACAAGATCTCGACAGAGCTCCCTCCGTCTATTAGGATCTTACGCATCGCCCAGGGTAGTATCCTGGTTTTTTTCTCCTCTCCCTCTTTCTCGGGGAGTGTTATGGCTATCGTAACCATCAGAGGATCGTTGTGGTTACGCCCCTCATATGGTGCCTCCGAAGCTGAGAAGCTAATAGGTATTTTCATCCACTCCTCCATTGGAGCTTCTTTTGTTACACTAAAAACCTCAGTGCCTTTAATGTCCCTTTAGTCTATTCGCCATGTAATGCCTCCTTCGGGTGTGGTGGTAGATGAGTGCGATATCGTGTTGCATCCCAGATACCGTGCCTCACGTGGTATTTCCACACGATTGACTGGTGCCCCTACCGTGGGTTGGATCGCTGGTTGCGCGATATACTCCTGAAGTTTACCTTCATTTATCATTTCTTGTATCATCTTCTTCAGATCTCTGCAAGAATTTATGGTATGGCTGTGAAATTGGTGGAATTCGAAAAAATCAGTGCGATTCTTGGCCCGCTCTGTCTGTTGGCCTCGGTTCCATGGATATGTCGCCTTGTATTTCCCCTCGAATTTTTTAAGACCTCGGCTATGGGAACATTCAGCTTCGTGTAGACAGGGTCTACGAACTTTTCATTCTTACTTCGGGTTTGATCTCTCCTTTCCATCCTCTACTCCGATGTTTATCAAACTGGGTATCTCCATTGTTAGATCGCCCTTCACCTCGGGTAGGTACATGAGGGTTTTGTGGTTCTACCACATTTGCACCTCTGGTGGCTCCTTTGGATAATTTGTCATAAGTTTCGTCTTGTAGCTCTTCTAGAGCTATGTAATCCTCTTGGATTTTCCTTAATTTACCTAAATTGGTTGGCGGGATTTCGTATATGAGAACAAACATTGGATCCGTCTTCCTCAGGCTATTTTTGAAGCCTAAGATCGTATAGGACTCTGGGACCCTTCCGATTCCAGCACATAGTTTCCTCCATCGGGTCACTAGTGATCAGAGGGATTCATTTGGTCCTCGGTCTAATTGAAACAACGTATCTATCTCGGGTTTGACCCTACTGTTATATATGTATGCTTCCAAGAATAACTCGGATAGGTGGGAAAAGGACCTGACCGACTCCTTTGGGAGGTTATTGAACCACAATAAGGCGTCATCTTTTAGACTAGCGGGGAAGAATATACACATCACCACGTCATAATGGCTCCATTGGGTTAACGTCATTCGATATGATCGGAGATGTTCTATAACATATCCTGTCCCGTTAAAGGGAGTTGTAAATGTTGGCAGCGAGCATTTCCTCGGAAAAGGATGAGCTAATAGGTGCATCGCCAGGGGGGTTGCTTTGCCTCCTACATTACCTCCGCGAGTTTGTTGATGTCTTGCCTTACGGTTACTTCTCTGCACGTTGCTTCGAGTTGGAAGATTCGGGCCTGCAATTTGTCGTCTACGAGCCTTCCTTCGGCTTTCTTCCTTCTCCATTGTGCTCTCTGGGGGTGAAAAGGAAATTTTTGACTAATGATATCATGATCGCCCTGAATCCTCGTCTGATAGTTCTGCTTGGGAAACTATTTTGGAGGGAATGGGTTTTGGCGCCTCACCTCGCCTTGGGTTAGTGATTACGAGTTTTTCGGACTCGCAATTAATTCTTCCTCCATTTATTTTATCCTTTTCTCGCCGATGATTATGATAGACATCGGATGATCCTTCGGATGGGCTGTCCTCCATCTCCAATACTCCTCTGCTTCCCTGGGGAAAGAGGTCTGCTGTTTCCTCGTTTGAGGTATCGGGAATTTTGGTCCCCTCGTCGTCCTGTAGTTTTTCAAAGGGGCTTTCCTCCTCGAGAACTTCTTCCTCCGCGATATTGGGCGTCTTCTTCATGGTTTTTCGCTTCAATCGTTGGTTTCTCCGTTCTAGCCTTCTGTTACGTTTTTCCAATTTTCTCATTCTTTCGTCCTGCTCTTCTTGAGCTTTCAAGAGGGCGGTGAGTACATCCTTGGTATCGTCCGAAATAAAATTACTAGCCTTTTTGAGATCATTGTTTACTATCTGCCTTGGCGAATGATCCAACCCTCCTGGTTGAGTTACCTGAATATCATCTTGGCCTTCGAAGGGTTTTTCACCTCCCTCCGAGGTAGAGTTATCTGTTAACCCTTCCCGGAATTGGTCGTCGGGTTGTCCCTCTCCTTGGAGTGCACCGTTGTGCATAGATTCGCCGAGTTCCATCTCGTCTAGGCCATCTGGTATGGCTCCACCATTTTCGCCTTGACTCGTACGATTTGAACGTCTTTTCACCATCGCCTTACCTGCGATTCATGCAATAATACTCAATTTGTCTTTTCTTTTAGAAAAGTGGGACCCTAGTTTTGCAGGTCATGTGCAATTGCTAAGTCATAATTTGAATTGGACAAATAAGTACATGAAGACTTTAAAGCAAATTCTGGAGACATGTGAAGATGTCAAACATTCTGTTTCGTGCATAAGACTTTTAGAGATGGAAAAAGGTGTTTCGTTGGTTTCTCTTCTCAAGAGAAAGTACCTATCTCCATGTGTCATGCTTATGTTAGAAAAAATCTAATCATGATGATGAAACATATCTTTCCATTTTTAGGAAATATTTTTTCACAAACCCTTGATCTTTTGATTTCGAACAAAATTTTGGGTTTGAAGAGTGTTTCTATAGTCATTAACCCCTCCTCTTGACTTAGAGTAGAATTTCTAAGAAGAAGATCATGAGTTGTATGGAGTTTTATGTGAAAACGGAAAAGTTATTACTTAACAACTCACCTTTTGAACCTTCATAAGAATTTGATTTTTTTAAGAGGTTTACCGCTCGATCATAGAGGAGATCGTTTAGGTGTTGAAGTTATGAAAACTCCGTGTTCACCACGATCTTCTACTCTCCTGAGCATCTTGAGGAAGATAGGAGATATTTCTGAAAAATTAAAAGATCTTAAGAAAAATACTGGAAATACGTAGATCTGTCGATTCTTGAGGTTCTTCTAGACTACACAGATCGTAGAGATCGTGTCGAGTCCGAGCTCAACTCTTGAATTTTTTATGACAGAAAGTTACCCAGTGGTTTGAAAACCACCATTTTCAGAAAGATATTGAACTTATATAAAGCTGTTGATAGGGAGGTAGATTATATCTTCATACCTCCATGTTTCTAGCGCCAAACTGTAACCACATCTTTTTTTATGGTTACATCCAAATGAAGATAGATACTAAAAATTACTCTAACATTCAAGATTCAAAGATAAACAAGATGTAAAGAGCATGAAAGTAAAGATTAACACAATCATATAACGTGGTTCGGACATAAAGACCTACATCCATGGGGAAGAAGATAGTTTCTTTATTGATTATAAGGTCTTACCCTTGAAAGAGTTACAAATCTCACTTAGATCTCTCACTTTTTCTTTGTATGGATCTATCTCAGGAAATCTCTGTAGAAAGACCATATAATAATACATGAGTTAACTTGCCCATTTCTTGCTACATGGGTTGGTATTTATAGACAAACAATACTCGTGAAGGTCAGGCCTTGTCGAGCTCTCGGAGTCATCATGCATCGTCTTCGCTTCTTCAGACTGGTTTTATACTATCCCTCGTGGTGGTATTTTGGGTTCTCCTCCGAGTTATCTCGCCCTGTTCGTCCTCGTGAATCTCTTCTCCAAAGGTCCTCGTGTTTCTCCACTCACAAGTTATAGTATAGATCGTCTGAGTTCTCCGCCATGACATAGACTCGTTATCAATCCTTCTGATCCTTCATTAAATGCGGTGCTGCTTTTTAGACTTGACCGACTGAACAGATTAGACCACTCCTTCACACGCGTAGTTCATACGATGTTGGTGGCAAGCATCTCGATTCAGACGAGATCAGCTTTATGGATAATGATTCGGTGCTCCTACCTTATCATCTCATCATGAAGTCATACATTGAGATGTTGACACGTGGCCATCGGGTATTTTACCCTCACATGGTCAACCATTCTTTGCGTACCAGTTGGTAACTGTATATAAGTCTAAATTTTTTTTGTTCTTACTCAATTTTGGTGGCACTATATTTGTGCCCTTACGACTCCACATCGTACTATGATGGGTCATCCAAATGTTCAATTGAATATGTTGGACAAGAATTTCCAACAATCATCCGCATTTTTAAAACCTTTGGAAGGAGATCTCTTACCGCTAGATTTACGGGTTGTCATTTTTGACGAGACAATCTCCCCGTTGTAAGGGGGAGATAAGAAAAAGTATTTTCTAAGGAAACGACATGAATTTTCGTGGTGTGTTCCCATTGTGTCCCATATTGATTCTAGTACTCGAAAAATGTAAATGTGAGTGATAAAGAATAATCGATTTTCGGAATATACACTAATGTCGCTAAAGTGATGAGATCATACATACGATCTGCAAACCTACGTGCAAGGTTATGAATCCTCAATAAGGGATATACACCATAGACTAAGGTGTTGTAACTACACTTAGTGGAAGTGTGGTTGAGGCCGTGGCTCCATAAAGGAAGATGGAAAGACCACCAGGTTCGATCAATGTTCACCTAGAAAGGAAGTATATGAGTAAGGAACAACCTATAATTTGTATCATTAATGAAATAATCTCATTTGATTATCTCTGACAATGTCCATGAATCAAAACTGGAGGACGATCCAAAGTTTTAAATGATTCTAGAGAATAATAAAATCCTGACGGATTATGGGTATGTACACGAGTCAATGAAAATATCATGCGTGCACAATGATGATATAATCCATAAATAGTTGCTCCAGATTAGAGCACAATGAGATCAAACCATGCTTTATTTTGATTGATTTCAAATATATAGCACCTGCATATATATACGATTCTAGATCAATTATAGACCCAATTTTTCATACAGGAAGGAATCTTATAAACACATTTATCATCATCACAAACATATGGTTTGATTATCACAATATAGATCTATACATATATATTCATATCAACTTGCAATATATCCTCATAAGCATTTAACAGAAGACTATCATAAACCCATACAATAGTTTGATTGATTCAAAGATTGTACAGAAGGTAGTTCAAAAGAATACTAACCTTCAGTTGTTTACATATTGTAAATGAGAAGTCCATTTTGATTCCAGCACCGAAAGCTGTACACTCAACTGGCCCTGGTTATAACCGGTGATACACTTACCTGATCATTGTGAAAATTTTACTGGGAACTCGTACAAACATACATTACAGTTCGCGAAACTTTCAGATCAATCTAACGGTCGGATTCTGCAAACTGGGGCATACAATAGGCCTGGTCTGTGGTAAAAATCTGTAGGTGCAGTCAACAATATAGGAGCTTCTGCACTACTTATCTAGGTCGGATCCCTATGAAATTTATACAGGGCATTGAAAATGTCATACATCAGCACATATCAAAAATTCATCAAGTTATAATGGTTATTAGTTTACGAAATACAAGCGCTCAAACAGGCCTTTTCGGAATTTAATTCCTGCAGGAACACAGTCAGTTCAGTGGATTGATTCAGGGTCTTAACCTAGTCAGATCATTCTAAAATTTTAACCTAACATTCCAGACATATACAATTATGATGTATCAAAAATTGGATGCAAACTAACGGATGTATTCTTAATTAAACAACCATGGCAATTGAAAAGCTTAAACAACCGTAAATTGATAAAGCAAGAGTAAACTTACCTAAGTGGAGAGAACTGATGAATCAAACCAACGAGATGTGCAATCAAAAGTAAGTAAATCCTTACATTTTACCCACAAAACTAGACAATTTACACTAATACACTCCAATTACCTAAAGAAGTTCCTAAATGTTGCAGGACACAAAATAAATAAGTGACTATACAAGATGCGCATGTTTCAAGCATTCACCTTTCGGTAAAGTCCTGCATATATCCCATAAAAGAGTTTTACGAACTAAAAGTTACAGGAGGTAGCAAATCCATTCAAACTGCAGAATGATTACTCACAAATATGAAAATACTTGAGCTAAGAATAATACGGTTCCGGCAAAATAATGGGTTATGCTTTGTCATATCTTCCTCTTCCATATGATTCATTCAATTTGCACAACAAAACCAAACCAAATCAAACGTAATCAAAGAATGAGGTAATGATGAGAAATAAAAAATAAATATAATATAATATAAAGAAGTAGTCACATTCCCACACACCTACAGGTCGCATGGGATTGAAATTCATAACTTGTTGCTATTAGTACTCGCAAGTATGTCAACAAGAAGCTCACTAGTGACCTTTATGTCGATGCTAAGCCCGGTAACTACAATGATAATCAAATTCTTAAATGCCGTGAAGAAAATATAAGGGCTTATAAAAGGATGGCAGTGACAAATATACACATTTGTCAGAGAAAAATTGAAATCATATTATTGTATGCATGTAGCACCGTAGGCTTTATCAGATGAATTTATAACAAGTATCTAAGTTAGTTTGCAATGAAATTCAGTTAGGAAATATCCATTGATCGCCAAATCTACCTCCTTAGGGCTTAGACGATATAGTCTGCATAAAGATCCCTTCAAAACACAAATGAGAAACAAAAGTCAGTTAAGATATATTTATTTTGCTAATGTACTTAAACTATGGTAGTTTATGGTTCGAAAAATGATCGATGGGAGCAGAATATCATTTCAAATATGACATCAATTTGATCAGACAAGATGGAAAACTTGAAAATGAACAAGGTGGGCCAGAAAATGTAACGCAGATTACTAAAAACATGTAAGGTTTCATAATTCAGTCCATTTATGTTTCCTGCACTGCATATTAATGAACACGTAACAGTTACAAAGAGAAGTAGTAGACATGGCGCTGACGAGGATCCTTACATTGAGTCTTTGGATTTCCTTAGAGGCATCTTCTGCTGGAAGAAAGTCGTTCACTGCATATTAATTGCAGTTTTCTCCAGCTGATAAAAGCAATACGACACAAAGTTTTGCACCTCTGGCCAATGCAACATGAAGAGGTATAGTACTGTGTCCAACCACTATCGCCGAAGCTACCACGAGAAACACCAATAACCACCCACAACTCCGACAACTGCAGAACCACCAGCTTCACCATAAAACTACCAACAACAACGAAAATAAAAATATCACCAACCACCAACACCTGAAGCTAAATAACAACGACAGAGAATGTTAATAATTTTAAATGACTTCAAAGAAATAATGAAAAATTACTCTTAAGGGTTTCAACAAACAAACCTCTCCACCACTCTCATCTTTTTCATCATCTTAATCATTCACTTGTGATTTTGATTTGTCGAATTCATTTTCATTCTCAGCCTCTGCATCAGAATCTACTTAAGCCCCTAAAACAGCACCTCCCCCTGAAGCTGCTACAGCTCCTATAATCAACATAAAACCAAATTTTCAATTGACAACTAAAACGCAGAAAAATAAAACAAAGGCAAACTAAAATTAAACTAACCTCACCTAATTATGCTGGTTTAAACTAACAAAATCCTTAATTCTCAAAACCCTGAAATCAATTTTATTTTACAAAAAACCTAAATTTCAAAGTTGCGACTAATCCAAAATTTAAAAACATAGATGTGAAATAAAGTGAAAACTGATGTTTGGGTTTGAAGAACTTACCGATTTTGACGATCCATGATCTTTATTGAAGCCTTTTTCTCTCGATTTGTAAGGTGTAAAAAACAGAATTGGGTTGATGAGTTATATTCTTCTTCCTTCAATTATACCAAATCATCTTCAAATCAGCATACATGACAAATCGAAAAAACTAAAACCCTACAGATGCTGAAAGACTTTTACAGATCTATGAAATCAAAATCCTAAACTAGATTAACAGATGATGAAATACCCTAAAATCGAAAAACTGATGATGATAAAAAGAATGAAAAACCCAATCGAAACTGATGATTAAAGATTTATTAACCAAATCGATTCAGCTGGTAATTTGTAATTTGTGTAGATATGAAGAGAGAGAGGGAAGAGAAGAAGACTCAACTGAAATCTAGCAACAAAAACGATTTTGGGGTATGTATTGAAGACTCAACAGACGATGAATTTATTTTCGATTCCACGAACAAATTGATTTTCTAGGTTTTAGATCGATATTTTTGGGTTTTGATTTGGTTTTCTAGATTTTCAACTTTGTGTTTTCATTACGAGTATACGTTTTAATTTGGTTACAAGTGAAGGTTTAATTTGATTCCTGTGATTTCTCAGAAATAAAATAGATCTATGGGTTTGAGATTTCTCAGAAGGAAAGAGAGAGCGAAAAATGAGTCTGAAAATAAACAAAAAAGATAAACGTACGACGAAAAAAACGACGTAAAAACCGGGTCCTCACATCACCCAATGATGGACCCCCCTGCTAGCCTCCCTTGTGCGCGGGACCCACCCGGTCTGTCTCACACTCCGGTTTTGGCGTCGTTTTGCGCCCGGTTTGTCTAGAACAGCTGGAAAATAAATTAGGTGAAAATGAAAATAAGAGAGATAAAAGATAAGAGAGAAAAGCATATTTGGACTACGCAATCCAGGTAGAACTTAGTTCGTTGGCAAATATACGGGTATTTTGTGTGGTAGTTCTAACCCACCAAGTGTAAAGCCTATAGGACATACATGATTATTTGTCATAGAGCACAGTGGGAAGAATGAAGTCTCAAAGTATCAAGACTCACCTTCTGGCGCGAGGTTTCTCATAAATCCATGGAATTGTTCTCTTGTAATGAATGTTATGGAATTTCGTTACTTTGTTAGCTTAGTAATTTCAAAAGTACTTGAAATGCAGCATATGTATGTGGTTGTTACGTATATCTGAAATAATCAAGAGATAGAATATACTTACAAAAGTACTTAATAACCTTTTGTTTGCCAAATCAAGTGACTCTAAACCACAGAGTGTGTTTATAGTTAGATATAACGCTCACTTACAAATTGAAGCAATCAGGCGGATGTGGTATACCCGTCTAAGTGCATATTCGATTTGGAGTGGATAGACAAGTAAGTTATTTTTCCTTGCGTATTCACAAGAAAATTCCCGATTTGGAATTGTAGCTACATATGTCGATGGTACAGACATGATGGGTACTTTTGATGTAATAAAAAACCTTAAAATCTATTTGAAATCTAATTTGAGATGACAAATCTAGGGAAAGCTCGACCGAATACTGAGCTTGTAGTATGTTATCCAACCAGTTTGCATTTTTCTAAAGTTTTCAGGCAATTTAACAAAGACATGCATCCTGATAGCACTCCCATGATTAATCGAGGTTCAAATGTAAGTAAGTGACCGATTCGTCTGAAGGAAGATGACGAATATTTGTCGGGAGATGAAATTCCCATATTTAAGTACAATAGACGCATTGTTGTACTTATATAATAATGTGATCGATAAAATTTTGCATCCTCATGGAACTTTTTAGCTAGATATAGCTCAACGCCAACACAACGTCATTGGAATGGTATAGTGAATGTAATCATGTACTTCAAAGTAACCATTGACATAAATTTGTTTTATCCCTACAAAGACATTAAAAGGAATAATAATAAAAGTGCAATCCAAAAGTTGTTGATTATGAAGGAAAAATAATCTCTTCTTCAACGAAAGTAATCAGAGGGAGATATGGTAAATTATTTTCTAGGTTATTACCGATATTCAGTTACGAAAATTACATGACTAAAGGAACTGTCTAGAATAACTCTAAAAGTAATCAGAGGGATATGCCGACATCAGGGGGAGGATCCAAGGATATGATGTCGAGATATTTTACTTCAATATTGAAGATGTGTTTTACTCTTTTTCCCTCGATCGAGAATAGTTTTTCCCAAAGGTTTTTGTTACTCGACAAGGTTTTAAGCGAGGCAACACTAAAAACATCAAGTATGTTGAACGTTTAAGACATAAAGATCAAGTTGATATTACAGAAAATATATGAACCAAAGAAATGAAACGTGATAGTATGTTAAGCAACGCAACTTCCAGAATCAACAACAGGGTATTATAAATATTCAAGTCACCAAAGTAAAGTATGATAAACTCTTTTTGATTGCATTAGACTAATGAAAATTGTCCGAAATCATGGGGAGCATCTAATGGTGTGTTGAACTATTTTCCTTCACCGAGGTTACTTTTCCCCACAAAGTTTTGTTATTCGGAAAGGTTTTCAACGAGACAACAACAAACACCGGGAATGTAATTTCCCAAATAAGGCTATTGTCTTTCCCACAAGGATTTTCTACCTTAAGAGTTGTGAAGAAACTAGTCAACTTCAACGGAGCAAAGTGATCATCTGCAACGGATCACTTTTACTTGCATTTATCACGTTGTACTCTTTTCCCTTCATCAAGGTTTTATCCTACTAGGTTTTTCCTTATCAAGGTTTTAGTGAGGCAATATATTGGAGTCCAACTACGTTCTAAGTTTTCTTAATATTGTACTCTTTTTCTTTAGTTCAGGTTGTGTCCCTCTGGGTTTTCCTGATGAATTTTTAACTAGACAATTAACTTATTACACTCGTCGATCTTTGAATATCGTATTGCATTTGATGAACTACATGTAAAGTACGAGACAACATGTGAAAATATGTACCAAGGTTTTATCCCACTGGGTTTTTTTCTTGTCAAGGTTTTAGTAAGGAAATTGATTTCGACACAAGTCATCAAGGAGACAACGACATTTGAAGAACTACATTCGAAGCACTATATGTGAAGCACTACATCTGGATTTCCATTGTTGAACCGCACAAGGGGGAGTGTCATAGGGCCTATGGCCCATGGATGTGCGGTCCATTAGATGACTAGGTTTTCCCTTGCATGTATATAAAGAACAATATGTGAATGTAATATTGTATGACTCTTTATCAATAAGAATTTCTTCTCCTTATCTAATTGTTACTCCAACAATTTGTTGATTTTCTAAAAGCTTCACTTTTCAATAAAACTAAATAGAAATAAAAAGACACTATCTAGTAAACTAAATTACAACTATTAAGTTTCCTATCATAGACAAAACTAGAGTCGACAGAAGAAAATCCATTTCTGATTCTTTGTGTCATGAGTGACATTTATTTCTCACTCGAGCTTTACCCTGCCGTCATCATGCTTCTTGGGCTCAGCGAGTAAGTACTTAACGCCCACAAGGTCGCCAACTTCGCTGATAACCTGAAAAGAATCAATTTATGATTGTCAACATAACTTGCAAAGGTGTCCGACAAAGTTTTTAACCAATCATATTTCCATATCACATCATATTCTTGTATAATCTTCACATAAATGGATATGAACCCTAGGTCCTAACCATATTTCCAGTTAGGCTAACATGTTATGGAAATCGACTTTCAACGAGCTTTCATTGACTGGAGAATTATAACTAGTTTCATAATGAACAATTTATTCACCTCTAGAGCTTTTAACAAGTCTTCCCTGGTGTGAGAAGCAGATATGCAAATACGTGCCCTGGCCAACAATAGTGGGGTTGCTGGGAAAGCAACTATGACAACGGCGACCTGCAATAGCACCATATACAAGAAAAGATCGTATTACGCGAACTTGTTGCAAATAGAATAACAAATTTAAATTACAGGCCGTGAGTTATAATCCCAAAGGTATCATTATCCATCCACAAAAAAAAACCCATCAAAATAAAAATAACACAACACCCCCAAATAACAAAAGTAGAAAAAAACCCCCAAAGATGTCACTATCCACTAACTACCACTACTAGTATCCAACACCCCATCCACCAACAAATACTTGCACTACATCACCATAAAAAGCATCACCACCAACCAACACCACCACTAACCAGAAACAGTACCACAAAAATTTGGTTTCATCATAAACTTACTGTTTCATCATTAAAATTTCGTGATAAAAAATAACAAAAATAAGTTGAAACCAAATTTGGTTTCATCATAGAATTTGATGAAACCAATTTTGTTTGGGGATTTTGTATCAATTTTTAAAATTTTGTGATTTTTGTATTAATTTTGGTTAATATGGAGTCTTAATGGATCCCAACATTTAAACGGATTTTTTGTACCCCAAATTTGGTCACCTCAGTGTTTTACTTCTAGTTCTTTTTAATTATCCTGAGATACTCACATTCCTTTTAAGGCACTCTCGAGAAAAGGCAGGGATTTTTGATGGATTGTAAAGCATGATGGGCATTACTGGAGAGTCGAAGTCTCCAAGGACCTCAAATCCCATCTTCTGTAATTGTGATCGGAAAAAGTTGCTGTTCTCACGAATACGTGCAAGTTTTTGAGCCCCTGCAGCACAAAATATCAAAAACTCTCTGAATCCATAATTTAGCAGTTGATGATTAATCTCTATTTAATATGCTGCGGTAAATATATATTTTTGAGAACAAGTTATCCTCGAACCTCTACTAGAACCATCTTCCCCAAGAATAACCCTTATGGAAGATATAATCTGTTGTGCAGCAGGTGGTGAAATTGCAGTCGCATACAGATGAGCAGGGCATGAGAACTTTAGATATTCGATAACCTCCTGAAAACGATAAAACAAAGCTCAATACAGTAAATGAGGTTGTGACTAAAATACAGGTTGTTCGTTGTAGCCACAATTTTCAAAAAATATTCAACAAAACCTTAGAACTAATTTAAGATGCAAAAGAACATTATTGAAACCTTGGATGCTGCTATGTAACCGCCACATGATCCAAAGGATTTTGAAAAAGTTCCCATCATTATGTCTATATCAGCAGTATCCACTCCTAGAAGCTCACAAACTCCTCTTCCGGACTTCCCAACTGCCCCAATACTGTGAGCTTCATCCAAATAAGTATAGGCCTAAATGAGGAAAACAAGAATAAAAAGAATAAACAAGATTTCTAGTCATTAGATATTGCAGAAATTGAGTTAACTACCGAGGTTAACTTAATGTTTTCATACCATGTTAACTTATTATACTTTTGTTGTTAATTGCTCATACTAATAATTTCATGTCAAGGAACAGTTATGCGGAACCTTATTGCTCTTTTCATATATATGATAAAATTAATACATTTGTCAAGATAAACAAAATAAAATACCAAATAATTCAGAACAGTATGACAGAGCCACAAACCCTGTATTTCTTGCACACTTGTATGATCTCAGGAAGTTTGCAGAGCTCTCCTTCCATGCTGTATATCCCCTCTACAACGACAATTATTTTTTTCCAAGGCCTACGTGTCCGAGGCTGTCCAAATGCAATTTGTTCCCTCAAAACTTCTTCCAAGTGGGACGGCGCTGTGGAGATAAAAAAACATAAATTTAGATGCATGAAACAATTAGAAGAGTACTTTAGCAGCATTATATAAGGCAGAAACTTACTGTTATGCTCGAAAACTCGTACTACGGCTCCTGATCCTCGAGCACCATTAACAATGGAGTTGTGGTTCAAGGAATCACTAATAATCAACCCACCCTGCAGAAGACATTAATGCGAAATAATTGCACGGTTAAGGGAGATATTGGGTTCGAAGTAGTTCGGACTCAGTATCAGATGGTCCAAGTATGTGAACTACAGTCAAGATAATAATTTATAGCATGTAAACAAACCTTTCGAATCATAACTGGAAGGATAGCTGAATTTGTGACATATCCCATACCAGTTACCATAGCAGCTGGCTTTCCAACAAATTTAGCAACACATTCTTCTAATTCCACATGTAATGTTGTCGTTCCTAATAGAACCACATCATCACGATTAGATATAAATTGAAATGTAAATATACAAACTAACTTGCAATTTATTATACATACCACCGTCTACGCGAGTGCTGCATGTACTTGGTGAAAATTTCTTCAATGACTCGACAGCACGTGGAGTACAGTATTCATCTGATGCTGCAAACCCAAGGTAATTGTATGATCCCAAGTTGAGACATTTACTTGTATTCGTGGTTCGTCTGCAAAAATGCAAGTAATTGGATTTCATTACTGGGATTTGCATCAAAATAGTTTCTTGTAAACCCTTGGACGTAAACAAAAGTAGGAAACTCACTTGAGTGTCTTGATGCTATCATCATAGTAACGCTCAACCACATCAATCCAAGAGTCAGGAGCGCTTGCAATTGGTCGATTGAAACAATCCTGTTGATACATTGAAATTTCACAAAAAAGGATATCAGCTTTGATCTTATGCACAAACTACTAGCTAGTTACTTGGTATTTTGTAAAACTCTATAACCGAAGCAACTATAGGTAAGAGTTTCAGATATATAAACAACCAATTGCAAAAATAGGAAACCTTACCTGAGCACGAAGATATACACGTCTGACGTAGAAATCTTCAATACCTAAACAAATAGGTGCATATCCCTACACATGTCAAATTAATTAATTAGGTTCCCAAAAATTAGTGCACATGCATGGAGAAGAAAAAGAGAAAGAAAATTACATGAAGATTATTAGTGTCTTTCAACCATTCAAAGAATTTTCTGAATAGATCTCTAAGTTGTCCAAAAGCAAACAATAATCCGTAACTAAATAACGTTGTTAAAGAAGTTGTATATGGAATTTTCATCATCTTCTACTTCTTTCAAATCTCTCTAGCTCCCTGAATCTCTCTGTTGTACAAGTTCAAGATTGATGTTTGATATCATTCGAACAGAAAATTCTAAGATTGATTTGAATGTAGATTTATTATGTTTTTAGAGAGAAGAGACTAAACCAACTGTTAGTCCTGGTAGTTGGTGTCTAAATTAATTGATATGGGCGGCTCTCTATAATAATAATAATCTGTCTGCTCCAACTGCCTTAATGAAAGAATAAACCGCATGTGCGCTTCTTCTTTTCCCTTGTACTACTCTTTTTCTTTTTGAATAAAATCTTAATCTTTTTCAAACTAATGATACTAATGATTGATGTACCTTTCAATGTGAGATTTCCTAGGAAAAATTCAAACAAAATCAATAATGAAAGGACATCATCGTATATAGAATGAGAGAGGACCATCCATTAGTCAATGCGTCCTAACGTACTATCAGAGAGAGGACCAACAAGTAGTCATTAGTCAAATGCATCACAACGAACTATCAGATATCAAGGGATTATATATATACAAAAAAGCTGATCATGAACCACACTTTTTCACATTAAGTAATCAGTTGGCAGATCTTCATCATATCGATCCCTCTTGTGATGGGTTTAATAGTAATGATGAAAGTATAAAATCTCAGAGATTCGTCATAATTAAGTAAGACTAGTAACAAACTGTGGGCTAGTTGCTATCTTGGGTAGGCCTGCTCTCCATTTTGTACCGAGATTTCCCTTGTACTTTTATCTTTAAAAAAAAAATAGAATCTTAATATTTTTCTTTTTGATGAATGTGAAGTTTTTAGGATTTGTTTCTTTTTCCTGCAACTCTTTACTTTGCTTCCCTTCTGTTGTTTCCCTGTGGGCGGCACAAACTTTTGTGCCCCGTTTTTTAATCAATGGAAATCTCGCTTTGCTGATGCAAAAAAAGAAAGAAAGAATTGGGCATCGTATGCTCGGAAAGAGACATGACATGACTGACAGGCAGTCAATGCATCACAACGAACTATCATATAGACATGGAATATTAGATAATGAAACATGACATAAATTTGTTTGTAAAATAAGGGGAACATAGATCATGCTTTATCACATTAATCAATCATTTTAGCAGAATATGTAATCTCAAAGTAATGAGTAAGTGAGACTAGTTGTCGGTCTAACTTGAGAACATGGCAATGCCTTTAACCTTAAATAGTATATCCAACAATTTAATTAATGGGATACTTGATTTACATAGTCTTCAGTTTCTAGCTTCTTTTTTTTTTTGATCAGTAAAGAAGAATAGAATCATCAAAATAAGAGAGGGCACAAAAGGTTTGTACCACCCTCAAAAGTACAAGTGTAGCCAAAGAAAAGAAAAAAGAAAGAAAGAAGTTACAGACAACTTCTAGACAAGACTACCAAAATTACAATTGGTCAAAGTAAAGCTTGGGCCAGTTGGTCATAACATCTCCAAAACTAGGACTTTCCAAATTTTTAAATACCAAACACCAAGTGAAGAGTTGGTATTTGATCTTTTGTTGAACAACAACTGCAGAGCTTGTTTTGCTGCTGAAAGCTCTTGCATTTCTCTCCATCCAGATGCTCCACAGAATAGCAACATAAATCATGCTCCATATGAAGTATTGTTGCTTGTATGGCAAACTGATGTTCCAGGAGAAAAGCATTGAAATTATATTATCAGGCATAGTGAACTGCCACTGCAGCTTTTCCTTGAAATGATCCCAAATTTTAACTGCAAAATCACAGTGCAAGAAAAGGTGATTTGCATATTCATTCTAAGAACAAAACAGACAGTTTTGAGGGACAACCATTTTCCTCCTCAGAAGCATATCCCTTGTTGGTAGACTGTTGTGAGCAATTATCCAAAGAAAGAAAGAGATCTTTGGAGGAAATTTATATCCCCAAATATACTTGAAGATGTAGCTTGAATCTTGATCCACAGAGTCTTGGAGAAGAGAATAATAAGTAGACTTCACAGTAAACACATTTCCCTTTTCCAAATTCCAACCAATTACATCATCAACCTCTGTGTTGATAGAAACATCAGCAAGACTGTTTTGAAGATCTATCAGCTCCTTTCTTCTAACAACATTCAATCTTCTAGGCAACAAAAGATTCCAAGTTTGACTATCTTCTAAGAAAACATCAGAGATACAACTTGTTTTAGCCCTGGAGGCTGCATATAAATTTGGAAATTTTACACTAAGAGGAGCATCAAACAACCATTTGTCCATCCAAAAACTTTTTTTTGAGAAAGGAAGTTTAGACTAAGAAAAAAGTATCTACAGGGTATTATACAAAGACCAGAGGTCTAAAGCGAACAAGAAAACAGAGATGAAAAATCACATGTTAACAACGTTCTCCCATTGATTGATCACTTGGCTGATAGTCAAATCCTTAAAAATCTCTGTGCTTGTGCTCCACAGATGAACGTTCATCTTCACAGCATGCGCCATATCCTCCTGATCTCTAACTCTAACTCCATGCACTCTTCTATTTCTATCCAACCACAACTCCCAGCAAATTGCAAAAGGTATCAAATGCCAAACTATTTTCTTCCTCTTCGAACTGAAAAACGTTTTCCAGCTTAATATTAAAGTTTTAAGATCGTTTGGAATTACCCAGTTCATACGCAAAGTAAATATGAATAGATCCCATAAGAACTTAGCCCAACTGCACTGCAAAAATAAGTGGTCAATCGTTTCCACCGAAGAATTGCAGAAAACGCATAGGTTTGAAGGTATGACCATTCGTCTATCTTGAAGCACACTTCTTGTTGGAATAGCATAATGTAGCGTAGCCCAGAACATAAACTTCACCTTTTGTGGAGCTAAATTGCTTGAAGCAACAACAAAACACTCCCAATCCGGACCGAAATCAGCAAGCTTTGAATAGATTACTTTTGCCGTGCAGTCACCGTTGATACCATCCTCTACACCTGGAATCAAAGAAACCGTTCTTAAGTCGTGCCTAATCTCCAACAAATCAATCCTCTCAGCTGGATTTAAGTCCCTTGAAAACCTAAAGTTCCAACCACCTTCCTTCATACTTGCCACCGTTTGAATTTTTTGTCTGCTAATCCTGAATAACCTCGGGTATTTATCTTTTAGCGCCTTTTTCTCGAGCCACCAGTCCTCCCAGAATCTTAGGGAACGACCATTGTTCACCTCCACCGAAACAACATCAAGAAAATCTTTATTAGCTTTCAAAATATCATACCACATGCTTCTCCCGATTGGCTCATTGACTTGCAACGGAAGCAAACCATACTCCGCAGCCTTAGTTTTTTCGCACATCAATTTCCTCCACCAAGCTGTTGTTTCCTTACAGTACCTACCATGCCATTTCTCCAATAACGAACGGTTCACCAATCTTAAACTTCGAATTCCAAGACCACCTTTCTTCTTTGTCTTACAAACCCTCTTCCAAGAAATCCAGCTCATCTTCCTATTGTTATCATCTTCTCCCCATAAAAACTTTCTCATGATCGTATTCAAGCGCTTCTCAACAGAAACCGGCATATGATACAAAGACATGAAGTAAACCGCGATACTTTCCAAGGAACTTCTAATCAACACTACCCTCCCTGCTTTATTCAAGTATTTTTTCTTCCAAGGCGCCAACTTCTTTTGCATTCTTTGGATCACGATATCCCATATCACAGCGTTTCTGATGCCTGCCCCGATTGGCATTCCTAAATACGTAATGGGAAGTGACTCAGTCCTGCATCCCATTTCTAACGCCAAGTCCTGAATAAGATCGTCCGCACCTATACTAGTCATGGAGCTTTTTTCCAAATTTAGATTAAGACCTGTGAGCACTTGAAACATTAGCAAAACAATGAGTAATCTTCTTACCTCCTCCTTAGTAGCATTTAAGAAAATTGAGGTGTCGTCTGCGAACTGTAGATGAGAAATTCTCGATCCACCCTCTGCTACTTGGAAACCCTGTATTCTGTTTTGCTGAACTGCCTGATTAATCAGAATTGACAAAACTTCAACGACCAGAAGAAAAAGAAAGGGTGACAACGGATCGCCTTGCCGTATACCTTTTGTTGGCTTAACTCTTTCTGTAGCATCTCCATTAACCAATATAGAGAACTGACCTTCTGTTACACACCACCTAATCCATTGAATCCACCTCTCACCAAAACCATTTTTATTCAAAATAGCGAAGAGAGACGGCCAATTCACATTATCGAAGGCCTTTTCCATGTCCACCTTGCAGAGAATTACCGGCTTTCTTTGCCTAAACCTACTGTCAATGCACTCGTTGGCGATGAGGATACCGTCCAAAATCTGCTTGTTGTGAATAAAAGCACCCTGTGCGTTGGATATCAGGCCTGGCATAACCATTTTAAGCCTTTCCGTAAGAACTTTTGAAAGTATCTTATAGAAACTACTTATTAGACTTAAAGGTCTAAAATCCCTTACCGTAGCTGAGTCTTCCTTTTTAGGAATGAGTTTTAAAAAGGTCATGTTCAGTCTCCAGTCGAGCTTGCCTTTACAGTAAAACTCATTAATAGCCACCATAACATCGTCCTTCAAAATTCTCCAACACGCCTTGTAAAACTCCAGATTGTAGCCATCGGGTCCCGGTGCTTTATTTGCACCACATCTCTTCATAGCAGTAACCACTTCCTCCTCTTCGAAAGGTCTTTCCAACCAAAGTTTATGAGTTTCATCTATTTTCTTGAACTCCATATTATCAAAAGAGGGGTTAACAGAATCAGAAGTTATGAATAGGTCAGAGTAATACTGATGAATCTCCCTCTTAATAACATCTTGATCGAAAACATCCTGTATTCTGTTTTTTTCCATCCAAAAACTGATCCTGTTACCATACTGAACTTTGAATTTCACATGATTTCTGAAAATAGAGATGTATTTAAGGATACCTTTCCAGACAGATTTGCCATAAGTCATTCTTGAAGCTTTTGAGAACCAATTAAGTGGATCTGTCCCAAATTTCTCAGCTACAATTTGTCTCCACATCACTTCTTTTTCTGTAGCAAATCTCCAATGCCATTTAGTTAATAAGGCCTTGTTCATTTTTTGTAGACTTTTGATACCTAAGCCTCCAAATTTTCTCCTTTTATTAAGAGTTGTCCAATTAACTAAGTGGGTCTTTTTTCTCCCTTTGTTGTCATTCCATAAGTAGTTTCTCATTATTCTCTCCAACCTTTTAGCCACAGAAGCTGGCATGACAAATAAAGACATGTAATAAATGGTAAACTGGAAAGTACACTATTGATCAGTGTCATTTTACCTGCTCTGTTGAGCACTGTTCTTTGCCATCCTAGTAATCTTCTAACAAAACTATCAACCACCCTATCTCATTTAGCCACTCCGCCACTTCTGTCTCCTAGAGGTAAACCCAAATAAGTTGTTGGAAGAACACCAAAGTAACAACCCAGAATATAAGAGAAAGCACTAAGCTCACCCTCAAAAGCTACACCAAAAATTTTACTCTTGGCAAAATTGATCTTCAGGCCAGTAAGCTGCTCAAAAGAAAGAATAATAAATCTCAAATTGTTTACCTGATTGACATCTGCATCAAGGAAAATAAGAGTGTCATCTGCAAATTGCAAATGACTTATAATCTTTCCTCTTGTTGTAGCTTGAAAACCAGAAATAAGTCCCTCTTCTTGCGCTCTCTGAATCATAAAAGATAAGGCTTCTCCAACTAAAATAAATAAGAAAGGAGATAGGGGATCTCCCTGTCTAATGCCTTCTTTGGAAGTAAAGAAGCCTGTAGCAGAACCATTTACAAGAATTGAAAATTTTATAAATTCAACACATCATCTGTCCCATTTTCTCCAATTATCTCCAAAACCCATAAGGCCAAGAATCTCATCTAAGAAGTCCCAATTAACATGATCAAAAGCTTTTTCAAAATCCACCTTGATCAGAATGCCTGCCTTTCTACTTCTTTCTCTAGAATCAATTAATTCATTTGCAACTAGAACTCTATCCAAGATTTGCCTTTTTTTGATGAAAGCAGTTTGATGAGAAGAAATGATATATGGGAGAACTTCTTTAAACCTGCCTGCCAGCACTTTAGAGAGAATCTTGTAAATACCATGAACCAAACTAATTGGTCTTAGATCCTCAATTTCCTCAATAGTGTCCTTTTTTGGAATTAAAGCAATGAAGGTGTTTTTCAACCTCCAATCCAAAAAATTCTTCTCCTGCAATTCTTTGAATACTGCCATAATATCATTTTTGAGAACATCCCAACAGAGAACATAGAAACTTACTGGAAAACCATCTGGGCCTGTTTATTCTTAGCAGCTAAACATTATTCTTTAGTAACTGGAGCTTCAAGAGTTACTCTCATTTCTTATGTGATTCTGTTGAAGTGCATATAATCCATTGAAACAGTTCTGCTTTACTGAGTCATAAAAATACCTTTGAAAAAATCAAGAATGCCCTCCTTAATTTCAGTTTGATCCATAGTGATTTCATCCTCGACTTTAATAGCCCCAATAAAACTTCTCCTTCTTCTGTCAGAAGCTAGCCTGTAAAATAATTTAGTATTAGCATCTTGGTTTTGCATAATAAGTTACTCTAGCTCTTGATCTCCACTTTTCTGCTTTCAAAATAGTTAGACTACAATAGTATTTTCTTGCTTGAAGTCTTGAATTCCACTGCTCTTCAGTTAAACCATTGTTGGTATTCTCCTCAGCATCCAAAGAAACAAAAGTGTCTTCTAAATCTTCAATTCTTCTATCCATCTCACCAAATTCTTGTTTGCTCCATAACTTCAAAAGGGGTTTGAGTAGTTGCAGCTTTTTGCAGATTGAAAAACCAGCTCCACCTGAAACAACAAGAGAAGTCCAAGTATTAGTGATAAAATTTACAAAATTAGGATGAGTGAACCAGTACGACTCACATCTAAAGGGACCTGGGCCTGTTTTCACACCTTCACGGATGAGGGCAATATGATTATGTTCAGAGCAAGGTCTTGATAAAGCTTGTTGAACAACTCTTGGAAATTCCTTCTCCTAATCTATAGAAATTAAGATTCTATCTATTCTACTTCTTATACTTTGAACTTGATTATTTATCCAAGTAAAAGAAGCTCCAGAAAGAGGAAGATCAATTAATTCATGCCTGGCTATAAAATTGTCGAATCTTCTCATACCAGCTGAGTTTTCACCTTCAGAAGACCTTTCATAAGAAAATCTGATTTCATTAAAGTCTCCACCAA
Organism: Papaver bracteatum; assembly: GCA_023529315.1. Taxonomy (NCBI): domain Eukaryota; kingdom Viridiplantae; phylum Streptophyta; class Magnoliopsida; order Ranunculales; family Papaveraceae; genus Papaver; species Papaver bracteatum. Next base: position 18,055 of record JAJJWX010000762.1, on the reverse strand, counting down.
TGACCCAAGGTAAGGACCAATAACTTCTTACTTCCTCAATTTCTCTCCAGAAAAGTTTCAGATCACCGGTGTTATTTGCATTTGGTGCATAAATACCAGTGAAAATCCACTCAAAATTAGAATCAAGCATCTGACATCTTAAAGTAATTGAGTAATGCCCTACCAGAGAATCCAAGACTCGAATTTTAGAATCATCCCAACAGAATAAAATTCCCCCTGAACTACCTTGTGAAGGAGCATCTAACCATTGAACGTTTCTATTTCCCCAAATTTTCCAAACTAACACTATAGGAAAAATATACATCTACAACTGCCGATTTACAATGCTTAGCTAAGTATTGTAGAAAGTCATATGTTTTACAACTGAATTCAAAGGAAGAGTTGTGGTATATCATCATTGCCAACCCTTAGGAAACAAGGGGTTGCGTTATGAAAACAAACGACAACTCCTTAAGCAAAACAGTTGTGACGACATTTAGCTATAACAACTCTGTTCCATATATGTAGTGACTTATCCTATCACAACTCTTACAAGTGTTGTTGAAGAGAACAAAAATATGATAACGGAAAATATGTTAGAGGGGAGATTCGAACATGAACCTACTGCATGGAAGTATAGCTGATCAACCACCCTTTCAGTTCACAAGTTTTGATTTTTTTTCTTTTTTTAAATAGAAACCTACAACAACACTTATAAGTGTGGTTGAAGTAAAAATATATAATGTTCCATATATGTAGTAACTTAGCCTATCACAATTCTCACAAGTGTTGTTGAAGAACACAAAAATATGATAATGAAAAATATGTACAGTTGTTGAAGTAAAAATATATAATGTTCCATATATGTAGTGACTTACCCTATCACAATTCTCACATGTGTTGTTGAAGAAAAAATATATAATGTTCCATATATGTAGTTACTTAGCCTATCACAATTCTCACAAGTGTTGTTGAAAAAAACTGAAAAATATGATAATGAAGGGGAGATTCGAACATGAACCTAAAACAACACTTATAATTGTTGTTTAAGTAAAAATATATAATGTTGGAAAAAATGAGGTTGGGGGATTCGATCCTGAGCCTCAAGCGTGGAAGTCTACACCACTGACCATCCTACACTATCAGAGGTTCTGTCAACTTTGTGGTTCTTTAATTTACTAACTATACACTAACTTTATGACAACCCTTTATAAGTGTTGTAAAACAAAATGTAATGCTCAAGTAACTGAGCCGCAAACATCGCGAATCCTTCTCTGAACGAAAAATATCACTCTTAATACACAAATATGAAAGTTATCAACATTCCCAAATGGAATAAAAGTAGCAACATAAGAGGTGAGTTTTTAAGAACAAAATAGACTAGCAATATAATCATTTCCTTCGCCGCCATATGCCTTTTCACAATCCTGCTAGTTTCCAATGAAGAAAAATGATAATTTCACAATCCTGCCAAAATTCCAACTCAATTCCCATATGACATCATAATTGACAACCAAAAAAAAAAAAAAAAACTAGTCCTAGCAAAATCCTGAAAGCACCAAATAAAATTCAGGCAAACCTACAAAATTCATTCAAATTTCATAAAAAATGGGTGGGCCAATATAGAAATCATAACAACTGATATATCATTTACATTGGTGGAGTTAAAAATGGGTGCATGTTTACTCAAAAAAAATATTACAAAGGTAACAGAGCTAGCATTCTATAAATTAAGCACCCAAATGGAGCTGTTTAATGTATATTTTGCAAGAACAATACTAGTGTTAGTAAAGGAAATACAACAAGACCGACAATGATAGTAAAAATTCAATACAATAAAAACAATACACTATACTGACTTAACTTGTGAACTTCCTTTTCTTCTTCTTTTTGTTCTTCTTCTTTATCAGAACCACTATGATATATTCACCATATTCTCTTAAGTATCTCTCTCTCTCGTCATCCATTTGTAAACCAAGATCTAAAGTATCCACTGGTTGGCAATTTGTCTCAAGCTTTTCATTATATTCCTCTAATTCATTTAGGTGGTGGTTTCACCATCACATACCAGTTAGATGCATTTGACTCTCGATAATAGAAAACTTGTCGCGCTTGTTTTGCTAAAATGAATGGATCGTTATAGTATTGGTTCTTATGTTGTTTTAGATTGACTAATGTAAAGCCATCTTCTACCTTCACACCAAAACTGGTATGATCCCAATCACATTTGAATATTGGAATTTGAAACATATGATTGTAGTCGAACAATAGAATTTCTTCTAAAACACCGTAGAACCCACTAGTTTCTGACCGTCCTGCAACTAAGGTTGTTGATTCAATTGAAACTCCACTGTTTTGTGTGACTCTCTTAACATCCTTGGTAATAAACCTAGACCCATTGATTATCAAGCCTTTATATGATACATAGTTTTCTAACGGCCCATATGACAACCATTCTACCATGTTTGATACTGACATGCCTTGTTTAATTTTCATCTTAACCTACAAATGTATAATCTCAAGACATAAGAATATAATTAAATTTGCTATCTAAGCATGAGAAGTTAGATTTATAGTGATGTTGTGCCTAACATGGATTGTTCCAAGTGACAGAATGAAACAGAATCACACGTATTTGCGTTTTCTGTAGCAGCAAAATGTCCAAGTGTTTAAACTTTACTAAGCTGCATAATCTGACTAAGAGTGGACTAAACGTACCTTTTGTTGAAACCAATCTCCAAATGTGTCATACTGTACGGAGTTGAGTTGGTCTTCACTGGTAATTTCCCTCCTAACAGTAGATTTTAACTCGTCCATATGCATTCTAAGGCAAAAGTAAAATTAAAAAATGAAGTATTAAATGACAGACCATTTTTAATGAACATGAATGTCATACTTACGTCATATATGGGTCAATTTAGGGTGTGTTAAAAATCACATATCCGTGAGCTATCTTTAACATCTCACTATCCATACGCACTTGGACACATTTAGAAAGAGGATGTGCTACCGGTGTGGAACCACTTTGAATTTTTTCGTTAAGCCTTTGATTTACTCTTTCAGCTGCTTGGGCCTTACGAACATCAAAATACCTAACACACTCCATTCTAAGATAACTCTCAGCTATACAAGCTTCAGGTAGTGCATAATTCTTTACATATTCTTTGAATATCTTCATATACCTAGGAAAGTCGCGTATGCAATAATTATCAAGTAATTAAATATTAGTATCTATAAGCTACAAAGAGCATAACTTTCTACATAAAACCAAAATAACAGAAGTAGTAATATAAATTAAATTGGCATACCTTTCAAACGGATACATCCAACGATATTGTACAGGTCCACATAATCGCACTTCTCGAGCTAGGTGAATTGTCAAGTGCACCATGACATCAAAAACTGGCGGAGGGAAGTACTTCTCCAACATACACAAAGTCTCAGCAACTTCTACTTCAAGTTCAACTAATTTATGGAGATCAACTTCCCTTTGGCATATTTCGTGAAAATAAGAACATAACCTGAAAATCGCCTCCCTTGGCCCTACAGGTAAAAGTCCTTGAAAAGCAACGGGGAATATTTGTTGCATAAGAACATGGTAATCATGAGCCTTAAGAACACCTAAGCAACCATCTTTCGAGAAATGCTTTCTAAGATCATAACTATACCCATATGGAACCTTCAAATTTCTCATCCTATTATAAAATATAGCCTTTTCCTTGTCATTTAAGCAGTATGGTGCTGGTGGAAGGATCGTTTTGCCATTTCTCTCTTCTGGATGCAATTCTGGTCTTATTCCCATACTCTTCAGATCATTGCGGGAATTTAGACCGTCTTTTGTTTTGTTGTTTATATTCAATACAGTGCCAATGATACTCTCGCAAACATTTTTTTATGTATGCATAACATCGATATTGTGCCATAGTAATAAATCCTAGGAAGATGGAAAAAACCTAACATTAGTAACTCTATAAACATAAATGTTTTCTCTTGTTTTTCTAAGCATAACCATATAGATTTTTATCAACTTACTTAAACAATAAACCTTAAGCTATGAATTAAAGCAAACAATGAAGAAGGGCAAAACAACTTCTTAAAAAATTAGACCTTAGCATAAAAATCATGATAAAATGACCTACTTGGTGACTAAGAGATACTTTTATTTATATTGTATTATACTTAATTAAGAATGTGCAGCACAAGATGTGCCACCATACTTGGTGACTAAGAGATACTTTTATTTATATTGTATTATACTTATTTTTATTCATATTTATATTTCTTATGCTACTCATTCTTAGAAACATAAATTTCAAAAACTACAAGTTAAGACATGAAAAAAAACAAAACTGATAAAGTCTCAGTCTACCAATAAAGTTTCAGGTTTTTTAGATTTATAGTAAGGCTGCAACTCTGACTTGTTAGGCAAACTAAATGATTTCAGGTGAACACTTGTGAATTTAAAAAAGTTGAGACATAAACAAGTAAATTTGAGGTTGGAAACTATTAGTAAATTTGAATTTATAGAACTGACCTTCCAGTAACCTAAGTCAAAAAATATCGATCGTTTGTTAAACACCCGAAGCTCAGTTTCATTGTTAGGTGCACCAGAACTAGCCGCATCAGTAATAAAATCCCTCTTCCGCTTCTGACACTTAGAATTACCCACATTAGCACCTGTTGCCATACTATTCTGCCCCTTACTCTTTTTTTTCTTCTTCTTTTCCTCTTTATTTTTCCTTATCTCCTCCTCATTCTTCTCCGCTTTCCCAAAGTCATTGACAATATTCTTCTGACATTCATTGACAATATTCTTCTGACATTCACCAGACATAACATAACGGCTTTTCCTTTTTCTCAACCTCTCCATTAAACCAGTCTTTTTTCTGCCGAAGAGGATGATTATGACGAAGAAATCTCCTATGATTCAAGTAAACAGTTTTACGACTAAATGGCAACCAATTTGAAAGTTTATTTTCACCGCAAAGAGGGCAAGCTGCCTTCCCATTATACGTACATCCAGATAGATTACCATATGCAGGGAAATTATTTATTGTCCACATTAATAATTCCTTCAAGTTAAAATTTGTTTTAGTAAATGAATCATATACCTGCACGCCATTCTCCCACAACTCAATCAGTTCATCTATCAAGGCCTACAAGTAAACATCGATGTCTTTACCCGATTGTTTTTTTTCCGGAATCAACATGCTCAGAATTATGTTGTCGCCTTGTATACACAACTGAGGAGGCAAATTATAAACCACGATCATCACTGGCCAACAACTGTGGCTTGGGTAAAGATCACCAAATGGATTAAATCCATCAGCAGCAAGCCCAAGACGCAAATTACGGGAATCTAAAGCGAACTCGAGAAACTTTCTATCTATGTGCTTCCAAGCCAAAGAATCTGTTGGATGACGCATCTTCCCATCTTTACTCTTGTTCGTCGCGTGCCATATCAACTGCTCAGCCAGCTCAGCAGATTGATACAATCTCTTCAATTACGGCACAATGGGGAAGTATCTAAGGACCTTCACCGGTATCTTCTTTTTGGGCTTGTCTATCATGTCAGCATCGTCCATGTTAGATGTGTCTTCCTTCCACCTAGAATAATGACATTTAGGACATTCTTCAGCATCTTTCAAGTCTTTTCTAAACATACAACAATCATTCACACAAGCATGTATTTTCTCGTAAGTCAATTGATAAGATTTCAGCAGCTTCTTCACTTCATATGTTGAGCAAGGAAGACAATGACCTGGCGGCAACAAGGAACCAATTGTCTTGAGAAGTTCGTCAAAAGATTTCCTAGATAAACCATTTACTGTCTTGTGCCTATACAATTCAATAGTGATGGATAACTTTGTGTGTGTGTTACAATTAGGATATAACAGTGTGTCCGCCTTTTCCAACCCCTCGTCTTGTATACTTTCATGTCCCTAATCGATATGTGCATCTGCTTCAACATCAACATCTACATACATCTGAAATGAACCCCATGTTTCTCCATCTTGGTGTACATGATTAGAAGTGACATTTATCTCCCCGTAAAAAACCCACTCAGTGTATGTAGGATCCATATCGCGTTTCAGCAAGTTAAAATACACTTGTTGAGGAGGAAGTGGCACATCAAGGTTTTTACAATCCACACAAGGACAACTGAGCACAGAAGGATTTCCAAGTTTTTGACAAACAATATCGATGAAATTCTGCAAGGCATCCTGATATGGAAGATCATCCCTACATGAAAGAACGACGAAACAATTAAGCATGGTAATAAACGTAATACAAGAGGGAAAACCAATGTAAAGAATGTAATTAATATTCTATAGTGAACAACATATTAACCTTGGCCAATGAACCCAATCTTTATTCATTATTTGTAATGACTTGAATCTGCAAATTTGTTCAGTTCTTCCAGTTAAAAAAGGCTTTGAATTTCAGTTCTCAACCAACACTGGATCCACTTCTTTGGCTGGAATGTTGAATTTATTAAAGATTAATGGCAAGAGAGGTGGTGGCAAACAAGAAAAGAGGACTTAAGATCCAAAAAAGTTGGTAAACAAAAGCATCCAGGAAAATGTGCCAAAAGTAGTATCGTAGGGAGGAAACATGGGCGCTATGTTGACTTCTGAGGGTTAGTATCTATTGCCACCTCATCTTGTAGTATATGAAATCTATATGCTTCTTACCTATATTTAAACACTGTTGGATTTTGCAACAACCCACATTATGTTACCCTGACAGGAAAACCAATAAATGTAAAACGGTGGTACCTTTGATTGACAATCTGCAAATGTAAATTCCTGATTAGCAGCAGAATGTTTCTACCAAAAGCTTACAGACCAGTCGCACCTATTCAAAGTATCTTAAGGAAAACCTACTTCGGGTTTTTCAAAGATCTAGGTGTCAAACCCAAGCAAAAAATAACCAATGAAGGGTTCTTTGACTCAATTCATGTTTTTTGCCACTTACAAATATGCCACGCCATGTGACCTCAGAAGCAAGAAACTAGTGTATACTTCAGCTCTACCTACTGGACTGGATAAGATACTCTATCAGGTCTACATATGAATGCATTATAACTAGTGTAAGTGTAGAAAACACTGCAAGAAAATATAGCAGAGGGAACCGTTGACTTGCATAACTGAGGACCATTCTCATTCATCAATATAAAGACATACAAATTAGCAGCAAGAAAGAATAAATAGTACAGTAAGGGAAGTCATGGAAAAATAATCAGTCAATCAGATGTTCTAAAGAGGAAAAACAGTAAGAGAAAGGAGAAACGACTACAGAACCTAGCAAGCGCTATGCACCTGCCACTAGAACCTAGCAAGCGCTATGTAAGATTAGGCAGAATAGATGAGTAAACCTACTAACTTTTCAGGTTGATCAAAAATCATATTTCAGTCCCCTCATAACTACCAATGGCATTTTCATGATATTAACTGGATTTCCCGTGTTTTCCAAATAGTACTAAGTTACATTCCTGTTACTAGGATATGGACTACCACCTAAACATGTTAAAAACTATTTATTGGTACCAAAGTTGCTTTTAACAAGTATGTTGATATCTTCCTTACATTTAGGAATTACAATACAATGCACTCATTCACTTAGAAGCAAAGAAAATCAACCGGTTGCAAAGTCAGTAGAAAAACTAAACCTGAAAAATTGGTACTATCATAATGATGAAGCATTGGATAATAATATCTGATCCCACATATGTACTAGCAGTGTAGCACGACAACTAGCGTCTCATGCAAATTTTTGGCAAGAACATGTACCTCACATTTTCATAAATCTGATCAGTTAGCAATTAGTCCAAGTGAATGAGAACTTTACATACGTACCTTCTTGAGAATTTGAAGGGTGTGAGAAAACCAGAATTATCTTTAGCTGCTAATCCTAATGCCTTCTGAGGAATACTTCCTCTGGTAACTTATACATATTTGCTTGTTCTTCTTCTTCTTTTTCTCTTCACTCTTCTCTGACTAGTACTGATGTAGTAGGGATTAGTGGAAGCTGCAAGTTAAAGAGTGGGTTTTAATTAGAATAAGCGTAAAAGTGTATAGTTGTGGAGTTGTATAATGACACATACATTTCAATGCTCAATTTCCCTCTCTGGCGAAAGTTACAGCAGGTGCATATTGTGTGACTATAACAACTCGAGTGAATGCCAACACTGAGTTGTGTCAAATGTACACCAAGAATCCTATAATCAAAAACCTATGTACTGTCAACATTACATACTTAAGTTCAACATTTCCATAAGTTCATTTTTTAATAAAATACTATAAGCAATCAATCAAAGCTTTGTGCGCAGTTCGATTGCTGTTGAGTACGGACACAAGCTCATGTATAGAACATCTGAAAAATCTCTAACAAAATGATGGCAACATAAATGAAAGTGAAATCAAGTGACCTGGAGCACTGAGTGGCACATTTCTTTACACCTAGAGTTACATTTGAACATTTTAGCAGACCATGATATTTCACTTATCAAGTCAAAACTAGAGCTTTAAAAGCATAATTTGTAGAGTACCTTCTCTTTAGTCAATCTGATGTAGCTGGAGCTGACCTCTTCTTCTTTGAGAAATCCTTTGAAGTTCCAACAATCCGAATAGAACAATCAATCAACCAATTCAATTAAGCAAAGAAAATTGAAATTCAGACAAAATCCATGAAGAAAATTGATCAATTAGGGCTAAGAAATGATGGGTTTTGGGATTTAATTGTTACCTAGCCACCAAGAGAACCGAATCTGAAGGAATCAAGACAACTCTTGCACTCCAGTAATGTCCAATACCTTCTGAATCTCATTCACTCTAATCACATCATGGTATGATGACCTCCTTATCTGTAATAATCAAACCGATTTAATGATTAGAAGCTAAAATGAGAGACTAATATACAAAATCATCAAAGTGGAAAAATTCAATTTAAACCTAAGGCAAAATATATTGCTCAATCAATCTCAAACAAAACTCTAACTTAAAAGTTAGGGAAGACCCATCTTCAATCTATCAACACAAAGCAATTTCAAGAAAAGAAATCATTCAATTTCAGAACCCTAAATAATCTTACCTCCCGATTCAGTGAGAGTCTCAGATATGGTGAAGAAATCTCCTGAGATCGATGAACTTGAAGAGGATTGTAATAAACTGAGCTTTTGGAGTTGTAGACGCTGAAGTTTCCAGTGGTTTGAGTGATGGTGGTGTTGTTGTATCGAAGTTGCAGCTGGTTTGAGGTTAAGTTCTTTCTCTCTGTCGAAGACGACGGGGGAGATGAAGTTGAGGGGAAAAAAGAAAGGGATAAGGAAGAAATCGACAAGGTTAAAGAAAAAAAAAATTCAACGGTTGGAGATAAAATGGATGGTTATGATATATATATTAAGATAAAGGAAAAAAATTAACGGTGGTAGATATAATGAACGGTTATGATGGGTATATTAAAATAAAATAAAAAATCTTTATTTTTTTTAATTAATAATATTAATTATTATTAATTAATTTATATAAATCGGTTCCTTTTCATTAAAATAATATAAATATAATTAGTATTAATTCATTAATAGAAAATAAAAATATAAACTGGAAAAAATATAATTATTAATTTATATAAATGGGTCGGACAAGGTATATTCCTCGAAGTCGACGAAAATGGGTTGTTTAACGTATACAGGGAATCTTCCGGAGTAATCTTTGCAGTATCTGGCTGGATTCATCATTCGTACGAAGTTACCGACTTATAGCAGTCCACTCATCGCCGAGTTTCGATCTCGGACAAGGTATATTCCTCGAAGTCGACGAAAATGGGGCTGTTTAACCGGAGGAATCTTCGCAGTATCTGGGTGGATTCGTCGTTCGTACGAAGTTACCGACTTATAACAGTCCACTCATCGCCAAGTTTCGATCTCGGACAAGGTATATTCCTCGAAGTCGACGAAAATGGGGTTGTTTATCATATATAGGGAATCTTCCGGAGGAATCTTTGCAGTATCTGGCTGGATTCGTCTTTCGTACGAAGTTACCGACTTATAGCAGTCCACTCATCGCCAAGGTTCGATCTCGGACAAGGTATATTCCTCGAAGTCGACAAAAATGGGGCTGTTTAACGTTTACAGGGAATCTTCCAAAGGAATCTTTGCAGTATCTGGATGGATTTGTCGTTCGTACGAAGTTACCGACTTATAGCAGTCCACTCATCACCAAGTTTCGATCTCGGACAACGTATATTCCTCGAAGTCGACGAAAATGGGGTTGTTTAACATATACAAGGAATCTTCCGGAGGAGTCCTTGCCGTATCTTGGCTGGATTCGTAGTTCGTACGAAGTTACCGACTTATAGCAGTCCACTCATCGCCAAGGTTCGATCTTGGACAAGGTATATTCCTCAAAGTCGACAAAAATGGGGTTGTTTAACGTATACATGGAATCTTCCGGAGGAATATTTACAGTATCTGGCTAGATTCGTCGTTCGTAGGAAGTTACCGACTTATAGCACTCCACTCATCGCCAAGGTTCAATCTCGGTTCATAGTTTGTATGCCATTATATCACATTTGAAGTTCGAATCTTACCAGTAAATGGTGTGATTCATCGTTCTTACGAATTCTAAGATATATAGTGGTCCTCTTATGGCCAGGTTTCGATCTCGGACGCAGTTTTTTCTCGAAGTCGACGAATTCATGTTCGTTTAAGGTTTCTGAGAAGTAAAAAGTATGTTTCTTTGTCAATCCGTATGCTTTGGCTTAGACCAATCAATGATTTGTTTATGGTTGGTTTTTTTGTAATTTTCTCTGATCTAACGCACCAAAATCAGGGGGTGCAAAACTACTAAAATATAACGGTGGGGAAGGTTTTGGTTTTGTTAGAAAGTGTGTTTCTTTACCAATCCGTATGCTTTTGATTTGACCAATCAGAAAATTTCTATCTCTCCCGCCCGAAAGCCCGCCCAATTTTGGTCACGTGTCTGCTTGAGAATTTTCAGACATTATTTATTTTTTCACCACCGCAACGTGTCCCCAAATTTTTCAGTAGACGCGCCCAAATTATAAACACATCGAAATTTTCATCAAAATCTTACTCACCATCAGAAAAGAAAACGAAAAAGAAAACCCTCTCTCACCATCAGAAAAAAAACTTTCTCACCAAACGAAAACCATCTTCACTGTGAAAACCTCTCCATCAAAAGCAGTATCTCGATCTAAATCTCTCAAAAGATTACCCTAACTCAGAAGCAATATCTCATTCTAAATCTCTCAGAAAACCCTAACTCAAGCAATCTCTCAATCTATTCAGCAGATACTAAAAGGATTAATCTCTCCAACTCAATCAGATCTCAAGAGTAATTTCTGTTCCAGTTTTCTATTTTAGGGATTTTATAATTTTTGTTTTTTTTTCCTCATGCAACTTAAGTTTTTGTTGTTTCATGATGAAATTTAAATTGGGTGTTTGATTTTGGTCTTTAATTTGGGGATTCTTCAATTTTGGTATTTGATTTTCATTAAGATTTTTTTTTTTGTTGTTGTTGTTTTGACACATAAATCCTCGTATGAATTTACTTCCCGCAGTAACTTAACATCAAAATCTGATCAAGAGAAGGTCAGTAGACTGCTATATGATAAAATTTTACAACTGGGTATATGATAATTTGTTCATACTAGTTTCAGTGTATGAGTTTGTATGAATATTTGGTGGCTAATTATCCAATCACATTGTCAGCTGTAAGTTGAGTTTTGATTGTGTGAATGGTCAGTAAGCACACCTATATTCATTGATGCTGGTATTTTTCTTAGAGAAAATGACTTTTAACTTCTTGTTCTCTCAAATTGTCTGCCTGCCTTTTTGATATGGATTACTAAGAAAATACATGTGTGTTAGTAATGTATTATGGACTGGGAATATCCTGTACAGAACCTGAGGGTGTAGTTGAGCCATAATTTGTCCATTTCAGGGTGGATTTATGTAAGCAAGCAAATTAGTGTGAAGCATGTTTTATCCCGTGTTCGGAAATGTTGTGGATTATTCCTTTTTAGTTAAGTTTTATCTTCTTATTAGTCTCTTAATTTTGAGATTATTCTCAGAGTTCTAATCATTTTAGCTCAAATTTCTTCAAAGTCCTTCAAATTCAGTAAAAAATGTTTGTAAAATTCACACATAGTGCAAATTTAGCTATTTCTGGAGGTGATACAAACTTTAAACCTCTGGTTCAAGTATTAGATATAAAACCTGCTGGGAAAAAACAAGGTCAGATTTGAATACTTGTTTATGACTTGGTTCCTACTCAATATGCTGTGTTAGCATCTCAGTTGAAAGTAAAGTGTTTAGTGGAGATATTACAATTGATTTATTATATGTGTAATACTGTTCAAAAATTGGAAGTAAATTATCCTAAATTCAGATATAATTTTCTGTCTGATTTCAATTCTTTGAGATAATGTGTTATCAATCTTTGAAATGATGCTTAGTTCCATTTACTACTAGGTATTATCTGATATTTGTTGGTAAGACTTCAAGTTTCCTAGATTCAACCTTAACTAAGTGGGTATCTATATAGACTGTGTTGTTGAATGCTTGGTGAACTAACAACTAGAATTGGTGCAAGGAAGTAAAGTTAGTGAGAAAACAGGGAGTTAAAAGATTCTCTATGTCCTTTACATCTCAATAATCTTGAATGATAAATTTCTAGTGTATTACTCTCTTTTTTTCCAAATTGACATATATGCAATATTTTTGGTAGCTACCGCATTGCTCTCGTGGTCTATATTTGTTGTGTGAATGCTCACTAAGCTTATCCTTGGTAAATGATTTGTGTGTTCTAGCTCATTTCAGTTAAATTTCCTTATGCGCCATTGTGAGTATATTTGTGCCCAAAGCATGGAGTTTGATTTTTTAGCCACTGTGAGCAGGCCTTGTGTTTGGAGTTGAATGCATTAGACCCTGTATTTCCTCCTTCGAGGCCAACAATGTTTTTTTTTTCTCTTTGGTTAATGATAATCATGGCCTTTAACAGAACTCATTTATGTTAGCTTTTGATCCATATTGATTGTTCAATTCTATTTTTGCAAGGCATAACTGCAATAATGTACACTAGCAGGGAAGCAGTAAAGAAGAGGATGGTCAAGCAGTTAGCCATAAAGGTATAAAGACTTTTCATCTCAATTTCAGTGTAAAAAAAATTCTTTACCTTCTCATTTTAACTAAGCTGTGCATTCTTTTTGTAGTTGAAGAAGACTAAACAGTCCGCGACACCATCTATTTCACATACACGATCATCCCCAAGGAACAAGAAGTCAAGCGATAATGCATCTCCATCTGAAAGTGCTCCGCTAACTTCCAAGTTGCATAATAGCAATGATTCATTAAATATGAAGGACATCCAGAAGTTTGTGATAAAGGTAAAGATTGTTTAACTCAATTTCAGTTAACAAGCTATTTTACCTTCTCATGTTAACTAACTAAGCTACAGTTTTTGGCGGTGAAAAACAAGCAGAAAACTCAACAGTCCCCTACTGAAAGTGCTTTGCTCACTTCAGAGTTGCAAACGCCGACCAAAAACAAGTCCACAAAACCATCTCTTTCAACTTCATGTAGGCGGTCATCACCAAGATTCAAGAAGGTACCAGAAGATGATGCTAAACCATCTCCGAATGCAGCACAAGTAAGGCGAACACCAAGGAATAAAAAGGGAACAGAACCAAGTGTTGTTGTTTATCCATGTGCAACAACAACTCCAAATCGTCGCAAATAATTTGAAAGTGTTACACTGTCATCACCACCTACAAATAAAAAAGCTACCAGGAAGAATAATTTGCAATCTGAAAGTGCTCAACATACAGAGTCAACAACTACCAAGTCCCAATCTAAAAGCTCCAAAGGAGATACTGCAAATTCTGGAGTGGGCCGAAAGAATGTAAAGCGGAAACATCACACAAGCAGCACAGGCCCATGTCAGAATGTTTAACTAAGGGATCCAAATGACACACTCGCAGAGTTGCAAGATGAAGATGAAGAGGAAGATGAAAATCTACATACCCGTAAAGCTATGGAAGATGATAACTCTGATCATGTGGAGCCTTATGTGGAAGAAGAGAATGATAATGGTAATGATGATGAGCCTGATCTGGAGAATGGTAATAGTTCTGGTAATGATATAGGTGAAGAAGGAAAATAAGCGAAGAAAATAAAATATGTTCCACGTGGCCCAACTCAGATGCATGCACTAAATTTGGATGATGTTGTGCCGAAGAGAACAATTACCTTCAACGCTAAAGAACATCCGATTGGTGATCCCTCTGTGCAACTTGCTAGTGTGCTAGGGGTGCTTGTTCGAAAACTTCCTTTAACTTTCAAGGATTGGAGATGTGTCCTTATTTAAGAAAAATAAAACATATGGAAGGTGGTCATGATACGGTAGTTCATAACTCTTTCTCTCTTTTCGTTTACTCAACAACTATTTAATTCATAGCGTATTATAATTCAAATTATTTACTTTTATTTGTAGAACCGATTCATAGTGCCCGAGTGTTACAAGGCCTATTATTTCAGCAAGATGGGAGCTTATCTTAGAGAAGCAAGGTCAAGGACAGCTGTTTTGGTAATCGATGTTATCGATCAGTTTCAAGGGGAAGAAAGAAAGAAACGGCTGGAAAATCTAATGCCTAGGACAATGACAGTTAGGAAGTGGGACGAATTTGTGAAACATGTAGACCCTATTGACTTCAGAGTAAGTTTTTCTATTATAATGAATGACTATTTTTATTAAAAACTTTAAAAGTCTGTCGAATGATGATGTCTCTATTTTTCTTTTCAGGTAGCAAGAAAAGCATGCAAAACACAACACCCCACATACCATAAGTCGACTAGGTTTTGCACGATTGGAGGAGGCCTTGGTATGTTCACCATGTGGAAGCTATTACATCATTCTAAATATAATTGCTTGGTTATTGTGACATTATTTATGCAATTGCAAAAATTTAGATGCTTATTCGTATAGCCGTTTATTGCTTGGTTATTGTGATCTCTGGCCTTTTAACTGGTTGTGGATTGTAAAGCCGTTTATGATGGATCATTTCATTATTCAGATCACGGCCTGTGGTTTACTTTTAACTGTTATAATATAGAATTTATTTTCATGTTAGTTTCATAGAAAATATTCATGTTTGGTTGTTGACTTCCTTAAGAGTTTAGAGTTCAAAGCCCACACTAAGCCACTAATGTGTACATATTTTAAGGAGGAATTATCATATTTTTAGATAACATTTGAACATGTTACATCTCACAATTCTCTAAAAGGTTGAATCTTAGAAATCTTTGAAGTTTCTTCTTAGCATGTATCGTGACTTTAATACCATGTTGTGTTATGCTATTCTTGATGATTTTCATGTATTGATACATTTATTTGGCAGAAAAAAGAACTAAACAAAACCAATGGGATTGATCAAGTCATTTTATGGAAACGTGGTCATACACAGCACAAAGGAAAGATTCCACATCCTGGTGTTGTAGAAGCTTTTGTAAGAAATCTTCTCCTCTTCCTTTGAGTGGCTTATGTGTCTGCTTTAAAAATACGAAAATATTTGATGTTTTACACAATTAAACAGGAGAAACTTGAAAAAGCTCAAGCAGAGCATGGTGCAGAGCATGGGGCAGATGATATTCTTGCAAAGGCCTTCGGCGAGGACAAAACTACAGGGAGACCTAAAGGAATTGGTTTTGGAGCGACACATAAAAAGGTTGCTGCCCAGTCCCACTATAAGTTGCTGATTACAGAGTGTCAGGAATCCTGTAGAGAACTGAATGATCGGCTGGTGCAGATAGAGGTGAGAATTTAAACTTGATTAGTTCTTATTTTCATGATGAATTCAAACTTGATTGTGACCCACATACTGCTGATATTGTCTTAATATAGGAAAGGAACTCAAGATGTGTTTGCAACGGAGTCTCACCCTCTCGCAGGTCAAGTCCAAAAGCCAGCAACAACCAGGAGTCTAGCACTAGCAGGACTGTTCTCGGCGATGTAAGAGCCTCGACTCATACCACTCCAAGTCGGGTCCAAGTGCCAGAGAGATTCCAAGCTTGCAAGTTGTTAAGATGGTACAAGAAGGGTGAAGTGGTTGCGTAGGCTAAGATTGTTGAAACAGATCCAAGTAAGGATATACATGGAAATCCAATAGGTTTTGGAGCCTACTCTGTATGTGTGAAGGTTGTTTATGTGGAGGATGCTCCTGTCTTCAAGGAGACTTCAGAAGCCAAATTTGTTGGTGAAGCTGTTTCAGGTGTTATCACATGGCCCAAGGATCGAATTTCCTACGAGTAAACTTTCTTAATCATCTTTGATCTTTTGTGGAAGACTTCACTTTTTCGTAACAAACATCATCACTGCTACTTTTTTGTATGTTTTGTGTATATTACATGGGTATGTGAATGTTTTTGTGTATATCACATGGGTATGTGAATGAATCTTTCAGTTACACTGGGTTTAGTTTAATTTGAATGAATCTTTCAGCTTTAGATCCTGTTTATGTTTCAGTTTAATCTAGTTGTTTCCTCACATTTCACAACACAAACAAGGTGCCAAAAGTGAAATGTATATAATGGGCCTTATTCACATATAGAGTGTTGTGTTAGAGATTTCCACTACCCAACCAAGATATTGTGAAATAACATCTTTACTAATAATAACAATTGTTTTATATCTTTCTAAGATACCTTACTTGTGTTGTCCATGATAGTCCTACAATACTAGTAAGAGTGGTGTTCAAAAAAATCTACTACACTTAGTATAGTTGTATCATGGTGGTTTTACAATTCCAACCAAGTGTAGTGACTCTAATAATCACAATACTAATAAGTGTTGTGTTAAAAAAATTTACTGCCCAACATAATGATTGTAAAAATAAATCTTGCAATATAAGTAGCAGTTGTTTAGTACAGTTGCACAACTCTAGGAAGTGTAATGACAATTGTATTCACAATACTAATAGATGTTGTCTTCAAGTTTTTAACTACAAAATCCAGATATTGTGAAGAACTTTATTACAATATAACTATGTGTTGTTCAAGATAGTTCCACGATACACTACTTGTGTTGTCCAAGATATTCCTACAACAACATTCAAGGGTTGTGTTAGGCTTTCTAAAAAAATCGAAAGAGAATCACAACTTTGGAAAAATATTGTCGAACCATGAATCACATCACCCTTTACAACACTTAGTCAAGTATTGTAGAAAAGCTTGGACTTTCTACAATACCCCACCTACACAATACATAAAAAAGCGTTGTAGTAGGGGTACTACAACCCTAATACAGTGTTGTAAATGATGATTTTTCCCGTAGTGTAACAAATCATTACACTGCTGAATTTTAGTTTCTTGCAAAAGTAAAATGCAAGGCTTCCATTCCCTGACCTTGCTTTTGATAATATCTCTACGGTTGAGGTCATTCATACCTATTATATTCCAGTTTACAATTTTGAAATCCATAAAAACACAATACCCAGATTTAGTTTCTTGCAAATCAGACAAATTTACCTTTCTCATCTTTGAAATTGTGCAAATGCGTCTGCATTGTATCCACCATAGAATCCACATTCTCGTCTTCACTTCCATTGAAAAATAAACCCAGTTTTGGCCCTAATTGAATCATTTGAGTGACAATGTTCTCAAATTGTCTTCAGTTTCTAGCTTGTAGATCCTTTTGGTAATAGTAAAGAGTTTTGGCAAGAGAATACTTAAATTAATAGGATATTTTGTGAGAGTCTATAAAGTTAGGCCAAGGATGATGGTAGGGGTTATCCCTTCCCCGTCCCTTAATTGTGGGGAAGGGATACATGTTATAGGGTAATCTCACTATGATCTTTTTTTATCCCTTTTTTACACTGCACGAAAATTGAGTTTCTGTGTAAATGGTGTCAAACGGATGCTCAGTTTCTGTTTTTTTTTTACCCAAATTTTTTATATCGGGTAAATTGTATAGGTTAATAAATAATTAAGGCCAAGCACTATGGAAGGGGTTATCCCTTACCTATCCCTTGAATGTAGGGAAGGTATATGGGTTACAAGGCA